>CANTUR010001168.1:0-429174 GCA_947683625.1 Mallotus nudiflorus
ACGCATTTTCACAAGTAATTATAATGTCATTGGAGTAAACCTTAATTATTATTCGATAACTTATTACTTCATTAAGAAATTCATTTCACATCAAAATAAATTTTTATTAATAAAATGTATTTGATTCAAATGAATATTTTATAAAATTTATTTTAAATAAATTTCATATTTTATAATATTATATTTAGTATAAACTTTAAAATCAAGTTTTTATTAAAAATATATTTTTAAATATAAAGATTTTTAAGAAATAAAAATAAGAAGAGATATTTCAGTGATTTAAAAATATAAATTTAAAATTTATGAAATTAATTTAGAAATTTCAACTATTTTGATAGATTTTAATTTAGTTATAGTCAATTTTATAAATTTTAAAATTTAAAATTGAAAATGAATTCTATACAAGATTCATTTAAACTAAACATGTATTATTTAGATTTGTAAATTAATTTTATAAAATTTTGTAAAATTTATTTATACTAAATACAGTAGAAATTAAAATTTATTAATTTATCTGCAGATCTTAGCAGATGAAAACATACATTTTCTTCTTTGTAATGGAAGGGGGTGTGATTGCGATGGCTAATTAATTCCAATCGCTTGACTTTAATGACTTTTCTTGGTTTTAATTATTTTCTCAAATTTTTTTTAATTATTTTTTTTAATTATTATTTTTATGCCTTTTAGACTAGTTAAATATGCAGGCTATTACGGGGCAGAAAAGAATCTAGATGCTATGACTAAACCTAAAAAATTATTTCTGCTAGACTCATAATCTCTACTAGATAACTACAAAATAAATTCATAAATGAAGTGTAGATTTATTTCTAGAAACCTTCAATTTTGTTTTCTTATGATGGACAAGGTGTAAATTCAACTCTTAATTTTGTTATCATGTTTACATTTAATTTTTATATATTTTTAATTCTATTTGAATCTTTTTCTTTTAAAATTTTTAGATTATATTGAAACATTTATTAAAGAATTATTATAATTAAATTTTATATATTAAAAGAAAATTTAGTTTTAACATTTGATTAATAAAATTAGTTCAACTAACAATAATAATCGATGAAATTTCAATATATATAATTGTAAAATTTTAAAAATTTTTAAATTTTTTAGCATATAAATATTTTCTAAAAGTTTTAAGATTTACAAAAATATTTATTTTTTAAAAAAATGCAACTTTATAAAAAAATTTTATTTTTTTTAAAAATATACATCACTTAATTTGTAAAATTTTTAAAAAATTTCATGATCTTTCAAATTTATAAACATTTTTAAATTTATAAAACTTTTTTTAAAAAAATTTTAAAACATTTCAAAAAGTTACTAAGTGTATAGATACTTTTTAATTCTTTTTTTTTTAAAATATATATCATTGTAAAATTTTTAAATTTATAAAAAATCTTTAAATCTATAAAATATTATTCAAATTTTATTTTTAAAAATTGAAAAAAAATATCTTTCTATAAAGTTAAAATTTTTTTAATTTTTTTAAAAACTTCAGAAATATATATTTTGAAAATAATTCTATCAATTATCATTACTGTTCAAACTAATTTTTATTAATTAACATCAAAGTTAAATATATTTTTATATTTTTAAAATTTAATTACAACAATTCTTAAAATAATAATTTAATTTAAAAAAATTCAAATGAAACAAAATATAAAGGTCAAATATAAATTTTGTGCAAGGTTGAAAGTTCAATTTGCAACAACCACATATTTTGTACGTTAATAAAAAACTTTTTTAAACTCGTGATAATAAATAATCTATTAAATATATACTTTATTATTATTATTGTTGTTAGATAAAAATTTGAAAATAATACTATTGTTATTATTTATATAAAAATTTGATATTAATTATAATTTATTACAATTTTGATAAATTTTTTATTTAAATAATTATATGATACTTATGCAATATTTTTTATAATTAATATTTTTTTCAATTTTAAAACTAATTTTATATAAAAAATATTATGGCCATAATTACTTATAAGATAAAAAAAATTTCCAATAAAAAAATTTACGAAATAATAAAAAATTATATTTTCTTTGTATAGCAATTTAATATTACAATCTCTTTAAAATTATAATTAATTGCAACTTTAGTAAATTTTTTATTCAATCAGTGATACATTATTTTTTTAATATCTTTAATATTAATATTTCTATTGACTCAAAAAATAATTTTTTTAAGTTAAACTAATATGATTACAAATGCATGATAAATAAAAAATTTTTAATTCATTTAATTTTAATTATTTACTTAATAATTTTTTTTAAATAATAAGAGTATCATTTTATTTATTTGTCAATCTAAATTTTTAATTTTAATAGTGTTATATTATAACATAATGATTTATTAAAATTCTAGTAAATTCTCTATTTGAACAATTATACAACTTTCTTTCAATGTTTTTATCTAAATCATAATATAATTTAATAAACTTGATAGAGTTATAATGCAGTAATTTATTATATCCTTTGTGGATTTTCTATTTAAACACAACAATTTTTTTTAGTATTTTAATGTTAATATTTTCATTATTAATTATTTTATAAAATTCATTAATTTTTTCTGTTGTATATGTCAAAGGTATCAAAATGAGTTGGTGGACCGTGTTTCATAGTTGGTTGATCCACTTTATTGACATGAATAGGTTCCATATGAACATAATTTATTTATTAATCGTGCCACTATAACATGACATGAAAATTAAATAGGTTACACAAACACGATATATATAATATTTTATTTAAATGGGTTATGCGGGTTATGAAATTCAATGAGATCCATTTAACATATAAAACATTTATAATATATAAATGCTATAATTAAAAATAGTGTCTATAATTTAGCAATTTACATAATACAATTATAAATTATTTTTATAAAAATAAAAAAATAAATGACTAATTTATTATTTAAACATTACAAACTATATGAAATTTTAACGGGTTGTATTGTATCGTATCGAGTTGACACGATCTAACATAATATGTATAATTAAACCGATTTATGTGCCAACTTGCAACACAATTTAGTTAAATTGTATCATAAATAAATTGATCCCATTTTTAATAAGAACCCATTTAATTTCAATATTAATTTTTTAATTTTACATATTAATTGAATTGTATTTACATGTCATTATCTATTTTTACACCCCGATTACATGTATTGTTTATTAAGAAGCAAATCGATACGATGATTCTCTTGCTAGTGTTGGCTTTTCTTGCCTTATAAGTTTGCATATTTGGGATTATCCTCCTAATAATAATGTTAAAGACAATTGTCTTTCGAGATGCTGTCGGTGTAGCATTCCTTACCTCCTTTGAATGAAAAAAAAAGAAAAAAGTATAAAATTCAAATATCTCATCATCTAATTTATAGAAAATTAATGACTAGAGATTGAATACAATAAATTAAAGGTCCCCTCATGTAATCTACGGAAAACAATGGCTAAGAGATTGACCACAATAATCCCATTTCTGAAAATTTTCATAAAATTGCTATACTGGAAAGAAGGCATGAGAGTCCAATGTTACTTTCAAAGAGACCGTAGGTCAAGGTTTATAAATTTATATAAATAAAATAAAAAATTATTAGATAAATTTTTATTTAAATATAATTTTTGATATATATTTATTGAATTTCTTAATAAATATTTATATTATACAAATAAAATTTAAATTGTTAAATTAATTTTAATCTAACAGTAGTCATCAATATATGTTACAGTATAAACATACAGTGATTAATTAATAATTATAATAAAATGAAAATCAATTTATCAGTTTTTAATTTGATTTATATAAATTATACATGTGACCGTAGCAAAAAAAATATAGTTGGAGATGAGCAAATCAGAAAAATCATCCACCAAACTCTTTACATCATTAAGGCAACTCTTCTAATAAAAAAACCAAAGTAAATTGAACTCAAATATTAATTTTTTAGTTTCATTTATTATTTATATAAGTTTTAAATATTTGATTTAGTAAGATATGTTATGTGTATTGCGTGTCATAATTGAACTCCAAATAACTTAAATATTTCATTTGTTATTTGGAATGAGATTAGTGGCATTGCTTCGGCTTCATAAATAGCAAAAGTCGATGAGAGTTGACTTATCTGAGGCGAGAGGAATTATACCATGAATCAGTTTCCCCATGTTACCGTGACATAAATGGATTTAAAAACTCCCAACAAAATATCAACATAATTTCATTTAAGATGGATATGTAATGTCATTCCAAGAAAGAGAGCTGCAAATAAGTTGCGAGTGGTTCAACGTAAAAGAAAAATTTCATTAACACCTGTGTGAGGGCTAAAATATCTAGCAATAACTAAGGTTGAAAAACAATTAATGCTATATCCTCTGGTGCAGCTGCAACGAGTTTTAGTCTATGTGAAAATCTTAAATTGATTTTTTCTTTTAATCCTAAGTCTGAAAAACCTGGGTTTCAAAATTTATTTTACTCTTTTAAAATTTTGACATATGTTAAATTATTATTGGATTATCTTCCTATATTATACTGTGATATCAAAAATGGGTATCATTCATACCACCTCCATATTTACTTAAAAAAAAAAAAAAAAAAATTTCGGTGTTACAGTATAATTTCTCTATAAGATCACCACTTGACCTTTTAAAGAGGTGTGCTAGGTACAATTCCCATGAAAAATGCATTGGTATGGACTGGAGGGGCGACCTGTATTTTTTGTTTTTATTTTTTTATTTTATAGAATTAGTTATTTTTTCTTTTTTAAAAGATCACTTCTTTTAAATTATAGACGTACTTTTTTTTTTTATTTTCTTCGACATACTTAATTTATTTAACTTTTATCCTCTTTTCCCTTCATTCCGCCTTTTTTTCTTTTTTCTTTTTTCTTTCTTATTTTTTCTCCTTTCATTCTTTTTTTTTTTAAATTTTAATATCTCTTTATTTTTATCTTTTTTATTTTTTCCTCTCCTTCTTTTTTTCTCCTCATAATCTTTTGTAAGTTATTCTTTAAGAAACTCTCTTCTAAATACTTGCCAAGTTAAAGTTTCACCAAATAGATTTTTAACTTGGATCGACTAGTCATTTGCCTTATCGAAACAACAAGTCGTATAATTACTCATCTTCTCTTCATACTTGCTGCTGCAATGTATTAAAGGCCTTTTCTAAAGTCTAATCTATTTATCAACTTGACTAGGATTTAAAGCAACATGTAAATCATACAACCCAGGCTTCTCTTACTGTCATTTCTTTTCATTAGCTTGTCAATTAATCTGTTTCTTTTTATTGTCTTTTATACTGTATTAAGCTTTCAAAAAATCAATAAAATTTTCATCTTAAATTTCCTCAAATAGTTTCTTTTATTGTCAAATTTATTTCATCTTTTTTGAAATTCAAACAAATTATGGTAAAGAAGTTTGAGAACTCACAATCAGTTTGAAGAAGTTAGTATATTTTTAAGATTAAATCCTCTAGCACGCTTGCAATCACTCAAAAAATAAAAAAAATAGCCAACAATTTTTTGGCACGCTTGGTGGGACAGTTTCAACAAAATGAACAGATTTGAAAAAGAAATTTTTGAAGTTGATGACTAGACCAATAATTCATCTGTAAAAACAGGTGGTTTATGGAAACAAATGAATGAATACTTGATGACTTAGGATCACTCTTGGACTGAGGCACCTTTTGGTTATCGAGGCCAAAATTTGAATATCATTGATACTCTTGCTAGTTGTAAGGGCACTAATGCCCAGACTATTTTAACAGAAGGAATGAAGGCTTTATAGGATGCAATGCTTTAGGTGATTCATTCTCTGCATCAAGCTAACAATTCTGTCAGTACTAGTATTGAAAAGTTTAACAAAATATTACAGGATGTTGTGTAAACATTTTCCATGATGAATGAGCAATCATCCAAATATGATACCATATCCAAACCAATAGTGGCCCAGAAGGAGTCTGGCAAGTCTGTAGAAATTATTCCAAGAGTTCAATTGGACACTAATTGATACGGAACCTCCAAGAATAAGCTTGAGAACCCTTTTATGTATTCGAACCCCCGAAACATTAACTTGAAAACCCCAATAGTCAATTCAGTAACAACCCCTAAGAATGGTTAGAAATCAGATTACTTAGATGATCAAAGAATTAGAATAAAGAAAACTCATTTCTAAATTCCAATTTCAAAACACTCCACAAGAAGATGATCAATCTACTTGAATGTTCCTTAAAGCATGTATTCTACACAAGAACACAAAGATAAAAGCAAAATAACCTTTAGGTTTTAAAACTTCAATTATAAATAGTAAAATTCATCCAAGGCATATATATATATAGCCTTTACAAGGTTTTACTTAGTGAGTAAGGAAAACTAAAAACCCTAATCACAAAAATAGAAAATTAATCTAATCAGACCTCAAATAGGAATTTTGACATACTTTCTATTTTAAGAATAATTAAACTAACTAAAATTAATGGGCTTTTAAAATAACAAATTTGTCTAGCCCTTATTTAACATAATTAAACTTAAATAACAATGTTTAAATAACTCTCCCATGCATATTCGGCCAGCCCATAACAAATGAGGCCCATTATATACTTAATTAAACCCATTAATAACTTGGACTTGAATTAAGTTGTATTGAACTTGAGCTGCACTTGGCACAAAGCTTTGGTGTCCTTGTAAACTTTCACTAGCTAAGTTCATTAAGCCTTGTAGATGATGGATTAAGGCTTCTTGAAGCTTTTTAGATTGAGACCTTGTTATAAGTCTTTGAGGTATGCTGATTGGACTCAAAACCTCTTGAACTTGATCATTGCCTTCTTGACCATGCTCATCTTCATCATGTTGAATTCTTTGAACTTGGTGTGTTGGCTGCTCCATAACATTTCCCCTCTCCTCAAAAGGATTTGTCCTCGAATCTAAAGCATCACTTATATCAAAAGGACTCAAATTAGCCACATTGAATGAAGCACTAACATTATACTCACCAGGTAGGTCCACTTTGTATGCATTGTCATTAATCCTTTCAAGTATTTGAAAATGACCATCTCCTCTTGGGTTTAGCTTAGACTTCCTTTGAAATGGAAATATTTCTTTACAAAAATGCACCCAAACCCAATCTCCAGGTTGAAAAATCATTGGCTTCCTTCCCTTATTCACACATGAAGCTACTTTAGCATTTTGCTTCTCAATCCTCTCCTTAACTTGCTTATGTAACTTCTTCACCAATTCTGCTTTAGAATTAGCATCAACACTCATAAAATTGTTAGGTGGCAGTGGCAATAAATCAATAGGAGTAAGTGGATTAAATCCATAAACAATCTCAAATGGAGAGCAATTAGTAGTGCTATGAACAACCCTATTATAAGCAAACTCCACAAATGGTAAACAATCCTCCCATATCCTAATGTTCTTTTCTATGATTGCCTTAAGCAAAGTAATCAAAGTCCTATTAACTACTTCAGTTTTTCCATCGGTTTGAGGGTGACAAGTAGTTGAAAATAATAGCTTAGTTCCTAACTTTCCCCATAACACATGCCAAAAATGACTCAAAAACTTAACATCTCTATCACTAACAATGCTCTTAGGTATGCCATGTAAACGCACAACTACTTTGAAAAATAAATTAGCAATCAACTTAGTATCATCAGTTTTATGACATGGTGTAAAATGAGCCATTTTACTAAATCTATCAACCACAACAAAGATACTATCATGACCTTTCCTAGTTCTAGGAAATCCAAGCATAAAATCCATAGACAAATCAGTCCAAGGTTCACTAGGAACAAGTAATGGTGTGTATAACCCATGCGGTTTCAACCTAGACTTAGCCTTTCTGCATGTAATGCAATGCTCACAAACTTTATACACATCATGTTTCATATCGGGCCAAAAGAAATGTTCTAATAACATATCATAGGTCTTATTTACCCCAAAATGCCCCATTAAGCCTCCTTAATTAATAATTCCCTTATAGAACACTTAGGAATGCATAATCTATTTCTTTTAAACAAGAAACCATCAAACAAGTAAAAATCATCCGAAACAACCTTATTGTCACAAGATGCATATATATCACCAAAATCATCATAATGTGGATACAACTCCTTTATAAACTCAAAACCTAATAATTTAGCAGTAAGAGAGTTAAGTAAGGTGTACCTTCTAGATAATGCATCAGCAACCACATTCTCTTTACCTTGCTTGTACTTAATCACATATGGAAATGTTTATATGAACTCCACCCATTTGGCATGCCTACGGTTCAGCTTATCTTGACCCTTCAAATGCTTTAAACTTTCATGGTCAGTGTGTATCATAAACTCCCTAGGCCACAAATAATGTTGCCATGTTTTCAAAGCTCGAACCAATGCATATAATTCCTTGTCATAAGTTGGATATTTCAAGGTTACCCCAATTAACTTTTCACTAAAATACATTAGTGGTCTTTGATCCTACATCAAAACAGCTCTAATCCCTATGCCATTAGCATCACATTCAATCTCAAAAGTTTTATCAAAGTTAGGTAAAGCAAGCAAATGTGCATTACACAATTTATCCTTAAGTTCATTAAAGGTATGTTCTTGTGCATCACCCCAAAAAAATCCAACATTTTTCTTAACTAATTCATTCAAAGGTGCGGCTATAGTGCTAAAATCTTTAATGAATCTCCTATAGAAACTAGCAAGCCCATGAAAACTCCTCACCTCACTAGCATTTTTAGGTTTTGGCCACTCTTTAATAGCCCTAACCTTCTCCTCATCAACCTCTATGCCTTGACTATATACAATAAAACCAAGAAAATTAACCTTATTCATGCAAAAACTACACTTTTTAAGGTTTGCATACAACTTTTCTTGTCTAAGTGTTTCTAGTACAATTCGCACATGTATAATATGATCATCTAAACACTTAGAGTAAATCAGAATATCATCAAAGTAAACAATAATAAATTTACCCAAGTAATTTCACAACACATGGTTCATTAATCACATGAATGTGCTAGGTGCATTAGTAACACCAAAGGGCATAACAAGCCACTCATACAACTCATACTTAGTCTTAAAAGCTGTTTTCCATTCATCACCAACATTCATTCGGATTTGATAATAACCAGATTTCAAGTCTATTTTAGTGAACAAACAAGAACCATATAACTTATCAAGCATATCATTTAATCTAGGAATAGGATGACGATACTTTATAGTGATTTTATTGATGGCTCTGCAATCCACACACATCCTCCATGTTCCATCCTTCTTTGGCATAAGAATGACAGGAACCAAACAAGGACTAAGACTTTCCCTCACATACCCTTTAGCTAGCAACTCCTCCACTTGTGTTTGGATCTCTTTTATTTCTCTTGGATTTGCTCTATATACTGGTCGATTGGGTATGGTTGCCCCAGGAATGAAGTCAATTTGATGTTCTATGCCTCTAATTAGGGGTAATCCACTAGGCATCTCTTTGGGAAACATATATTCAAATTCCTGCAAAAGATCAACAAACACTCTAGGCAAAGATAGGTTAAGTTAATTAGTTGCCAAATAAGCCCCTTTGTACAAAAGTACAAATATAGGCTGATTAGCATACAAAGCCTCTCTAACCTCACTTGTCCTAGCTATTAAACTCAAATTCTTTTCTTTTTTCTCTCTAGGCTGAATCTTTTTTTTTTGTTTTTCCCTCTTTCTTTTCACTCTCTAAAGAATTTTTCTTACTCTCTTTTTCTTTCTTTTCAGCCTCCACTCTCATTCTTTCCATTTTACATTGGTCTTTATACACCTCCTTTGAAGAAAGCGGTGTTAATATGATTTTACGCCCATCCTTGGTAAAGTGATACCGATTAAGGTACCCATTATGCTTGGTCTTTCTATCAAATTGCCATGGTCTACTAAGCAAAATATCTCCAGCATGCATAGGAACTACATCACACAATTGCTCATTATGATATTTACCAATTGAAAAGGAAATAATAGATTGTCTATTTACCTTGACCTCCCCACAATCATTAAGCCATTGAAGTTTGTGTGGCCGTGGGTGTGGTATAGTAGACAGCCCCAATCTACTAATTAAGAATGAGCTCACTGCACTGGTGCAACTCCCTCCATCAACAATTATAAGACATGCCTTGCCTTGCACATGACACCTTGTATGGAATAAGTTATCTTGTTGCTCTTCAATGCAATCTTCCTTTGTTTGAGTACTAAGAGCACGCCTTGTAATCAGCATGTCACCTTTGACTGGCTCCTCTATACTCCCATCACTATAACTTTCCAATTTAGGCATCTCATCCTCATCACTTTCATTATTGCCCTCTTCTTTATCAGTCACAATTTCCCTATTCCTTATGGTCATAGTTCTCTTATTAGGGCAATCTTTGCTCACATGACCTACTCCTTGACATTTCTAACACTTAATGTCTCTATTTCTTCCTTTAGGCTCATCGATTTTGATTTTGTCCTTAGAGACCGAATCTGCCTTCCCTTTAACAACCTCATGAGCAACCTTAGTCCTACTCCTATAATCACTCTTTCAATCCTTTTTCCAATTAAAATTAGAACTAGAATAGGATTTGGAATTGTACCTTATCGCCCCTCTTCCTTGGAGTTACCTTTCTATTTTGACGGCCATGTGCACCATCTCTTCTAAATCTTCATATTTGTGTAAATCTACTCGGTCAGATATGTCTTTATTTAGACCAGCCAAGAAGCGTGCCATAGTGATCTCCACATCTTCATATATATCAGCC
Organism: Mallotus nudiflorus; assembly: GCA_947683625.1. Lineage (NCBI taxonomy): Eukaryota > Viridiplantae > Streptophyta > Magnoliopsida > Malpighiales > Euphorbiaceae > Mallotus > Mallotus nudiflorus. Next base: position 10,775 of record CANTUR010001168.1, read on the forward strand.
CTAGTCATGAGCATCTCCATCTCTTTATGGTAATCATCCACACTCTTACTACCTTATTTAAGAACTTGAAGTTTTTGTACAAGTTCCCTATGATAGTGTTTTGGCATAAATCGCTTCCTGATTACAACCTTGAGCTCAGGTCAATTATCAATTGGGTACTCCAAATTCCTTCACCTATTAATCATCAAATGGTCCCACCAAGTAATAGCATAATCAAAAAATTGAGTAACCGCCAATTTTACCTTCTTTTCCTCGTTAAATTGATGGCAATCAAATATAAGCTCCAATTGCTTCTCCCATTGTAAATAGGACTTCGGATCTGATTTACCTTGAAAGTTAGGTATCTTATGTTTGATGCTTTCCAAATTTCGATCTACATCATCTTCATTGCCTTGGTTTCTTCCATTGTATGGAACCGGTTGTAACCTTCCTCTTCCTCTACCTCGACCTTGTCTACCTCTACCTCTTGGTACTCCTACTTCTGCATAAGCCTCATCTTCATCCTCATTGTCAACATTGCCTTCTACTTCCTTATTACGGTTTGGTGTTGTTGCCCTTTCAATTGCTCCTAGCCTTGTATCCATGCAGTTTAATCTCTCCATTATAATCTTAAAATTTGTATTCATAAGTGCAAATTGCCTTTGTTGAGCCTCACGTAGCAAAGTTTCATCAACTTTACCCTCACCTTTATTTTCACCTTGGTTTGACATTGTTGTAAAAGAATGTTAGAAATAAAAAAAATAAAATAAAATCCTCACAAGCACTCCCTCACATGTTTGCACTCAAATGATGGGGGGTGGTCACTTGTGTTTAACTCAATTTGATATTTCACTCGGCTTCCTCTCACCACTCAAGTTAATTCTTTTATATTTTTAGGTGAATCACACTTTTAGAACAAATCAATTAGATTGAAGCAATATTCAAGTAGAACTTTCAAAAGTGAAATTTTCAAAACAAGTTTGAGGCAATTCGGTTAATAAAAAAATAATAATTCAGAAGCAATAAAGTAGGAAAACTCAAAAAGATGCAAAAGACGTGTGAAAAAAATACAAAGATCTTCTAGAATAGAAAAGAAAATGAATTTAGAAGTTATTTTAAGAAGAAAAGTCAAATCTGTCTCAATAAGTAATATTCCTTAATGAGCAAGTATTGTAAAGGTATGTAAAATTCTTAATAGACAAGTAATACAAGATATGACAAGATATAGTTAGATATGTCAATTATAAACCAAATAGGATTAGGAAGCCTAAATCAGACTTGATGAGGATATTAATCACTCAAACAATATTCCTTAATGAGTAAGGAATGGAAGGAAATGCAAATTAGACCTGATTAGGATATAAATCACTCAAGAATCTCAATTCTTCCTTTTTTAATAACTTTCTCTTTTTTTTCATGAATTTTTTTTGCTTTTTTTTTCAAATTTCTTTCTTTTTTTTTGCATAATTTTTTTTTTAAAAAAAACTTTCAACTATGAACACAAATCTAAATTTCAGAATGCAAAATAATTGACTGACTTAAAGGAAAAAAAAACAAGATCAAGACTAACAAATAAGAACAAAGAACAAAAAACAAGAATGAAGAACCAAAAAAATAAGAACGATTTTAAAAGAATAAGAAAAACATAAGAAATCAGGATTAAGAATAAAAATTATAAAAGATAAAACCTGATCTAGAGCCAAAGCTCTGATACCAAATGATATGAAACCTCCAAGAATAAGCTTAAAAATCCCTTTATGTATTCGAACCCCCAAAGCATTAACTTGAAAATCCCAATAGTCAATTCAACAACAACCCCTAAGAAAGGTTAGAAATCAAATTACTTAGATGATCAAAGAATTAGAATAAATAAAACTCATTTCTAAATTCCAATTTCGAAACACTCCACAAGAAGATGATCAATCTACTTGAATGTTCCTTAAAGCATGTATTCTACACAAGAACACAAAGATAAAAGCAAAACAGCCTTTAGGTTTTAAAACTTCAATTTTGAATAATAAAATTCATCCAAGGCTTATATATATATAGCCTTTACAAGGTTTTCCTTAGTGAGTAAGGAAAACTAATAACCCTAATCACAAAAATAGAAAATTAATCTAATCAGACCTCAAATAGGAATTTTGATATACTTCCTATTTTAAGAATAATTAAACTAACTAAAACTAATGGGCTTTTAAAATAACAAATTCGTCTAACCCTTATTTAACATAATTAAACCTAAATAACAATGCTTAAATAACTCTCCTATGCATATTCGGCCAGCCCATAACAAATGAGGCCCATTATATACTTAATTAAACCCATTAATAACTTGGACTTGAATTAAGTTATATTGAACTTGAGCTGCACTTGGCACAAAGCTTTGGTGTCCTTGTAAACTTTCACTAGCTAAGTTCACTACGTCTTGTAGATGATGGATTAAGGCTTCTTGAAGCTTCTTAGATTGAGACCTTGTTATAGGTTTTTGAGGCATGCTGATTGGACTCAAAACCTCTTGAACTTGATCCTTACCTTCTTGACCATGCTCATCTTCATCATGTTGAATTCTTTGAACTTGGTGTGTTGGCTACTCCATAACACTAATGAAAGGACTCACCTACCCTTATACCTAGGAATGTATGAACAAGAAGGAAAAGGCTTGGGGAGCAATATTTCTTATAAGAAAGAACCTATTCACAGCTACATGTTAAATCCCCAGGCTTAGATGCCTTTTCCCCAGACATATATGCCACTTCCCTAGGGATAAAAGCAAAACATAGGGAGTACACATGATGATTAATCAATTCCTCAAGCTCAAATGCCACTTCCCCAATTCTAAGAACTAATTCCCCAAGAATTAGAACAAAACATAGGAGGTGACATTTCACCTGAGGAAAAATTAATTTCTCAAGGCCAAATAATAGTTCCTCAAAGTAAAATGCTAATACCTCAACACCATTTGCCTTTTCCTCAATCGCCAAAAGTTGGAATAAAACTGAATGCAGGAAAAAAGACATATTTAATAGAGGAAAATTCACTTTCCTTAATAACATTAGCCAAATATGTTAATATGGATTCAAGAACATTGGTGGATCTAAAAAAGAAATCAAAGAAAAAAAAAGGTTGTTTAACCTCCAAACATGAATCCAAACAAGTTTGAAAATTATTGGAGGCCAGTTCCTCACAATAAATTTTTGGCACCAGACAAAAGGCGACTTGCTCTAAAATTCTTCAAGAATAACCACAAATATAGGTCAAAGGAAGGATGAAAGGCTTGTATAATCTAGATTTGTGGTGCCACAATCTATTTCACCAAACAAGTAGTCTTGTAAAATGGAGCACATGAATTTTTCTCAGCCGTTGACTCATACACATAAAAGAAGACTGTAGAGACAAAAGGTATTTGAAGAACAGGAGATCCAACCTAATATTAAGGTTAAACTTAATCTTAAAGATACAAAAGATCCACTTTCTAACAAAAGGGAGTCCCTGATGCAAAAGGCTGCCAAGTTCTACACTTGGGGGGTAACTTCCCCAAGAGAAATAGAAAGAGTCATCCTAGAAAAGTCATTAGGAGAGGTAATTAATGCAATAATAATGGTTTTATAAATTATTAATAACAAAAAATTCCTTAATGTCTTATTTATTGAAAATCTAATTGAAATAGTAAGCTTTAAAAGGTGAGACAAAAGGGATTATTTTGCATATCAAGTGTTTGAATATTACCTCCCAGTTAAGCTTAAAAAGGGTGCGAATGCAGGTGAAGTTGAAAATATATTCCACTATGTATGAAAATAAAAACTAAATTTGCCATTTAATGACAATATTTTTTTTGGTTTTTATAAATTTTCTTGATAGCCATTATATTAAATAAATAAAGTTTGATTACAAGTTTGGAGTGTTTTTAATTATTGTTATTTCTTTGGTCTGTTTCTTTAGTGTGTGGAATACTATGAATGGTGATATGTTGATGAAATTTCAGCAGCATAACGGTTGAAAATTGGGCATTTTGATGATGCATGGCTGTGGTGTATATATGCGGTGTGACCAGTGATGTAAAAGGTTACATTGAAAATAGACAAGCAAATATAAAGCAAATCCCCAGAAGACGAGACAATGTATTCATCTTTATTATGAAGAAAAATAAAAGAAATATCGAGACAAAATGCAAGAAAATTACATAATTCCTAGGTAATAAGTCATAAAATAGAGGCTAAATAGATAATTAATTTGACCTTAAAATAATAAGTGCCTAGAAATATAATGAGCCATGCAAGTAAACATTATTTTGGCAATTTATTACTAAAATAAGTTTTTGCTATGTAGAGATAAGTTCATGTTGCAATAAGTGGTTGTGGTTTTGTAATCCACATGCTAGTTTGCATTATTCATATTTAAGTAAATGGTGCATTAATATTTTACCGGCCATCATTTGCTAAATAGGTAAAATTGCATAGAAAAATAGGTAAAAAGCCTTTTTTCCAAGAAATTTGCATGCAGAGAGAAGGAATACAATATGCAAGTTAAATTAAATGGATAAATCCCCAAAGAAATAATTTTGGCAAAATCTTACTAAAATAAATTTGAGAAAACAATTTTAAATAAGAGAGTGGTATATTTTGATGGTTTTCCCAAGACAAGATAGATGAATTTCTAGGAGAATGCAAGATCCTAAATAAATTTATTTTGGCCTAAAAGGCTAAAATAGTTTTTGGTTTGAGAATTAAATTATATGTGAAATTATGCGGGTTGCCTAAGAATATGCAAATTTTGGTCAAAGAAGAGCTTGTTGATTTGGCCATAAGAGCATTTTTAAGGCCTTGGGGCTTTGAAAAATTAAATGTTTGTAACAAGCTTGGAAACTAAGTCCATGAAAATTTTGCTAAAAATTTCAAATTTTTGGCAACAAGAGCAAATATAAATACAACCATGGAGTTAATATTGAAAATGGCAAAACGCAGTCTATGGAAGTGTGACATAAATAAAATTCCACCAAGAATTAAAAGGAGTTATTTTGGCTATAATTGTGAAAATAGAGGCAAGAAATAATGAAAGCATATTTTGCATTCTTGTTTTGGCTATAGAAGCTAAGATTGTGCTTAAAATGAAGTTCTTGGTTTTAAGAGTCGTGAATGATATTTGTTCCCCATAGCTTTATTTTGGCACCTTAGGCTAAAATAAAATTTTGAGTGAAACCGGAATATTCTTTTATAATATGGCTAAAATTATTAATGGCTAAGTTAAATGACATTCTTAACTTAGTTGAGGTATGAAAGCTTGGAACAAGTAATGACCATCCTTATAGTAGACCAATAAAATTTCTATAATAATTGGCCAAAATTAGGCTAATTTAATTATTGGCTAAAAGCAAAATATGACTATTTGCTCCAAGGATTTCCATGAGTGATCAAAGCAAATAAATTTTGGCAAAAATGAATATATGCCTTGTGTTCAAAAATAAATTGCCAAAATTTAAGCCAAAATTCTTAATATTCAAAGCTAAGCAAATCAATTTTTGGCTAAAGAGAAAATAAACTATGCCAACCCAAGTGCCAAGGCAATTTAAAGCTAAAAGACAATTAAATTCACTTTTGGCTTGAATAATAAGCATTGAGCTTGTGATCTTTAAAGCTAAAACATGCAAATGGCCATACTAAAAACACAAAATTTTGACAATATTTGGGTGAAAGTGAAAAGCCAAAATTTAATGCATGAAATTTTATTAAAAAAGGATGGCACATTTTAAATCCATATTCTAAATTTTCTTGGAAGAAAGCAAGTGGCAAATCAAAATTTCAATAGTTTGGTTAGAGTAAATTTGGCTGTATCACTAAGTAAGTTGGCATTGATCTTAAGCACAATGTGCATAATATTGGAAAAATAGGTAAAGAACAAACAAATTGCAAAAGTAGAGATGGCTAAGACATGTATAAATCTTCTGGTTTGCATGAGGGCATTTATGACTTTTGAATGCTAAAAATATTTTGGCATAAATTGTTAAAGTGTCCTTATAGAGCCAAAATCTAAAAGATGGCTAAATGAGAACCAAGAGTTTTAATTTTTTGGTTTAAGCTAGATTTGGCCAAATATTCAAGCAATCAATACATTATTCTTCAAGATACATTTTAATGATTAATAAGAGATATAGTCAAATTAAAATTAAATTAATTTGGCTAATAGCTCAAAATTATTCCTTTATGCAAATTAAAGATGTAAAAATTATTTTGGCATGGGGTTGCTAAAATAAAGCTGAATTTTCACAAAGCAAAAATAAGCCAAAAGTAATGAATCAAAATGAATAAATGTTAAGCTATATTGTATTTGCATAAGAATCTCATTACATCATAAGCATAAAAACATGAGCAAGTCTTAGGGAAATGGCCGAAACATCAAATTAATAGCATGAGATTAAGCAAAGTGTTTATAAAAAATCCAAGCAAGTATCATCTCTCCAAATATAAGAGCCGAAGATCTCATCTCATTGATGCAAAAGAGCTAGCAAATAAATTTGGAAAGATAGCCAAATTACAACGCATGAATTATATTTGGCTAGAATCATGATAATGAAATTTTTGAGCGACGCCAAAATATTTTTTTTTTGTTAAATATTTTCTAAAAGAGGCAAATATATTATAAGCATCAAGTCACAAATCACTAAAGTCACAAGAATGCGTAATTAATCCCAATCCTAATTCTCAAACAAATTCATTCAAAATATACAAAAGAGATGAAAGAAAGTAAAATTGCCACTTTTATTTTTCTTAGGATAAACTTTGGAGAAGATTTTGTTTTGAGAATTTGATCCAAATATGCACAAGAGGTCTGCAAAATTTGCAAATCCAAGGATTGGGTGCTGATTTGGGACTAAAAACCAAGTTGGAATAGCACCTCTGCTATTGTTTGCTCTGTTCAAAGGAGGCAACAATGTTGAGTGGTGGTTCGATGATCGGAGCTTGGGCAGATCGTGAAGTAGAGGCAGCACCAACTACTTGGAAATCTTCGATGGCAACAACAACACTCATTGGCAATTGGGAAAGTGCAACCACCAGACCAATGCTTGCTTGGCACTAAAAGAAAGGAAAAGAAAAAGAAAAGAAAAAAGAGAAAAAAAAGGAAAGCAATTTTTTTTTGGGAAAATCAAAGCTATGGGTTTTTGAGCCACGAGGAAACAATAAAATTGTGTGTAATAGATTTTGAGTAAATAAATTTTTGGACATTTAAATTTTGAAGGTCATTTAGGGAAAAAGAGTAAAAGTTAGGAAATATTTGTTGAGAGAACACTAGAATTTTCCCAAGGAATTTGAAAAATTAACAAGCAATTAATTGATTTTCTCCCATTAATTTTTTTTGCAAAAATTTGACTTTGATTTTTTTGAGTAAGAAGAAGAACTAGGTTGAGATAAAGAGCTTGTAAAGTGTAGACCATTTCAAAAAGCTCATTTTTGTCGCTTTGACAAAAATTGGTTATGCCCATATCGGGCTTGTCTTTGGTGATATTCCTCAGTGCATTTTTTGTGAATTGGGTTTTCAAGCCAAATTTTACTTTTGATTTTGAATAATCATAGAGATGAAGAGAGTTTAAATTGCATAAATATTTATGGCTTTTATTTTACATGTAAATTAGCTTTAGTTTGACCAAGTTAATTACATGCAGGGGGCATTGCTTGTGCCATAATTGAAATTTTTTGGTTGAAATATTAAGGCCATTAAATTAATGGCCATTTTTTGATTTTGCATAATCACAAAATGAAGAGAGTTTAAATTGCATAAATATTTATGGCTTTTATTTTACATGTAAGTTCGCTTTGGTTTGCCTAAGCTAATTACATACAAGAGACATTGTTTGTGCCATAATTGAATTTTTTTGGCTAAAATATTAAGGCCGTTAAATTAATGGCCAATTTGATTTAATTAGAATTTTGAAGGCAAAAAATAATTAAAAAGTCCAGCCCATAACCAATGAAATTTAATTAGTACAAGAAGATTTAGAAAAGGGAGCAACTTGGTGAAAAAGGAAGAAAATTTTGGAACTTTGGAAAACTTAGGGAAAAAGAACAAGCTTTGGGAAGAAGGCATCTAAGAGTTAGGTGGATTTATATCTAGGAATAGAAGACTCTAGAGCTGCTGGAGAATTAAATTGAAAAAGTAACCTGGAAGCAAAAAATGTCTATAAAAGCTGAGGGGAAGAACATAAGCAAACACAACCAATGCACATCAACATCTCCAATCATCAACAATCAACCAATAAATCATTTTTAGCTATTGTCATTTTCTTTTCATTAGTTGTCAATTACTTTGTTTCTTTTTATTGTCTTTTACACTGTATTAAGCTTCTAAAAAATCAATAAAATTTCCCTTTTAAATTTTGCTCAAATAGTGAGTAAGGAAAACTAATAATCGTAATCACAAAAATAGGAAATTAATCTAATCAGACCTTAAATAGGAATTTTGACATACTTCCTATTTTAAGAATAATTAAATTAACTAAAACTAATGGGCTTTTAAAATAACAAATTCGTCCAACCCTTATTTAACATAATTAAACCTAAATAACAATGTTTAAATAACTCTCCCATGCATATTCGGCTAGCCCATAACAAATGAGGCCCATTATATACTAAATTAAACCCATTAATAACTTGGACTTAAATTAAGTTGTATTGAACTTGAGCTGCACTTGGCACAAAGCTTTGGTGTCCTTGTAAACTTTCACTAGCTAAGTTCACTAAGCCTTGTAAATGATGGATTAAGGCTTCTTGAAGCTTCTTAGATTGAGACCTTGTTATAAGTCTTTGAGGTACGCTGATTGGACTCAAAACCTCTTGAACTTGATCCTTTCCTTTTTGACCATGCTCATCTTCATCATGTTGAATTCTTTGAACTTGGTGTGTTGGTTGCTCCATAACATTTCCCCTCTCCTCAAAAGGATTTGTCCTCGAATCTAAAGCATCACCTATATCAAAAGGACTCAAATTAGCCACATTGAATGAAGCACTAACATTATACTCACCAGGTAGGTCCATTTTGTATGCATTGTCATTAATCCTTTCAAGTATTTGAAAAGGACCATCTCCTCTTGGGTTTAGCTTAGACTTCCTTTAAAGTGGAAATATTTCTTTACGAAAATGCACCCAAACCCAATCTCCAGGTTAAAAAATCATTGGCTTCCTTCCCTTATTCACACGTGAAGCTACTTTAGCATTTTGCTTCTCAATCCTCTCCTTAACTTGCTTATGTAACTTCTTCACCAAATCTGCTTTAGAATTAGCATCAACACTCATAAAATTGTTAGGTGGTAGTGGCAATAAATCAATAGGAGTAAGTGGATTAAATCCATAAACAGTCTCAAATGAAGAGCAATTAGGAGTGCTATGAACAACCCTATTTTAAGCAAACTCCATAAATGGTAAACAATCCTCCCATATCCTAATGTTCTTTTCTATGATTGCCCTAAGCAAAGTAATCAAAGTCCTATTAACTACTTTAGTTTTCCCATCGGTTTGAGGGTGATAAGTAGTTGAAAACAATAGCTTAGTTCCTAACTTTCCCCATAACACACGCCAAAAATGACTCAAAAACTTAACATCCCTATCACTAATAATGCTCCTAGGTATGCCATGTAACGCACAACTTGTTTGAAAAACAAATTAGTAATCAACTTAGCATCATCAGTTTTATGACATGGTGTAAAATGAGCCATTTTACTAAATCTATCAACCACAACAAAGATACTATCATGACCTTTCCTAGTTCTAGGAAATCCAAGCACAAAATCCATAGACAAATTAGTCCAAGGTTCACTAGGAACGGGTAATGGTGTGTATAACCCATGCGGTTTCAACCTAGACTTAGCCTCTTTACATGTAATGCAATGCTCATAAACTTTATACATATCATGTTTCATATCGGGCTAAAAGAAATGTTCTAATAGCATATCATAGGTTTTATTTACCCTAAAATGCCCCATTAAGCCTCCTCCATGTGCCTCCTTAATTAATAATTCCCTTATAGAACACTTAGGAATGCATAATCTATTTCTTTTAAACAAGAAACCATCAAACAAGTAAAAATCATCCGAAACAACCCTATTGTCACAAGATGCATATATATCACCAAAATCATCATCATGTGGATACAACTCCTTTATAAACTCAAAACCTAATAATTTAGCAGTAAGAGAGTTAAGTAAGGTGCACCTTTTAGATAATGCATCAACAACCACATTCTTTTTACCTTGCTTGTACTTAATCATATATGGAAATGTTTATATGAACTCCACCCATTTGGCATGCCTACAGTTTAGCTTATCTTGACCCTTCAAATGCTTTAAACTTTCATGGTCAGTGTGTATCACAAACTCCCTAGGGCATAAATAATGTTGCCATGTTTGCAAAGCTCGAACCAGTGCATATAATTCCTTGTCATAAGTTGGATATTTCAAGGTTACCCCAATTAACTTTTCACTAAATTACATTAGTGGTCTTGGATCCTGCATCAAAACAGCTCCAATCCCTATGCCATTAGCATCACATTCAATCTCAAAAGTTTTATCAAAGTTAGGTAAAGCAAACAAAGGTGCATTACGTAATTTATCCTTAAGTTCATTAAATGTATGTTCTTGTGCATCACCCCAAACAAATCCAACATTTTTCTTAACTAATTCATTCAAAGGTGCGGCTATAGTGCTAAAATCTTTAATGAATCTCCTATAGAAACTAGCAAGCCCATGAAAACTCCTCACCTCACTAGCATTTTTAGGTTTTGGCCACTCTTTAATAGCCCTAACCTTCTCCTCATCAACCTCTATGCCTTGACTATATACAACAAAACCAAGAAAATTAACCTTATTCATGCAAAAACTACACTTTTTAAGGTTTGCATACAACTTTTCTTGTCTAAGTGTTTTTAGTACAATTCGCACATGCATAACATGATCATCTAAACACTGAGAGTAAATCAGAATATCATCAAAGTAAACAACAAAAAATTTACCCAAGCAATTTCGCAACACATGGTTCATTAATCACATGAATGTGCTAGGTGCATTAGTAACACCAAAGGGCATAACAAGCCACTCATATAACCCATACTTAGTCTTAAAAGCTATTTTCCATTCATCACCAACATTTATTCGAATTTGATAATAACCAGATTTCAAGTTTATTTTAGTGAACAAACAAGAACCATATAACTCATTAAGCATATCATTTAATCTAGGAATAGGATGACGATACTTTATAGTGATTTTATTGATGGCTCTGCAATCCACACACATCCTCCATGTTCCATCCTTCTTTGGTACAAGAATGACAGGAATCGAACAAGGACTAAGACTTTCCCTCACATACCCTTTAGCTAGCAACTCCTCCACTTGTGTTTGGATCTCTTTTGTTTCTCTTGGATTTGCTTTATATGCTGGTCGATTGGGTATGACTGCCCCAGGAATGAAGTTATTTTGATGTTCTATGCCTTTAATTGGGGGTAATCCACTAGGCATCTCTTTGGGAAACACATATTCAAATTCCTGCAAAAGATCAACAAACACACTAGGCAAAGATGGGTTAAGTTCATTAGTTGCCAAATAAGCCCCTTTGTACATAAGTACAAATATAGGCCGATTAGCATACAAAGCCTGTCTAACCTCACTTTTCCTAGCTATTAAACTCAAATTCTTTTCTTTTTTCTCTCTAGGCTGAATCTCTTCTTTTGTTTTTCCCTCTTTCTTTTCACTCTCTAAAGAATTTTTCTTACTCTCTTTTTCTTTCTTTTCAGCCTCCACTCTCATTCTTTCCATTTTACATTGGTCTTTATACACCTCCTTTGAAGAAAGCGGTGTTAATATGATTTTGCGTCCATCCTTGGTAAAGTGATACCGATTGGGGTACCCATCATGCTTGGTCTTTCTATCAAATTGTCATGGTCTACTAAGCAAAATATCTCTAGCATGCATAGGAACTACATCACACAATTGCTCATCATGATATTTATCAATTGAAAAGGAAATAATAGATTATCTATTTACCTTGACCTCCCCATAATCATTAAGCCATTGAAGTTTGTATAGCCGTGGGTGTGGTATAGTAGACAGCCCCAATCTGCTAATTAAGAATGAGCTCACTGCACTGGTGCAACTCCCTCCATCAACAATAATAAGACATGCCTTACCTTGCACATGACACCTTGTATGGAATAAGTTATCTCATTGCTCTTCAATGCAATCTTCCTTTGTTTGAGTACTAAGAGCACGCCTTGTAATCAGCATGTCACCTTTGACTAGCTCCTCTATACTCCCATCACTATAACTTTCCAATTTAGGCATCTCATCCTCATCACTTTCATTATTGCCCTCTTTTTCATCAGTCACAATTTCCCCATTCCTTATGGTCATAGTTCTCTTTTTAGGGCAATCTTTGCTCACATGACCTACTCCTTGACACTTCTAACACTTAATGTCTCTATTTCTTCCTTTAGGCTTATCGGTTTTGATTTTGTCCTTAGAGACTGAATCTGCCTTCCATTTAACAACCTCATGAGCAACCTTATTCCCACCCCCATAATCACTCTTTCAATCCTTTTTCCAATTAAAATTAGAACTAAAATAGGATTTGGAATTGTACCTTGTCGCCCCTCTTCCTTGGAGTTGCCTTTCTATTTTGACGGCCATGTGCACCATCTCTTCTAAATCTTCATATTTGTGTAAATCTACTCGGTCAAATATGTCTTTGTTTAGAACAGCCACGAAGCGTGCCATAGTGATCTCCATATCTTCATATATATCAGCCCTAGTCATGAGCATCTCCATCTCTTTATGGTAATCATCCACACTCTTACTACCTTGTTTAAGAACTTGAAGTTTTTGTACAAGTTCCCTATAATAGTGTTTTGGCACAAATCGCTTCCTGATTACAACCTTGAGCTCAGGCCAATTATCAATTGGGTACTCCAAATTCCTTCACCTATTAATCACCAAATGGTCCCACCAAGCAATAACATAATCAGAAAATTGAGTAACGACCAATTTTACCTTCTTTTCCTTGCTAAATTGATGGCAATCAAATATAAGCTCCAATTGCTTCTCCCATTATAAATAGGACTCCGGATCTGATTTACCTTGAAAGTTAGGTATCTTATGTTTAATGCTTCCCAAATTTCGATCTACATCATCTTCATTGCCTCAATTTCTTCCATTGTATGGAACCGGTTGTAACCTTCCTCTTCCTCTACCTCAGCCTTGTCTACCTCTACCTCTTGGTACTCCTACTTCTGCATAAGCCTCATCTTCATCCTCATTGTCAATGTTGCCTTCTACTTCCTCATTACGGTTTGGTGTTGTTGCCCTTTCAATCGCTCCTAGCCTTATATCCATGCGGTTTAATCTCTCCATTATAGTCTTAAAATTTGTATTCATACGTGCAAATTGCCTTTGTTGAGCCTCACATAGCAAAGTTTCATCAACTTTACCCTCACCTTTATTTTCACCTTGGTTTGACATTACTGTAAAAGAATGTTATAAATAAAAAAAAAATTAAAATCCTCACAAGCACCCCCTCACATGTTTGCACTCAAATGATGGGGGTGGTCACTCGTGTTTAACTCAATTTGATGTTTCACTCGGCTTCCTCTCACCACTCAAGTTAATTCTTTTATGTTCTTAGGTGAATCACACTTTTAAGTAGAAATATTCAAGTAGAACTTTCAAAAGTGAAATTTTCAAAACAAGTTTGAGGCAATTTGGTTGATAAAAAAAAATAACAATTCAAAAGCAATAAAATAGGAAAACTCAAAAAGATGCAAAAGACATGTGAAAGAAATACAAAGATCTTCTAAAATAGAAAAAAAAATGAATTTAGAAGTTATTTTAAGAAGAAAAGTCAAATCTGCCTCAATAAGTAATGTTCCTTAATGAGCAAGTATTGTAAAGATATGCAAAATCCTTAATAGACAAGTAATACAAGATATGACAATATATAGTTAGATATGTCAATTATAAACCAAATAGGATTAGGAAACCTAAATCAGACCGGATGAGGATATTAATCACTCAAACAATATTCCTTAATGAGCAAGGAATGGAAGGAAATGCAAATCAGACCTGATTAGGATATAAATCACTAAAGAATCTCAATTCTTCCTTTTCTAATAACTTTCTTTTTTTTTCATGAATTTTTTTTTGCTTGTTTTTTTTTCAAATTTCTTTCTTTTTTTTTTTGCATAATTTTTTTTTAAAAAAAACTTTCAACTATGAACACAAATCTAAATTTCAGAATGCAAAACAATTGACTGACTTAAAGGAAAAAAAATAAGATCAAGACTAACAAATAAGAACAAAGAACAAAACACAAGAATGAAGAACAAAAAAAATAAGAACGATTTTAAAAGAATAAGAAAAACATAAGAAATCAGGATTAAGAATAAAAATTAAAAAAGATAAAAATTGATTTACAGCCAAAGCGCTGATACCAAATGATACAGAACCTTTAAGAATAAGCTTGAGAACCCCTTTATGTATTCGAACCCCCAAAGCATTAACTTGAAAACCCCAATAGTCAATTCAACAACAACCCCTAAGAATGGTTAGAAATCAGATTACTTAGATGATCAAAGAATTAGAATAAAGAAAACTCGTTTCTAAATTCCAATTTCGAAACACTCCATAAGAAGATGATCAATCTACTTGAATGTTCCTTAAAGCATGTATTCTACACAAGAACACAAAGATAAAAGCAAAACAACCTTCAGGTTTTAAAATTTCAATTCTGAATAATAAAATTCATCCAAGGCATATATATATAGCCTTTACAAGGTTTTCCTTAGTGAGTAAGGAAAACTAATAACCCTAATTATAAAAATAGGAAATTAATCTAATCAGACCTCAAATAGGAATTTTGACATACTTCCTATTTTAAGAATAATTAAACTAACTAAAACTAATGGGATTTTAAAATAACAAATTCGTCTAGCCCTTATTTAACATAATTACACCTAAATAAAAATGCTTAAATAACTCTCCCATGCATATTCGGCCAGCCCATAACAAATGAGACCCATTATATACTTAATTAAACCCATTAATAACTTGGACTTGAATTAAGTTATATTGAACTTGAGCTACACTTGGCACAAAGCTTTGGTTTCATTGTAAACTTTCACTAGCTAAGTTCACTACGTCTTGTAGATGATGGATTAAGGCTTCTTGAAGCTTCTTAGATTGAGACCTTGTTATAGGTCTTTGAGGCATGCTGATTGGACTCAAAACCTCTTGAACTTGATCCTTGCCTTCTTGACCATGCTCATCTTCATCATGTTGAATTCTTTGAACTTGGTGTGTTGGCTGCTCCATAACACTAATGAAAGGACTCACCTACCCTTATACCTAGGAATGTATAAACAAGAAGGAAAAGGCTTGGGGAGCAATATTTCTTATAAGAAAGAACCTATTCACAGCTACATGCTAAATCCCCAGGCTCAGATGCCTTTTCCCCAGGCATATATGCCACTTCCCTAGGGATAAAAGCAAAACATAGGGAGTACACATGAGGATTAATCAATTCCTTAAGCTTAAATGCCACTTCCCCAATTTTAAGAACTAATTCCCTAAGAATTAGAACAAAACATAGGAGGTGAAATTTCACCTGAGGAAAAATTAATTTCTCAAGGCCAAATAATAGTTCCTCAAAGTAAAATTCTGATACCTCAAGACCATTTGCCTTCTCCTCAATCGCCAAAAGTTGGAATAAAACTGAATGTAGGAAAAAAGACATATTTGATAGAGGAAAATTCACTTTCCTCAGTAACATCAGCCAAATATGTTAATATGGATTCAAGAACATTGGTGGATCTAAAAATGAAATCAAAGAAAAAAAAAGGTTGTTCAACCTCCAAACATGAATCCAAATAGGTTTGAAAATTATTAGAGACTAGTTCCTCACAATAAATTTTTGGCACCAGACAAAAGGCCATTTACTCCAAAGTTCTTCAAGAATAACCACAAATATAGGTCAAAGGAAGGATGAAAGGCCTGTACAATCTAGATTTGTGGTGCCACAGTCTATTCCACCAAACAAGTAGTCATGTAAAATGGAGCACATGAATTTTTCTCAGCCGTTGACTCATACACATAAAAGAAGACTGTAGAGACAAAAGGTATTTGAAGAACAGGAGATCCAACCTAATATTGAGGTCAAACTTAAGCTTAAAGATACAAAAGGTCAACTTTCTAACAAAAGGGAGTCCCTGATGCAAAAGGCTGCCAAGTTCTACACTTGGGGGGTAACTTCCCCAAGAGAAATAGAAAGAGTCATGCTAGAAAAGTCATTAGGAGAGGTAATTAATGAAATAATAATGGTTTTTCCAATTAGTAATAATAAAAAATTCCTTAATGTCTTATTTATGGAAAATCTAATTGAAATAGTAAGCTTTAAAAGGTGAGACAAAAGGGATTATTTTGCATATCAAGTGTTTGAATATTACCTCCCTGTTAAGCTTAAAAAGGGTGCGAATGTAGGTGAAGTTGAAAATATATTCCACTATGTGTGAAAATAAAAACTAAATTTGCCATTTAATGGCAATATTTTTTTTGGTTGTTTATAAATTTTCTTGATAGCCATTATATTAAATAAATAAAGTTTGATTGCAATTTTGGAGTGTTTTTAATTATTGTTATTTCTTTGGTCTGTTTATTTAGTGTGTGGAATACTATGAATGGTGATATGTTGATGAAATTTCAGCAGCATAACGATTGAAAATTGGGCATTTTGATGATGCATGGCTGTGGTGTATATGTGCGGTGTGACTAGTGATGTAAAAGGTTACATTGAAAATAGACAAGCAAATATAAAGCAAATCCCCAGAAGACGAGATAATGTATTCATCTTTATTATGAAGAAAGAATCAAAGAAATATCAAGACAAAATGCAGGAATATTACATAATTCCTAGGTAATAAGTCATAAAATAGAGGCTAAATAGATAATTAATTTGGCCTTAAAATAATAAGTGCCTAGAAATATAATGAGCCATGCAAGTAAACATTATTTTCACAATTTATTACTAAAATAAGTTTTTGCTCTGTAGAGATAAGTTCATATTGCAATAAGTGGTTGTGGTTTTGTAAACCACATGCTAGCTTGCAGTATTCATACTTAAGTAAATGGTGCATTAATATTTTACAGGCCATCATTTGCTAAACAGGTAAAATTGCATAGAAAAATAGGTAAAAAACCTTTTTCCCAAGAAATTTGCATGCAGAGAGAAGGGATACAGTATGCAAGTTGAATTAAATGGATAAATCCCCAAAGAAATAATTTTGGCAAAATCTTACTAAAATAAATTTGAGAAAACAATTTTAAATAAGAGAGTGGTATATTTTGATGGTTTTCCTAAGACAAGAAAGATGAATTTCTAGGAGAATGCAAGATCCTAAATAAATTTATTTTGGCCTAAAAGGCTAAAATAGTTTTTGGTTTGAGAATTAAATTATATGTGAAATTATGTGGGTTGCCTAAGAATATGCAAATTTTGGTCAAAGAAAAGCTTGTTGATTTGGCTATAAGAGCATTTTTAAGGCCTTGGGGCTTTGGAAAATTAAATGTTAGTAACAAGCTTAGAAACTAAGTCCATGAAAATTTTGCTAAAAATTTCAAATTTTTGGCAACAAGAGCAAATATAAATACAACCATGGAGTTGATATTGAAAATGGCAAAATGTAGTCTATGGAAGTGTGACATAAATAAAATTCCACCAAGAATTAAAAGGAATTATTTTGGCTATAATTGCGAAAATAGAGGCAAGAAATAATGAAAGCATATTTTGCATTCTTGTTTTGGCTATAAAAGCTAAGATTGTGCTTAAAATGAAGTTCTTGGTTTTAAGAGTTGCGAATGATATTTGTTCCCCATAGCTTTATTTTGGCACCTTAGGCTAAAATAAAATTTTGAGTGAAACCGGACTGTTCTTTTATAATATGGCTAAAATTATTAATGGCTAAGTTAAATGGCATTCTTAACTTAGTTGAGGTATGAAAGCTTGGAACAAGTAATGGCCATCCTTATAGAAGGCCAATAAAATTTCTATAATAATTGGCCAAAATTAGGCTAATTTAATTATTGGCTAAAAGCAAAATATGACTATTTGCTCCAAGGATTTCCATGAGTGATCAAAGCAAATAAATTTTGACAAAAATGATTATATGCCCTGTGTTCAAAAATAAATTGCCAAAATTTAAGCCAAAATTCTTAATATTCAAAGCTAAGCAAATCAATTTTTGGCTAAAGAGAAAACAAATTATGCCAACCCAAGTGCCAAGGCAATTTAAAGCTAAAAGACAATTAAATTCACTTTTGGCTTGAATAATTAGCATTGAGCTTATGATCTTTAAAGCTAAAACATGCAAATGGCCATACTAGAAACACAAAATTTTGACAATATTTGGGTGAAAGTGAAAAGCCAAAATTTAATGCATGAAATTTTATTAAAAAGGGATGGCACATTTTAAATCCATATTCTAAATTTTCTTGGAAGAAAGCAAGTGGCAAATCAAAATTTCAATAGTTTGGTTAGAGTAAATTTGGTTGTATCACTAAGTAAGTTGGCATTGATCTTAAGCACAATATGCATAATATTGGAAAAATAAGTAAAGAACAAATAAATTGCAAAAGTAGAGATGGCTAAGACATGTATAAATCTTCTGATTTGCATAAGGGCATTTGTGACTTTGGAATGCTAAAAATATTTTGGCATAAATTGTTAAAGTGTCCTTATAGAGCCAAAATCTAAAAGATGGCTAAATGAGAACTAAGAGTTTTAATTTTTTTGTTTAAGCTAGATTTGGCCAAATATTCAAGCAATCAATACATTATTCTTCAAGATACATTTTAATGATTAATAAGAGATATAGTCAAATTAAAACTAAATTAATTTGGCTAATAGCTCAAAATTATTCCTTTATGAAAATTAAAGATGTAAAAATTATTTTGGCATGGGGTTGCTAAAATAAAGCTGAATTTTCATAAAGTAAAAATGAGCCAAAAGTAATGAATCAAAATGAATAAATGTTAAGCTATATTGTATTTGCATAAGAATCTCATTACATCATAAGCATAAAAACATGAGCAAGTCTTAGGGAAATGGCTGAAAGATCAAATTAATAGCATGAGATTAAGCAAAGTGTTTATAAAAAATCCAAGCAAGTATCATCTCTCCAAACACAAGAGCCGAAGATCTCATCTTATTGATGCAAAAGAGCTAGCAAATAAATTTGGAAAGATAGCCAAATTACAACACATGAATTATATTTGGCTAGAATCATGATAATGAAATTTTTGAGCGATACCAAAATATTTTTTTTGTTAAATATTTTCTAAAAGAGGCAAATATATTGTAAGCATCAAGTCACAAATCACTAAAGTCACAAGAATGCATAATTAATCCCAAGCCTAATTCTCAAACAAATTCATTCAAAATATACAAAAGAGATGAAAGAAAATAAAATTACCACTTTTATTTTTCTTAGGATAAACTTTGGAGAAGAATTTGTTTTGAGAATTTAATCCAAATATGCACAAGAGGTCTGCAAAATTTGCAAATCCAAGGATTGGGTGCTGATTTGGGACTAAAAACCAAGTTGGAATAGCACCTCTGCTATTGTTTGCTCTGTTCAAAGGAGGCAACAATGTTGAGTGGTGGTTCGGTGATCGGAGCTTAGGCAAATCATAAAGTAGAGGTAGCACCAACTGCTTGGAAATCTTTGGTGGCAACAACAACACTCATTGGTGATTGGGAAAGTGCAACCACCAGACCACTGCTTTCTTGGCACTAAAAGAAAGGAAAAGAAAAAAGAGAAAAAAAAGGAAAGCAATTTTTTTTTGGGAAAATCAAAGCTATGGGTTTTTGAGCCATGGGGAAATAATAAAATTATGTATAATAGATTTTGAGTAAATAAATTTTTGGACATTTAAATTTTGAAGGTGATTTAGGGAAAAAGAGTAAAAGTTGGGAAATATTTATTGACAGAACACTAGAATTTTCCTAGGGAATTTGAAAAATTAACAAGCAATTAATTGATTTTCTCTCATTAATTTTTTTGCAAAAATTTGACTTTGATTTTTTTGAGTAAGAAGAAGAACTAGGTTGAGATAAAGAGCTTGGAAAGTGCAGACCATTTCAAAAAGCTCATTTTTGTTGCTTTGACAAAAATTGGTTATGCCCATATCGGGCTTGTCTTTGGTGATATTCCTCAGTGCATTTTTTGTGAATTGGGTTTTCAAGCCAAGTTTTACTTTTGATTTTGCATAATCATAGAGATGAAGAGAGTTTAAATTGTATAAATATTTATGGCTTTTATTTTACATGTAAATTAGCTTTATTTTGCCTAAGTTAATTAAATGCAGGGGGCATTGCTTGTGCCATAATTGAAATTTTTTGGTTGAAATATTAAGGCCATTAAATTAATGGCCATTTTTTGATTTTGCATAATCACAAAATTAAGAGAGTTTAAATTGCATAAATATTTATGGCTTTTATTTTACATGTGAGTTTGCTTTGGTTTGCCTAAGCTAATTACATGCAAGAGACATTGTTTGTGCCATAATTGAATTTTTTTGGCTAAAATATTAAGGCCATTAAATTAATGGCCAATTTGATTTAATTAGAATTTTTAAGCCAAAAAATAATTAAAAAGTCCAGCCCATAACCAATGCAATTTAATTAGTATAAGAAGATTTAGAAAAAGGAGCAACTTCGTGAAAAAGGAAGAAAATTTTGGAACTTTGGAAAACTTAGGGAAAAAGAACAAGCTTTGGGAAGAAGGCATCTAAGAGTTAGGTGGATTTATGTCTAGGAATAAAAGACTCTTGAGCTGCTGGAGAATTAAATTGGAAAAGTAACCTGGAAGCAAAAAATGTCTATAAAAGCTTAGGGGAAGAACATAAGCAAACATAACCAATGCATATCAACATCTCCAATCATCAACAATCAACCAATAAATCATTTTTAGCTATTGTCGTTTTCTTTTAATTAGTTATCAATTACTATGTTTCTTTTTATTGGCTTTTACACTGTATTAAGCTTCCAAAAAATAAATAAAATTTCCCTTTTAAATTTGCTCAAATATTTTTTTTATTCTCAAATTTATTTCATCTTGCTTGAAATTCAAACGAATTATGGTAAAGGAGTTTGAGAACTCACAATCAATATGAAGAAGTTAATTCCTCTAGCATGCTCACAATCACTAAAAAAAAGCTGACAACTAAAATATATATTACTTTGAATATATATGTATTTTTGGGAGATTTTTTTCTTGTGTATGATTATAAATTTTATTATTTGAATACACATAGTATATTTCGTATTTAAGAGAGATAGTTTGTAAAAATTCTTTTTATATTATGTATATAAATTACTTCATATACATAATTGTTAACACCCGGTTTGATTGGACCGTAATAAGGGGCAAACAGTAGATGCTCAGTTTGATTGGCCCATAACGAAGTTTAGTGATGAGAACGCATGAAGTTTGAATGCAAGAGAAACCCAAAACCTTTTTAAAAATGGACCTAAAAGCCCATTTTTTCATCCATAGCCTCAGTCCAAAAGGCTAAACCCAATAGAGGAGCCCAAGCTTGCTTTGGCCTAATGGCCCAATTCTAGGTCAGGGCCAAAGAGGCGACACCTTTATGGTGTCTGCTTTAGTAAGGCGATGCCTTTTTAGTAGCCACTTGCTCTAGCATTAAATGCAAAGGTGACAATAGTCAACAAGTGGGGTGGACCCCATACCTTATAGACCTGAACATATTGTGTGAAAAGGAGACTTTGGGGAGAGGAGAGTGCTAAAAAAGAGTGCAATGATGAGAGCTAAAAAAAGTGAATGTCTTGTCAAGGGCATGAGGGGCTTAAAAAAAAGAGGTATGGTGAGAGAAGTAAGAAAAGGAAGGAAGTTTTAGTAAGTTTTTTGGAGGAAAATAGAAAAAAGGGCTTTGAAAGAGAAAAAAAGGACAACCTTAAGAAGGAAAGGAAAGAAAAGGTGAGATTGCAAGTCCATTCTTTAAAGGAAGAAGGAAAAACTCTTGCATTCAAGTGGAGCTTAAGATCAAAACCAATCTTTAAGGGCCAATCACTTTGAAGAAAAAGCTTATAAAGTAGTAATAGTCTTCATTTCTTTTAAATCTTGAGTTGTAGATTTGTATAAGTTTCTTGTTTATTTACTTGCTTGTTTCTTAGATTCACTACTTGTTCCATGTTATATTTATAGTATGATCATCTAAATCACTGAGTATAGTCACAAATCCTTGGTTATTTGCATGTGATATTGCTTTACTTGAGAGCTAAGAGAGTTGAAAGTTATTATTTTGTATGTTGGCGCCACCCCTTTGGCTTGAGACAATGCAAAATCACCTTTATGCACAGAGGTGATGCCTTATTGATGAGGCATTTGCCATATCAACAGAATCATGAGTATTTTTTTAGTTATTTTCTTATTCATTTCATGTGTTTTTATACTTTTATGTATTTTCATATTTCTTTAATTTAGTTGCTTTCTTATGCAATCAATTGCCTATCCTCCTTAGTCAAAATGATCCTGTGTTTATTATTCTCATTTAAGTTTATTTGATTTACAAATTAACTTTATAGCTTTATTTTATATGGTTTTTGTATGTTCGTGGAGATTAATGTTTTGTTTATTTTTAGAATTTTAAGATGATTTTGATTATTAAGCTTTAATCCTTTTAACTTGCTTAAATATTTATTATTTTATTGGTTTATTTTTGTTTTATTATACCCTTTCTTGTATGAAAAAGAGTTGTAATCTATTCTCCTCCCTCTTTTCTTTACATGAAATTTTATCTCTATTTCGTGAATGAATGTTTGTTTATATGATAAATGTTATAAGTCATATTAAAATGCATGAATTTGAATTAATGTGCAAATTTGGACTAAAATATAAAATTGGAAGTTGTTCAAAAGGAATTATAATTTGCTTGTTAATAAAGAAATAATTGAATAATTAAAGGTAATAAAATACAAAACATAAATGGAGGCTAGCTATAAGGTTGGGTGGGCATTCCAGAAGCCCATACCTAGCTTCCAAACCCATTCTCTAAAGATGGCTTTTGGGAACCTCTATGGGATCCAGTTGCTATACAGTGTGTCCCAGGTTTCATTCGGGTGGTGACTCCTTCTCTAATTTGGGCTCTAAGCCTATTTTTTATTTCCTAGTGGGCCACAAGCTCACACAGTGCTGTGGTCACCAAACAATTGGGCCATGCTGAAGCCCGCCGTCTACAGTGGCAACTTCACTGGGGAATAGAGAAATTAATTTTAGTGTTTTGTATTTTATCTTTTTTAATTATTCTTTTATTTCTTTGGTATTCTTTTGCATTCACTACACATTCTCACATAAGCACCTAGACCCTAATAAATTAATAATAGTCATTGCTTTGCTTCCTGCATTTCACTCAAACTTGGTGGTGGAGTATTTGATTATTATCACTTATAGCATGTATTTATCTGCATCATATGGACCCTTAGGTGAGGAGATGTAATAAAGGTATATCACTGTGGGAACCGAAACTTATATCCCAAAACTCAGCTCATATAATGACTTAGTAATTTCCCTTAAGATTTTCTCCCAAATGCATGTGCTTTATACCATATAGTAATCCTTCAAATAAGGCCTAAGCCCATTTTAAATGGATCATATCAAGATGGGCCTTTTATGCCTACTATAGCCCATTGCAAATGGACTATACTAAGATGGGCTTTTAATACCCATTAAAATGGACTTTGGAATTATTTAAGGGTATTACTACTTATTTGTTCCATCTTGAGAGTTATCTTGCATACATTAGTTTTGTTATCCCCTATTGACAATTAAAACCCAGACAAAAAATTCTAGGATAAACAACTCACCATTGAACACGTGTAGGAGAAATAAAAGTGGATATTATCATTTAAGAGCTTTTTATTGGTTTCTTTGCTTTATGAAAATGAGTGTGTTTATTCTATGTCTTTGAATAGTTGAATAATAAGATAAAATGAATTTGCATATCATGCATACACGTCATATATAGTTCTAACATGTGGTCTTGTAGCTATAGATCTGTCAAGCTCTTTTGCGTTAAGTTAATTCGATTTTGGTCGTTTGATAAGAAATTTAGAAACAACAATGGTAGGTGGTTTTGATTTTGAGGATTTCAAAGCACAACTAAAGGAAGAATTTTTTACCAAAACACAGTCAATGATGAAGGAGATTATAGGAGAAATAAGCAAACTACTCAAGGAAAAAGTTGATACAGTCGGGTAACTCGATTGATCTTGATGAAGAGATTCCTGTGAAAGAGAAAAAAGATGATGATGTGATAGTATTGACTGATTTGGTAATCCAAAATAATATGAACTTATTTGGAACAATGGAATAAACTGATTGGGCTAAGATTATTTCCAAGGCTATGTCACAAGTCCAAATGCTGATGAAGGAGAAGGGAATTGACGCTCTGATGGATTATACTAACCTTGACTTGGATGAGGATAATGACCCTCTTCCTAAAAAATTTAAGTTCCCTAACATGAATAGATACTTTAGGATTTTTGACCAATATCCATACTTGAAACATTATATGACTTATATGGAGGCCACTGAACTAACTAAGGCCTAAATAGTCAAACAGTTTCCTATGTCATTAGAAGGAGCCCTGATATGATGGTACAACACTTTAAAACCATAAGTGCATAATGATTGGAAAGAGCTATATGACATATTTATGAAATAGTATGGTCTAAATGCTCAAATGGAGGTATCTCTGAGAGACTTGCAGAACACTAAGTAGAAATTTAATGAGTCATTTACTGATTATCTGATTAGATGGAGGGGGGAAGCTAGCACAAATGAGGCACATACTTACTGAGTTTGATCAATTGATGATAGCAATGGAAGGCTATATTCCATTACTTTTTAAAAAGCTAAAGGACATTGGGATTCAGGACTTTGAAGAATTGTACAGATTCAGGGTCCAAAAAGAGTCCGATTTAGTACAATAAAAGAAATTCTTCATTGAAAAATTTGGGGGCAAAAAAGTAAGCAAATTAAGTAGCAATGTGTAGATTAATTCCATTATATAACCTTGAAGGTTCTCTAACTTAGGAAGGCCTTTCTCAAAAATTTTGGAGAAATTGATAAAAAAGAACTTGATACGGCTCTTACCCCCAAAACAACCTTTACCGAATGCCAACTCAAAACTCTACTATAAGTATCATCATTCCATTGGGCATGATATTGATAGATGCACCCAACTGAGACATGAAATCCAAGACCTAATTGATACAGGTAAGACCACTAACTCGGAAACCCGAAAACCAACACCCAAAACTACATTTTACCTAACTACTGAAATGTCCCACTACTAATTGCACCCATCGTTATGATCAACATTGGCTTAACAGAGGAATAATTTTTTAATTCCTTTATTGATGCCACTTCTAAGCCACTAAAACCTGAACTAAAGGACTTAAATTTGAGTGAAAAACCTAGGGAGCTTATTATGCATATCTTGGACATCTAGAGTTTCGACGATGAAGATGGAGGACATGTTGATCTATGGGAAAATGATGAATATAAGAAGAATCAACCAGTTAGGAGCGCCGAAAAGAGAGAGGAGGAAACCAAACTTGCCGAGTCTAAAGAAATGAAAGAGGGTTTAAAAAAAGATGTAAAAAAGGATGAGAAAATTATTGCTAGTGTTTAGGAATTACTTATACATTCCAGAGACCATTATGAAGCACTAGTTTTGGCTTTGGATCAGAAGAAAATTTCTACAAGTCACACTTTTAAACAAATGGTTAGCTCCTGGATGGAAATTCCTCAATGAGCTATTGTGTTTTTTGATAATGATCTACCATTAGAAGGAAGGGACCATCACAAGGCCTTGTTCATTAAGGCCGAGGTAAAAGGAAAATTGACTTACTGTGTGATGGTGGATAATGGTTCCACCATTAATATATGTCTGTTGAAGATTTTTCCAAGGTTTGGATTGACTGTGGTTGATCTAAAACCCTATGATGTGGTTATTAAGGCCTATGATGATACGAAGAGGCCTATTGAGGGGACATTCTGAGCATTGGTTAAGATTAGGCCCATTGAGACTGGGGTTAACTTACATGTGATAGACATTTTTGTGACCTTTACCATCCTACTAAGGAGGCCTTGGTTCTATCCTTTGGGTGGCGTACCATCCACTGTTCATCAAAAAATCAAGTTTCCACATTAGGGTAAAGTTGTTACCATCTCAACAGAGTCCAAGCCTATTGTGGCTGCTCTAAAACTAGCTCCTAAGAAGATTCCTATAAGCCCAAGTTTTGAAGTCTGTATGATTTATAAGGATGAGTTGGATGAAAAGATCATAAGCATGATAAGGAACATGAAGTTCACGCTTGGTTTAGGGCTAGGAAAGAATCAAAGTGGACCACCTAAATTTTTGGAATGAAAAGTCCCTATTTTGAAATATGGGGTTGGATATTCTAGGGCTCAAGAATCTAAAGATGAAAGTGAAGTTGCTATTAAAACCAAGAAGTAAATATTATAGAATGTATTTATTAGTGATATGCACTAGGCCATTGCCAATTATATAATGGCCATACTTTGATATTGTCATATTTCTATTTTAATAATAAAGAGGCACTTTTATTATTACTGGCTAATTCTAGTTTTATCCTTGATTAGTTAATTCGACTAAGATCATTAAGTATGTGACTTGATAGTAAAAATCTTAGGTGATACTTGAATTCTAATATAAATATCCCTATCGATTATTATTGTGGGAATAACAACGAATAAAGACTAGTATGACGTTGATTGATTATTAAGTTTTACTATTCATGTATATGAGATATTAAGTCAAACTCATAGGTACATATTTAGGCAAATGATATATTGGATCGTGGATTATTGTTTTAGATAATTCTCATCATAGTAGTATTATTTGAGTCCTTTAACTTAAGATCACTATGGTTTCCTACATGATAAGTTCTAAATTTTATCATATCCCTACACCATACTTTAACCGGATGGTAAAACAAGTTATGATTGGATATAAAATGAGTTGTATGAGGAATGTGAGTGGTTAAGATGGAATTTGTCCCTTAGTTATTTTGAGAAAGTATCTGTTGGGCCCCTTGATAAGTTAGACTAAAGAGAAATGCATGGCCATGCTAGAATGAGAAAGAGTTATCTGTGTCAGTCTACTTGGTATTAAGAAACAATATGATTGAATAATATAAGGATGATATAATCCATGTATTATGTTCAATCAGGATATCATGTGATAAAAGGACTATAGTACAAGCTATGTATTAGGTTATGTCAGATTATCGACCTTCACATAACTTAGGTAGTTATAATGTCTTAATAGAGACCAATTATGACTTGTGGGATAAAATGGGAGTTTTAAGCCCATTACCAATGTTGTGTGAACCTACAGGGTCGCACACTTAGAACAAGCCCAAAATAAACTTGGGTTAATAAGCCCAATAATTATCTCTATGTAAAATTAAATATATAAGTAAATAAATAAATATAGAGTTATCTAAAATAAATAGGAAATGATTCTAATTTAGAATTAGAATTAAAGTAAAGAAGGATGTCTAATCTTACCAAAATTGTATTGGTAAGAGAGAAACACTAGATATGATATATATGTAAACATCTCTTTCTCTAGGGTTCGTTAGGTTATACTATCATTCTTCCTCTACGACTTCTTATGAGAAAAACACATAGAGAGAAAACATATTATGAGATAACAAAGGTTCTCGCAGACTTACTTTGATTTAGATCATCTTGTTCAAGTGGATATCATAAAGGGTGTGATCTTTTGGTGACATCTTAATCTGATAAGAAGACATAAAAAGCTCAAGGTAGGGTGTCATTGGAGTGAACCCTGTCTTTTTGTTCCAATTATCTTGCCATTAGATAATCTTAGTGAGTGTTTGGAAACCCTCTCAATTAATCTAAGTCAAATTACATGGATTTGGGTTGTGGGTTTTATGGTTAAAATTTTTATTTTTCGCTATGTTATGTATCTTGAAACCTAACAGTATTTGCTAAAGAAGGCACTAGTTATCCGTACATGGGGACTCTTTAACCTCTTTTGGTGGTTGGGAAAGTGATTCTAGGATTTAAGATTTTTTCTAAATATGTGAATGGTATAGAGAAAGTTACTACTAAGGTAATTCTTATGAAGAGCTGGTGTTGGCTGAAGAAGAGTTTGAAGAGGATGTTGTTGCTTCAAAGCTAAAGGCCACTATTGATTAGGAAAACGTGCTAGATTTTGAGACCTATGTCTTGAATTCCATTATGGATGTCTTCAATGACGATTTTAATGTCGCTTTTGCTACTTTATTTGAAACTGATGACTTGTTCATTTCTAAAGTGGATACAATGAAGTCTTATTTTACTTACTTATGTGATGTGTTTCGTAATGGTTATTTTATTTGTGATGATTGTTTCATGCATTTGTTTGATATTAATTATGTGCAAATTGAATTATTTAATATAGGCATAAATGATAACCCTAAAAATTTATTGATTGCTTCTGATTTAACTCCTAATGAGGGAGAAAAAATGAAAAAAACTTTAAAAAGAAGGTAGAAAGTATTCACTTGGGGCTATGAGGATATGCCTACAATCGACAGGGAAATTATAGAATATAAGATCCTTACATATCCTTACATCGCACTAATAAAACATAGAAAAAGAAGGTTAAGACCATAATGGGCTCTTTTGATTAAAAAAGAAGTTGAAAAGCAGCTGAAAGCAAAGTTCATGGAGATGGTAAAGGAAACCTAATGGCTAGCAAATATAGTTTCGGTCCTTAAGAAAAATGATAGAGTCAGGATGTGTATGGATTATATAGATTTAAATAAAACATATCCAAAAGATAGTTTTCCCTTACTGCATATTGACACACTAGTCGATAGTGCAGCTTTTAGTGTGATGTACTCTTTCATGGATGGTTTCTTGGGATCTAATAAGATCATGATAGTAGTAATCGATAAGTTGAAAATGTCTTTCAGCACCGAATGGGGTATTTACTGTTACTTGGTCATGCCATCTAGGTTGAAGAATGTAGGGGCTACATATTAGAGGATGGCTACTACCTTACTGCATGACATGATCCACAAAGAGATAGAGGTATATATGGATGATATAATGGTGAAATCTCCAACCAAAGAAGGGCACTTTGAAGCTCTAGAAAAGTATCTAGCAAGGGTAAAAAAGTAGAATCCTAGATTGAACTTAAAAAAGTGCATTTTTGGGGTGACATTTGGGAAATTGCTAAGACACATTGTTAGTTAGAAAGGGATAGAGGTGGATCTCGATAAAGTTAAAGTAATTAGAGAGATGCCCGCACTGAAAAATAAGAAAGAAATCAGAGGGTTCATTGGGTGATTATAATACATCAGTAGATTCATCGCCAAGCTGACTACCATTTGTGAACCAATCTTTAAGCTCCTAAGGAAGAATCAACCGATAATCTTAGATAATAAATGTTAAAAGGCTTTTGAAGCTATTAAAAATTATTTGATAAATCCTCATGTCTTACAGTTGCCAAAGCTGGGTAAACCTTTAATCCTTTATCTGGCCATTAAAAAGGATGCAGTGGGCACATGTTAGTTCAAGAAGGTGAGAGGAATGTGGAGCATGTAGTGTATTACCTAAGTAGGAAACTCTTGCAATATAAAGCTAATTATAATATGGTAGAAAAGACATGTTTGGCAAAAATTTGGGTGAATAAAAAGCTTTAACATTTTTTAAATTTTACATGGTACAAGCAGTTTCTAAACATGACCCCTTTAAATATCTTCAACAAACTCCTTCACTTATAGAAAAATTAGCCATATGACTGGTTTTTCTTATTGAATTTGACATAGACTATATGGTGAAAAAGGTAGTGAAAGGGAGAATAGTGGCAGACTTCTTGGCCAGAATCTAATAGACCACGAATAAGAGTAGGAGATGGAGTTTTTAGATGAACATATGGGGGCAATCGAGGTCCAAGGTTGGAAAATATACTTTAATAGAGTGGTTAACAACAAAGGAGTAGACATTGGTGTAATTCTAATCACACTGAAAAGAGAGATAATCCCAATGGCTAAGAGGTTAGAGTTTGAAGTGGCCAATAATCAAGCATAATATAAAACTTGCATCTTTGGGTAGAAGTGCTCTAGGACATGGGGGTAGAGGAGGCCATAATATATTAGTAATAAAATAGCTCACTAATAAATAGAAAGTCAGAGAATATAAACTAAGATTTTATTTGGATTATTCAACTGCCATTTTTTTAGCTTTCACTCAATGCAAATTTGTACACCTACCACGAGAGGAGAACCATATGATAAATGCTTTAGCTACTTTGGCTTTAATATAGGAAGGAGGAATTTGGAGATAAGTCAAGCCTCTTATTCTTATGAAATCTTAAACCCTTTGTTATAAGGAGATAAGGGTGATGCTAATTGATCTTATAGAAAAGCCCGGGTTTCATGATTTGCAATGGTATTTAGAAATGGGACAATTTCTTAAAGACAAAGATAAAAAAGAAAGAATGTCTTTGAGGATGTTGTCTTGGTAGTTCATCAATCATAATAGGATATTATATAAAAGAATGCCTACTGGTGTACATCTAAGATATGTGGATAAGGTTGAAGCCTAAAAAGTCATAGGTGCAATTCACGAAGGTGTATGTGGTTCACACATGAATGGAATAGTTCTAGCTAAGAAGATAACTCATCAAGGGTATTTCTAGTTGACCATGGAAGCTGATTATGTGAAGTTTTTAAAGAAGTGCCACAACTATCAAGTGTATATAGATGTGAGCCTTTTTCCTTTTATGGAACTTCAAGGATTGACTTCTCTATAGCCATTCGCAGTTTAGGAAATTGATATTATGAGAGAAAGAGCACTAAAGGCATCTAATGGGCATCATTACATTATAGTGGTGATTGATTATTTCTCTAAATGGATGGAAGCAGAATCATTCATGACTGTTAGGGCAAAACAGATGGTGAGGTTTATAGAAAAGAACGTAATTTGTAGATTTGGGTTGCCTCATATCATAATTGATAATATTGTTCAATTCAGAGTAGAAATAAACATTTTATTAAAAGAATACAAAATCGAGCATCATAAATCATCTCCATTTATACCACAAGCGAATGGGGCAATGAGGCAACAAATAAGAATGTGAAAAAGATATTATAAAAAATGTTGGAGAATTATAAGGATTGGGCAAACTATCTACAGTTCGCATTATAGGAATATGGAACCATTGCCAGGGCATCAACATGAGTCACTTTGTACTCATTAGTGTATAGGTATGAAGTTGTATTATTGGTGGAGGTTGAAATTCAATCCCTAAGGGTTCTCTTAGAGTCTAAAATTCTAGAGTGTTAGTAGGTAGAGAGTCGATTGGCACAACTAATGCTGTTGGATGAGAAAAAATGAAAGCTATGTATCACTCTCAACTATATTGGAAGGGAATAGCCCAGGCTTATAATAAAAAGATTAAGCTAGGCAAGATCAAATATGGTGATTTAGAGCTGAAGCTCACTAAACCAATCACGACTGACCCACGGGGAAAGTTTAAGCTGAATTGGGAGGGGCCATATCTGATAAAGAAATTATTCTCTAAAGGTTTTGCTCTTTTGACTGATCTAGAAGGAAATGAGTTCATGGAGCCTATCAAATTAGACAAGCTCAAGAATACTTTTGTAAAAGTCTTACTAGGGAGAAAACCTTAAAAAGAGGTTGTCTAGGAAAAAGTGAGAAAAATAAAAAGGGTCCTACTGGATTGAAAAACTTAAAAGAGGTCATCTAGGCAAAAATTAAGGAATGTAAAAGCAGAGAGAAAGAAAGAAAAAATAGGTAGTTGGAAAACCTGCAAAGGAAAGCTATTTAATGATAAGAGTTGTATGAAAAGAAAAATGTATAATCATATTATGCTTAAACTAAATGAAAGTGGATTGCCTAAATTACCATTAAACGTTGCATTAGAGGTCTATTACAAACTATTTAATTATAAAAAAAATGCTACTCGACACAAAAAGGAAAAATGATGATTAAATTCCATAGACTGATTTTGCTTTCTTTTCTTTTATTGAAAACCTTGAGCACTTGATATCTATAACTCTCTTGTCCTTTTATTCCTCATAAACTTATCTTTTTTTTTTTCTATTGCAATTGAATCCATGCCTTGTACTGATCATCAATGGACTGATCTTCATTGTAGTTAATGTGCCTTTGAATGATCCTATGAAGCCAAGTTGTAACTAAATTATCCAAGAAGTTTTAAGAGAGGGGTCTTGGTTCGAACTCATGCATTAATCCCACAATTAGTTATTTTCATCCATATTTTCGGCAAAGGCGTGCAGGATTATAGAAAGTGGCAAAATGAAGAGTAGCTATAGGGACGCAGTGGGTGTATAATTGAATGGTCATATGTTGCAGCTTCCACCATGGACACATCCATCGAATCATGGTATCGAGAAAGGTGGACAACCAGCTATGAACATTTTCTCGTATAGGGTGGAGCTTTCTAGTATAACAATGCTTTGCTTTATAATTAGTAATGTCTCTAGGAGGTTCGAGTAACCTAAGCTTTTCATAAAGCAATGCTTGAAAAAATGAATTAGAAAATGACAAAAAATCATAAAATGAAACGAGAGAAAGGAGCTGACCTCCAGTAGTAACGGACTCTTGGAGAAGCGCTTAGTTTCGAAATGTTATTAAGCCTAATGATGGGTTTAGCCAGAATAAGGGGAAAAGGATTGAGCCCAACTTCCACTTGATCCAAAATATGAAGGAATTTTTTATCATAATTTCCAAAAGGAGAAGCTAGTAAGAATTGAGCATATAGGAAGAGGGCTATCATCCGTGGCCAATAGATCTCCTTCTTTTCTATAGTTACAATGACCTTAAGGAAGTATCCTATTAGAACTTCAGTACTAAGATATAGAGAAGAGAAGACTAAGGGGAAAGATTAAATAGCCTGGTCATCTAATATTCGATAGAGCATAAGTCTGGGGTTCCAACCTGAGGGATTGTAACTTGACAGGTAGAATCCATGTGACAACCTAGGATAGCTTTGAATTCCTCTAGCAAAGGACACATCTCTAGTGTGTTGAATAAAAAAACATGTTTACTTAGATCCCAAAATCGAGCTACAATATGGAGAAGAGAAACTTAATCCTCTTTGCATGAAGAGATCTAAAAATTAACAGGTTGAAGGGTTCCAATTTCACCCGTAATCCACTATCTAAGCTCTTTAAGATTGTTTATAGTTGTTTTAAGCTACTCTCAGTCATGTTTAGGGATTTTAGAATTATTGGAAAGGAGAAAATGGAGAGTTTGAGGCATAGGTGTGAGAAGAAACAGTTGCTTTTGTGAGGGGAGAAGGGGATTAAAAAGAGAGATCTGCATCATAGGCGGTGAGGTGTTTGCCTTTTCAATTAGGTGGTGCCTCATTATGAAGAAGCATTTAAAAATCACCTTTTCACAAAAAGGTGACGCCTTAGTGAAGAGGCAATCTCCTCTGTGATAGTTAGGGGATGCATTTTAGTTGTGTTATTTAGTTTGGCTTTTCCTGTTTCGGTTTAGTAATGGAAATATTTTATGATTGAACAATAAATTTGTATGGTATTGTGTTTGAATGATCATAGTTTCTCACTAAGAATGAGCTAAAATGTTTAAACATCTAAATATATTTAGACATAATTATCTGAAGTGAAGTCAAAGTAATCAATCGATATTAGAATCAAAGAATAAAAAAAATGATGATGAGAAGTTTGGATCCTAATCTAAGAGGTCTTTGTCTTGGTGGCCTCTGTATTATCTCTATGATCACCCCCGATAAGTAGTATCACTAGCACTATCATCAACGACCTCTTTATCTTCTTCTTCATCTTCCTCCTCCTCTATTTGGAGCATAGTAACTTAGCGCTGGAGCGCTATAATGCTGGCCTGGCTTATCATATCATAGTCTTGTTTATACAAAATCCAAGGTAAGTACTCATATAAGCATGCATACATATAGAAATAGGAGAGATCTTTATGTTCCACTATTGAATGACATGCATCAGATGTTCTTACTAACCCTCATTCAGACAGTATATGGACACTCCTTAATCTAGAGGGATCTATATGATTAAGGACTAGTTATTACTAATTCCTTGTTGAGATTAATTATGAAAGCAAGAAAATAAAAAATCTTATGTGTGTAGCATCAGGAGTGCATGCTAGTGTTAGACTATCATCAAACTTCAGGAACTCACGAGATAAGCCCCCTGGGGGCACCCAATAGCGACCTAGCAGGTTAGGCATATGAGTCAAATAGCTGGCTACCATCATGAGCTGGAACTAGAAGGAGCTCTATAGGGTGGAACTCCAGTTAAAGTACCCTTTTTGTTGTTAGTACGAGGACCTGGAGTGGTCTCTCATATGAAAGAGGATTGGTTCTATGCGTAGGACCTATGGCTGCCATTTATGAATGGAAAAGGCTAATTTAATACATAATTGGAAAGAGAAAAGAGGAAAGATAAAGTCAAGAGGGTATCTTAGCAGAAGTAGTAGCTCAAAGAGGTACCCGTTGTAGTAGGCTGGCTCAAATGAAGTCTGAGTGGCAACTCTTACTCCTCACAATATGGGTTTTGTTGGGGTTTTTTATAATCACTCTGGCTAGCTCATCGCCCTCTAGTAGGCGCATCTAAAATATGCCAACAGGTGGTGATATGGGGATACGCCTAGCACGAGCACTATGATTTTAATTAAGGTTGCCAAGATACCACACTTGGTAGCTAGGTCCATGAAGGAGCACCCTTTGCAAAGACAACGGTCTCAAATGAGTCATCTAAAGAAGCCACCTATCTTGAGGACCTCGTAAATCCTAGTGCAATTACAAAGAAAAAGTATAGGTAAGTAATAGAGATCTACAACTATGTTACACTAATGATAATGTTTTGTCTTTTCTTAGGTACCTCGTCATAGGTCAGGGAGTTCAACAACTCTTGATGAATGTGCACAAAAGCTAGATGTCTTTTCCATGAGTGACTAGCACCCTACCGGGCTGAGGCTGGGAAACAAATGTCACTGATATGGGTTATCCCTTAAATCAACTCTAACTACCAAGCCTAGACTTACAGAAAAGAATTGTTAGTAAATAGTCAAGATAATTGGTGAATGGAGTTTAGAAGTAAGAAGGGAGTACTCACCAAGATAACATGCTAGAAACTATAGAATTGTCTAACTCCTCGGATTTTCTCATCCATGCTCCTGTACATGTAGGCCAATGCATAGCTATCCCAATCGTAAGAAGACACTCAATCCAAGTGATGAAGGGGCATTAGAAATATCAGATTGATGGAGCTGGTAGTGTTAGCAAAGAGGATAGTACCCAATATATAGATAAAGAATGACCTTACCACCTAGTTAATCTCTTGGACAGTGGTAGCAGTCTCAACCCTGGCTTGGGTGTAGTGACTTTGGATCAAATCAATCTTGATGGTGTGGGTCCCATTTATGTCTGGCACCATATCAAGAAGTTACTCGATGTACGCTACTTAATCTAGTGCCATATGATGGATGCTTATATTAAATAGGATAGTATCACCAGCACATGCAATCCCAGCGATAACATCAAAAGAGATAGAGTTTAATGTCAACTAACTAAAAGGAATATGAAATGTATGAGTAGTCTCAAATCATTTGTCCATTAGTGCATGCAGTGGCTGGTAATCAGTATGACACTGAGCATTTAGGAGTGATAAGATGAAGTCCTCGAAGCTTATATCCTGAATAAGGTCTTTGATGTCATCAGTAAGCTCATTATACCAAACTTGAGAACTGCTAAAGTTCCCGGTGCCTTTGAATGTGTGGGCATCATGTTGAAAATAAACAGGAAAGTCAAAATTTGTATAAATTGCTTAAAATCAAAAAGAAAATATTGGATATTGTCAGTGAGGTGAAGCCTCATTAAAGAGGCAATGCCTCAGTAAGTTATATGAAAATTACCACCTTTCTGGTTAAGAGCCGATGCCTTATAGAAGAGGCAATGCCTCTTCATGTTAAAGAACATAAATCATTTTTCAATGTTTTTAATTCTCTTAATTTATTCTACTACATTCCTATTTGAAATGATAAATACACTGTATTAATCATAACTCGACCTATTTGATAGGAAAAATCATAGGAATCGAATACTAACCTTTCCAAAAGCTAAGGCACAGATATAGGTGCCCAAGTTTTCTATGAGTGGAATCTCATCCCTAATGGACAACTCGAGGGTTAGTAGTGGCTTTATGAGGGGTGTTACTGGGTTCCACTATGGTGGATCAAGAGCTCGGGTGACATTCATTATTGAAAGAGGAAGATGTGAGGAAGAAGAAAAGAAAGAAAAGGAAAAAGAAAGAAGAAAAAAGGGAATTTTTTTAAACAAAGAAGAGAGGAGGGAAAGAAAGGAAAAGAAGAAGAAAAAGGGGAAAATATTTTTAAGAGGAAGAAAAAAGTAGAGGAAAAAAATGCTTTTTCTTAAAAAAAGGGAAAAGAGAGAGAGAAATCTTTTTAAAAAAAAAATTTAATGACCGAATTAAACAAGGCGAAAGATGAACTCCTGGATTGTACCCTAAGGCTCATGGTTTAGATTTTGAGAAGTGACTTCTTGGGCTTGCACCCTAAGACAAATGGACCTTTGAAGACAAATGTTCGTATCCTTTGAAAATTTTATCATTTGTATTGTATTGATTCTAAGAAAATCAAATTTGTTGATCAAAGTATCAACATCCACCTCTCAGGTTGTATCTCGAGGTTAACGGTGTTAAAGATAAAGTTTTTTGATCGAAGTATCAAAATGTAAAATTCGACCTCTCAGTTTTGAACACTGAGGCTGACATCGTAAATTTTGAAGGGAACTTCCTTTTAGGTTTGTATACCCAAGGTTGACGACATGAGTTTCTTATCTATTAAAAGGAACTACCTTTTGGGTTTATATACTCAAAGTTGACACTATGAGTTTCATGACTATCTTAGAGGATGACGGAGCAAATTTTGAAAGGAACTACCTCTTAGGCTTGTATACTTGAGGTCAACGATGTGAGTTTCCTATTTATTTTTTAAGAACTACCTCTTAAGTTTGTATACCCAACGATGATGGCATGAGCTTCCTATCTGTTTGAACGAACTGCCTCTCAGGTTTGTATATTTGAGGTGATGTCATGAGTTTCCTATTTGTTTAAAGGAATTGCCTCTTGGGTTTGTATACTTGAAAATGATGGTGTGAATTTCCTAATAGTCTTAGAGAAATTCAACCTCTCAAGTTTTTATATTTGAGGCTAATAACACGAGTTTCAAAGAGTCCAATTCTTAAGTGAAACTTGAAAATCAAGTATATCCTTTTATTATATCTTACTCTTTTATTGTGCATGTTGATATTTTTAAAAAATTTTGATCATATGAATTTGATTTTTTAAAAAATCAAGGGGGTAAACTATTGACACCTAGTTTGATTAGGCCATAATAGGGGGCAAACTATGAATGCTTAGTTCGATCGGCCCACAATGAAGCCTAGTGATGAGAATGCATGAAGCTTGAAGCAAGAGAAGCCCAAAACCTTCTTAAAAATGGATCTAAAAGCCCATTTTTTCATCTATAGCCTCAACCCCAAAAACTAAACCCAATAGAGGATCCCAAGCCTGCTTTGGCCTACTGGCCCAATTCTGGGTCAAGGCCGAAGAGGCGATGCCTCTTCAGTAGCCACTTGCACCAACATTCAATGTAAAAGGTGACAATGGTGAACAAGTGAGGTGGAACATACACCTTACAAACCTGAACATATTGCATAAGAAGGAGACTTTGGAGAAAGGAAAGGGCTAAAAAAAGTGTAATGATGAGAGTTAAAAAAAGTGAATGTCTTGTCAATGGCATGAGAGCCTAAAAAAATAGGTGTGGTGAGAGAAATGAGAAAGGGGAGGAAGTTTTAACAAGTTTTTTAAAGGAAAAGAGAAAAAAAGGGCTTTGAAAAGAAGAAAGGGATGTCATTGAGAAGGAAAGGAAAG
Source organism: Mallotus nudiflorus (assembly GCA_947683625.1). Lineage (NCBI taxonomy): Eukaryota > Viridiplantae > Streptophyta > Magnoliopsida > Malpighiales > Euphorbiaceae > Mallotus > Mallotus nudiflorus. The sequence continues at coordinate 48,838 of CANTUR010001168.1, forward strand.
AAAAAGGTGAGCTCGAAAGTCCATTCTTTGAAGGAAAAAGAACAAAATTTTACATTCATGTGGAGCTTGAGATCAAAACCAATCTCTGAGGCCCAATCACTTTAAAGAAAAAGCTTATAAAGCAGTAATAGTCTTCATTTCTTTTAAATCTTGAGTTATAGATTTGTATAAGTTTCTTGTTTATTTACTTGCTTATTTCTTAAATTCACCACTTGTTCCATGTTATATTTATGGTATGATCATTTAAATCATTGAGTATAGTCACAAATCCTTGGTTATTTACATGTGATTTTGTTTACTTGAGAGTTAAGAGAGTTGAAAGTTATTATTTTATCTATTAGTCAAGCGACGCCTCTTTAAAGAGGCACCACCCCTTTAGCTTAAGATGATGTGGAATCACCTCTATACATAGAGGCGATGTCTTGTTGATGAGGCGCTCGCCACATCAACATAATTAGGAGTATTTTTTAGTTTTTTTCTTATTCATTTCATGCGGTTGTATACTTTTATGTATTTTCATATTTCTTTAATTTAGTTGCTTTCTTATGAAATCAATTGCCTATCCTCAATCAAAGTGATTCTATGTTTATTTTCTCATTCGAGGTTATTTGATTTATGAATTAACTTTATGGCTTTCTTTTATAAGGTTTTTGCATGTTTGTGGAGATTAATTTTTTATTCATTTCAGGTAACTTAAAATGATTCAATCATCAAGCTTTAATCCGTTTACCTCGCTTGAGGATTTATTTATTTTATTGGTTTATTTTCGATTTATTATAACATTGCTTGCATGAAAAAGAATTGTAATATATTCTTCTCCCTCTTTTCTTTGCATGAATTTTTTTCACTATTTTGTGAATGAATGTTTGTTTATGTGATAAATGTTATGAGTATATTAAAATGCATGAATTTGAATTAATGTGCAAATTTGGATGAAAATATAAAATTGGAAATCATTTGAAGGAAATTATAATTTGCATGTTAATAAAGAAATAATTGAATAATTAAAGGTAATAAAACATGAAACATAAACAGAGACCAACTATAAGGTTGGGTGGGCATACCAAAAATCCATACCTACTTTCTAAACGCGTTCTTTGAAGATGACTTTTAGGAACCTTCGTAGGATCTAGTTTTTGTATAGTGTGTCTCGAGTTTTATCTGAGTGTCGACTCCTTTTCCAATTTGGGCTCCAAGCCTATTTTGTATTTCCTAGTGGATCTCAAGCTCATACAGTGTCGTGGTCACTAAACACTTGAGTGCACGCTAAACCTCACCATCTACAATAATATAAATGAAAAATAAATCAAAAATTTTTGAAATTAAGTAAAACTAAAATATCAAATACAATTTTGAAAAAACAAAAGACACTTAATACCTATCTTCAAGTTATAATACATTATTTTTATTCAAAAATAATTGCCATTGGATATATAAATAGTTAAAATAATATTACGAAGTTGTTCAATATCCTTCATAATAGACTGATATTATGTTATTTTTCTCGTTTACAAAAAATAAATAAAAAATATAAATAAAATAAACCAACAATATTTCAAGTTCATACCTTTGGAATTTATATTTTTGTCATGGTGAATAAAACCACTAAAATATTATTTATGAGGCTAATAACAATAACAATAACAATAACGATATAGATAATGAAAAGTATAATGATATAATATTCTTAATCAAGCTAAATAAAAGTGTAACAAATTATTTCAAATATGGAAAAGAAACTAAAATACATTTTTGATGGAACAAAGAGACATTTAATACATGTCTTCTCGTTACATTATTTTAATCCAAAAATAAATACTATTGGGTATAAAAAAAATGGGAAAAATATAATGAAATTATAAAGTATTTTTTATAAAGTTGAATAAAAGTGCAAGAGATTATTTCTAATGAGAAAAATAGACTAAAAATATACGTAAAATAAACCAAGCCAACTTTTAGCTATAAATTTTTTAAACATTTTATTAATAAAATATGATTTCAAATTTATGTATTTTTAAAAAAATTTTAACCAAATTGGAAATTTTAAAAAATTATAAATAATTAAATAAATCAAGTCATTTTATCAATTTTTAAAAAATTAATTACTAATTTTTATTATGCTCAGGTTTGAGAAATCTATGAGAAAATATTAATTTTGATCCATCCATTAGAACCATCCACACCCACACATGCAATTTCTTGAAACTCGTAAACCTTAAGAGCAAACTTCTTATCTTTCCAACATGAATTGAAAAGAATATAATGTAAGTGAATTGCATTATACTATTGTGTCTAACCAAAATTGTGCAAAGGACACGAAATAAAACTATCACAACTTGAAGCCTCAAGAGCATGTGACCTGTAGTAGGAATGAGAAAGCATGAAACTTCTAAAATCAGTAGTAAATCTTTAAGAATTTATCACATTAAAATTATCTAATTTTTAAAAATTCTAAAGAAAATCTAGTAAAGTTTTCCCTATGCTGGGACAAAATGCAAACCTACAAAATACAAGAATACACTCCTAAATGCATCTCCAATCAATACTATTTCCTCTCGATACAAAATCTAACATAATCCCAAGATCATCACATTACAATCGACATAGACATACACTCATTATATTATTAAAAAATAATCAACCACAATTATTCAACGATCTAACTATTATGGTGTCTAGAATAAAAATACAAAAATTAATTGTTAATGAAACCTACATAGTACAATTGGGAACGAATGAGACCAGTGTAGTAGAAGGAGGCTAATATTAGACTATTGAAATTCTAAAAAAATTAATTAAGGGAAATCATATCTCTCTGAGTGAATTAATATCGTGAAATACATGCTGACTTTAAAATACTTATTGAAACTAAGAAAAATCATGAATTTATTTAAAATAATTAAAAATCAATTTTTTGAGATTTATTAATTCTTGAAATTCTTCCTTCAACTCCATAAATATCATTTATCGAAAATACGAAATAAATATTTAGCTTTGATCATCAAAATGTATATAACATAAAATTAAAACATTTTGATGAAAAATAATAGTATAACTCTAAACCTCAAATCTATTAGTTTTTCAATTCTCTTAAATCCAAATGACTATCATCCCAAGAAATTATGCTCAACAAACTTATAGCCGCAGTTAAGTTACTTAATCCAATATCGATATTCCAAGAGAATAAGTTCAATTGAAGTTCATTTTAAATTTCTGCTTGAGAGAACAAGCCCTACTGAGCCAAACCGTAATTTTTACTATTCATAATAAACTTTTTTAGAGATAGATTTTTAAATGGGGGATTACTTCAAATAGAACTTGTTTGTTTTGTAATATTAGAAATGAAACCATTTCTCATATGTTCTTTGACTACTCTTTCATTGTTAATGTTTATAAGAAAGTGTTAGCTGCCAAAGGTTTTTGCAAAAATTGTTATAGTTAGAAGAGAGGAATCTCATTTTCAATAAGAAAACTTAAGGAAAAAGTAGCCTATGTAATGTTTGAAGAGTGGCTTTTTCAACATTAGTCTATTTTCTTTGGCAAACTAGTAATTAGAAATTTTTTAATAACATTTGTATATCTTTTGATGATGTTTTTATTTTTATTAAGAATTCCATTGTATTGAAATTTGGTGGTACCTCTGCTGCTGTTTATAATTGCTTACAAATGCTGTAGTCTGGTTTATTTTCTACTTTAGGATTTGTTGTTTTGTTATGTGCAATAAAGCTCTTTGGTATTTACCAAAAAAAAATTATGTTTTAGAATTTAGCTATTTAAAGGTTATTGTAAGCAAACCAGATATGGTAATTTGAGTATAACAAGTAGGATGGATGTAACTGTGACACTAGGAGGAATCGAATGAAGGTAAGAATCCTTTCAAAAATCAGAGAAGTTCTTATATAAAAAGTCATCATTAGATTGTTAGGAAAATTGGAGACAATTTGTAGAATGAGTGAAAATTTTTCCCAAAAAGAAAGATTCTGAGTCACAAAATTCATTTTTACTTGGCTGCTTTCATTAGAAGTAGGGGTGAGCAAGACCCGCCCGAATCTGAGTTTCTGCTTTAACCCGACCCCAATGTTTTGCTTCGGTTTAGCTTTTGAGGTGATGAGATGATCAGTTCGGGTAATGGGTAGTAGATTTATTTGATTTCAGTTAACACTTTGAAGGAGATAATTTCTTCCCCGACTTGTTTGAATGTCCAAAATTTAGGCATTAAGTAAAACGATGTCGTTTTAGAATAAGGGTTAGCATATATACTTAAAACCCTATTTCTCTTCATTTTACTTCCTTCTCCATTTCTTAACCACCTCTCGACTCTCCTCCTCTGTCCTCTCCTCTCTCAGTGTCTTCTCATCTCCTTGTCTTATCTCTTCTCATTCAAACCCTAATTTCTTTCTTCAACCTTTAAGAAACCGTAGCAACTCTCTTTAATCCTTTGATCTTTACCTATCTCTCCTTAGTTCTTTCATTCTTGATTCAGTCTCTTTTTTATTTTTATTAAATCACAGTGACTTTTTTAAATAGATCACCATCTCTATTGATGATCTGTTTATTAATGATAATCCATGGAAGATCTTACATTTTTGTGATTTGGTTTTATTTTGCTATAACATTTTATTTGGTTATTTGTAAAAAAAAAAATTTCCATATATAAATATAGTTTATATTTTATATAAATATGTAAATTTTTTAGATATGTGCTCAATGTTATACTTTGTTGATTTTATTTGTTGCAAATCTTTGATTTTCGAATTTTTTTGTGTGTAATATTTGTTGTTCAATATGTTAAATTTATAGATCTGTTGTTTATAACATTTAATCTTGTTTTTATTTGTGAAAAATGTTAGGCTTGTTAATTTTTTTAATTTGTTTAAAATACGACATTTTTTTTGTTATATATATGTGTGTGTGTGCTTATTTTATATGGATCCGTTATAGATCTAAAATGCATGTAAAAAAAATTGTCTCTTCTTTATAGATCTTTAATTTATTTTGTTTAATTTGTTAATAAAATAATTTTTTTATTATTTGTTATCTTTGACAAAATAAATGTGTGTTTTAAAATTTTTTTTTAGATTCAAAAAATTTATATTTTTTAGATCTATAATTATTTTAAATTATTAATTTTTTATATATATGTAATAATTTTTTATAGATATGTAATTTTTTATTATTTTTATAGATATAAAATTTTATGTTAAGTATGAATTTTATTTAAAATTCTTACTGTCGATGTAAATGTGTTTGTATTCTCATTTATAATAATGATCTGTGATTTTTTTTTATCATGTATGTGACTGTTTGTAAAATAACAATTTGTTTCTTTGTTTTGTGTATGCATTTGTGATTGCTTCTAAAGTTCATATTGGTGGAAGCTTAAAGTTATAACATAAAAAAGGGGTGGAAGCATAAGCTTTACAAAATTGAGTTATAACTTTAGAAATTTCGAAAAAAAAGGGGTGGAAGAATTCACTGTGATCTGAGTGGAAGCATTAGCAGCTAAATTAAGGTATAAATAAGTTCAATGTGTTTTTATTTGGTATTTAATTGGTATTTGATATTTAACCTATGATCTGATTCTATTTATCATTATTATTTTTTTAAAATGTGTCATTCATGGAGATGGAGAATACCATTGGCAATAATAATGTCACTGGTTCAAACCCTAAGGTGGTGGAAACCCCAAAAGTACATGCTGACATTCAGACTAAGAGTCAAGCTCAGCCTTAGCTTGCTGCTAAAAAATGGAAAGATACTAAACCCAAATATGCAATCTAGTAGTACTTTAAGTTTTAGAATTAAGGATGAGTAAGGTGTTGTCATTAAGGGTAAATGTATTTATTGTGCTTTTACTTACAATTGTCACTCTAAAAAACATGGATCTTCTTTTAAAAAACCATGTTATGACTTTCTGCAAACTTCATCATAGTAAAGATTTTGGGCAGTCACTGTTAACATTTACACCTGTTGGGGTGGATGCACATGATAATATACAATTTGCTTGCTTAGGCACATGGAAATTTAAGCAAGAGTCCATTATAAATTCACTTACACCAATGGTAATTACTGATGAATTGCCATTTAAATTTTTTGAAGGGGGTGAGTTCAAGAATTTCATGTTTGTTGCATGTCCTCGCTTTAAAATACCCTATAGGTGGACTATAAGTAGGGATTGTTATAACATTTTTGTTAATGAGAGGGTGAAGCTAAAAATTTTTATGAAGGCACACTGTCAAAGAATCAACATCACTATTTTTTATTGGACATCCATTTAAAGAATAAATTACATATGTGTGACTACTCTCTTCATTAATGATACTTGGAATTTGCATAAAAAGATACTCTCCTTTGTCTTTGTTACATCTCATAGGGAAGAATACCTTGCTAAGGCTTTAGAGAATAATTTGATAGATTAGGGAATTAAAAATGTATTCTCAGTCACATTGGATAATGTTTCCTCTAATGTCAATGCATTTAGGTATTTTTAAAAGAAAATGTTAAGTTAGGGGGCCTCTTCTGTTATATTGAACTTCTTACATATGAGATGTATAGCTAAAATCCTGAATTTGATTATTAATGATGTGTTAAAAGAGGTTAATATGTTTGTAAAAAAAGTGAGAGAGGCTATTAAATACATTGGAAACTCTCCTGCTAGGTTGAGGAAATTTAGAGAAATTTCTAAGCTGATTAAGGTGGAGTCAAAATGCTCTTTGTCTCTAGATGTCCCTATTAGGTGGAATTCCACCTACATAATGCTAAAAATTGCATGCCTATTTGAGAAAACTTTTGACAAATATGAGGAGACAAAGTCTTCTTTCAAAGCTAATTTGGGTAATGATATACTTGATTTCCATGACTGGTAGTGTGTTAGGCAAATGGTTGATATGTTGAAGATGTTCTATGATATAATAGTTAAGATTTCTGGTTATAATTATATAACAACAAAAGCTTTCTTCTCTTAAATTTCTAATTTGAATTGCATGATTTATGAGATGCAATCATCCTCTAATCTTTCTGTTTATAACATGGGCATAACATGAAATAAAAATTTGACAAATATTGGGGAGATCCATAAAAAAGGACTATCTTTTCTTTATTGCTACAATCCTTGATCCTCAATATAAACTAGAGTTTCTTGAATTTTCTTTTAATCAAATGTATGGTGAGGGGGTGGGAAACAATCTATTCATTAAAATGAAGTTCGATATGTGTTTATTATTTAATGATTATTTGTCAACCTATGCCTTATCTACTACCTCTAAGTTTGGTTCTAGTAGTCAGTCAAGCCAGAATACTCAGTCAAGTTTTAAAACTCAACTGCCAACTTTTAGGAGTACAATGACTTTAATGAAAGCTAGATTAAAAAAGCATAAATAGGAATTTGGAATGGGTGGAGGTAAAAATTTAGAAATTGAAATATATCTTAGTAAGACAATTGTGGAAAATGAAGGGGCTTTTGATATCCTCAGATGGTGGAAGTTAAATTTTGAGAGGTTCCTAGTTCTTTCTCATATGGCTAGAGATGTTCTAGTTGTTCTTGTTTCAACTGTGGCTTCTGAGTTATGTTTCACTACTTCTGGTCATATTCTTAATGCTTTTTAGAGTTCATTAACTTCAAAAATAGTTGAAGCATTTATTTGTTCACAGGATTGGCTTAGAATGCCAAACCAAATAGTTGGGGTGGAAGAAATTTAGAAGATTCAGAGTCTTTTGAAAAAGGTCCTATTTTAAATCATTTCTTAATCCTATTCTTTCTTTATGTATATTTAATCACCTCATTCTCAAATTCTAATTCTCTACTTGTTTATTTCTTTGTAGATCTTGAACAAGTGGGCAATGACGCTTTTTTAGCTCAGTTAATTAACTCACTATAAATTTATTGAATTATCTCTTATTCTGTGTCTCAATTTGTACCATTTTTTTGCTTGCCTCCTTTTTATTATATTGTGACCAACCTGACGTGCTTCAATTGTTTGCCTAATCCTTTGAGAGTTGCTTGTGTTGATGTTATAGCAACTCTGCTTATGTTTGAACATATTAAACTCAGGCAATGATGATGCTTCCACCCCTAGGATTTTTATAGATTCAAAGAATGTTTGCTTAAGTTTCTTTGGTGGCTTTAATTTTAGTTTAGCTATCAGAAATGTGGCTACATTCTTGTTGTTGAAAATGCTCCATTATGAGCCTCTTTAATATGTTTTTGGCAGTGATGATGCTTCCACCCCTTTATGTTTTCTGATATATATTAGAATGTTGTGTTCTGTTTCACTAGGTGGCTATTTTCTTTGTTGCCAAAAAATGGAGCTCTATTCTAAATATGATATGAAAATGAAGCATCATAAGCTTATTCTAAGTCTATTGCTTATTTTATTTTCATTAAGTAACCTGTTTATATTTTGTTGTAATTGAAATTGTGCTTGTTTGTAAATGAACTTTGCAGGTCATTTACAAACATACGAATCTGCTGTAGTTGGATTTTTTAAATTTTTGCAGTATATTTTTGGACAGATTACTACATATGTCAATATTTTTTTCTAGGGTGGATAGCAATTCCTGAGCCTGCATATTAATCTGTTTTATTTTTTGTATACAAAATGTAGTGCTTCCATTTTTTTGTAATTAGAACTAACCATTTGTTATATCTAAGTTATACCATAGAACATATGTATTTTTTGGACGGTGTAAATATATGGGCTTGGCCCAAATATATTAATGAAATTAGTACCAACTTAGTTTTTTTTTTATGTAGCCCAAAAAAGGGCCTAACCCATTCGAGCCCAACCCGAGGTCTGAACCAATCCAACCCGACATTATTTGGCTTCTAAAAAGTTAGTTTCTTCCTCTTATTTGGATTGATTCAGGCCTGTAATTGCTCTTCCAAAAACCGAACAGTTTTAGTTATAGTTCCATCTGACCTGACCTGACTGACCTACCCGATTCTCCTCTTAATTAGAAGTTACATATTTTGCACCACTTTAGTTTTAGTATATAACAATAATATATACAAATATACATCCACATACAAATATACATCCATATATGCAATAATATATACAAATATACAATAATATATAGTAATATTATAGCATGAAAAGAAAATATTCATAATTGACATAATACATAAATGGACCCTATACTTGTCATTTTTTGTTAGTTTGACACCTTAACTTATAGTTTTGTCATTTTGATACATGAACTTGATTAAAATGCATTACTTTTCACTAATATGAAGACATAATACATCTACCACCTCCTATACTTATCACTTTTTATTATTTTGACACATTTACTTGTAGTTTTTTGTCAGTCAAATCCTTATGATGTGGCAAATGTTGATTCATTATTTTATGTCACGTGTGTTAATAGGGGTTTCAAAATTACATTTAGCCAAGTTCATATGTCAAAATGACAAAACTATAAGTTGAAGTGTCAAACTGATAAAAAGTTTCAAATATAGGGGGTCATATATGTATTATGCCATTCATAATTATTTATCTTACTTTCTTAGTAAATATATCATAAAAAAGAAAAAAGCCAAAAGGTAAATTTAGCACTATATCTAACAAAAACTCTACAAAATAGAGGTTTAGAACAATGATATTCATATACACATATTATGTGCAAAATCATTCACAAGAATATTGATAGAATAACAAAATGACAAAATGGTAGGAAATTGAATAAAATGCCCAAGGTAGCTTAACAAATATCCAAACATGGCAGAAATGACAAAACACAACATTCACAACATAAAACTAGTCTAAAGCATGCCTACGATCTAAATATAGTAAAATGAGTCAAAAGTGGCGCAAAACGATCAAAATAACATGAAATAATTCTAAATTACCTAAATATGGAAAAATGTACATGAAACAACTAAAAGTACAACACAAGGTCAAAATATCGTGAAATGATTCAAAACAATATATAAAGATCACCGAAAAACGAAGAAGAGGGCATACGTTCCACCAAAATGAATAAAAGATGTAAACTTGAAAATGCCCTAAAATGGAACTTTTATAATTAAATGAATTTAAAAACGCAAGCTTTTCTTTATAAATTAAAGTTTAAAAAAAATTGAAAGTTGTCCTCTATTGTAAATGATGGACAGATATTTTTTGTTCGTCGTTTGCCTTTACAATGACGGGTAACAAATTTTTCTTTTAAGGAGATTCTTATCTATTTCTAGTCTATTGCATTGAAATACATGTCATTTTTCTATTGATCAAGTATAAAGTAGTCACTATATGTTTTAAATAATAAACATTTTGGTACAATAAAATAAATGCAGATAAGAATCTCTTTTCCGGTTAACTTTCTTTTCTATAATTTCATCATAAATTGTTAATTTTTCTTTTGCATGTGTTTGGCGTTAGGCCTAATCCTCCAAAATAGAAAATTTATAAAATGTCCACATAATGTGTATGGACGCCCAAATTAGATGCTGAGAAAAATAGTGATAATAACCAAATAGGAATATGTAAACTAGAGCTAAGGATACACATTGCAGCTCGTAACATCGTCGCTTGCAATGTGACAACTTTTTTTCTAAAATGTGTGGAATTATCTATTAAAATGAGAAGATTTTTTTTTAGTAATATTGTGGGTCTCACAATAACACTGTTAATGATGGTATTTTTGATATTAATTTTTATCCAAACCCATTATATTAAAGTCCGAATATTACACATTGATCTATAGGCGTTCGTGCCAAGTTTTAATACAGATTTTCATGTTTACCAGTTGAATATTCTTTAAAAGCAACGTCCAAGGTTATTTACAAGCACCTTTTTTCGTCAAAAACAAACTACAACATAAAATGCTAAAAGCAAAGACATTAACTGAAAAAAGAAAAAAAAGAAACTACTTGATAATTGCCCGCACATTCATCGACTGACACACTAACCAGCACGGCCTGTCGCCTTCTTGTAAGTATACCACTTCGCAATCCACAGATAAACAAAGAAGTTCAACAGACTGAGGGTGGCTAAGAGCCAGTAGAAGTAATCAAGATGACCCCTATTCAAATTGTCTGGTATCCACCCAAGCTTTCCATGTCTCGTAGTGACTTTTGTCACTATGGTGACTAGCACTGTGCTCAAGTAATTTCCTAATGCAACAGTTGTAAGCGAAAGAGCTGAGCACAAGCTCCTCATAGCATCAGGTGCCTGGTCATAGAAAAACTCCAACTGCCCAATGAAGGTAAAAACTTCGGCGCATCCGATGAGAAAGTACTGTGGAACTTGCCAGAAAATGGACATTGGAATGTACTCAAGATCATAGTAATTGTTCCTGTGAACATAATCAAGCCGAACAACCTCTAACAGTCCAGCAGTGACCATAGAGACAATGGATATCACAAGGCCAATGCCCATTCTTTGAAGCTGGGTGAACCCTCGTTCATTTCCAGTGTACTTCCTTGCATATGGGACAATGAGTCGATCATACACAGGAGCCCAGAAGATGACACTTAAGGTGTCAAAGAGGGACAGAGATGCCGATGGAATCGTAAAATGAGGACCCATATGTTGATCCATCGTGTTGCCTTGTAAAACAAACATTGTGCTCATTTGACTATACACAGTAGCAAACACTATTCCGCTTGCCCATACTGGAAGCAGCCTGATAATGGCCTTGAGCTCTTCCACTTGAGTTATGGTGCAGAGTCTCCACGGGTTGGGTGAGTCCTTAAATCTATCAGTTTGAATCTCCACAGCAGCCTTGTCAAAGAACCTGAAAATTTTATAAATTAGACTAGATCAAGCTGATTATGGTGTAAGAATCAGACTCTTAAGCTACTAACTATTGCACCATTGTACCTGAACTTGTCTGTGTGCTCTAACTTCCGGCTTCCTTGGATGTGACATTCTTCGTCTGCGGTCTCATGAAGAAGAGACTGATCTTCAGGAACTTGAACATTCAATTTTTTGAAGGCTGCAACTATAACTTGTAAAAGCCTTGTGAGGGGACTTCCTCCAGGCTTCTGAATTCGATACAGCTTGCTACCAGTGAAGAAAAACACAACTGCAATGGCCATTGCTACTGTTGGGACTCCAAACCCCCAACCCCAGCCAACATTCATTTGTATCCATACCAAAACAGATGAAGCAATGAGTGCACCAATGTTGATTGACAAGTAGAACCAGTTGAAAAAAGAGCTCTTCTTTTCCTTTTCAACATCATCAGTTTCATCAAATTGGTCTGCGCCGAAGGATGAGACGCAAGGCTTGATTCCTCCAGTCCCAAGAGCAATTAGATAAAGTGCAATAAAGGCCACTGCACTTTGTGTTTTTGTTGGGTGGCAAGAGTGCTCATCACAAAATGGCCTAAGGCCAGGGGCAGAAGCAGAAATTGTTAAAAGGGCCATCCCCTACAAGCAAAAGAAAAAAATCATTTTATGCAGCTAAAACATGTAATATTTCGCACAAAGTTGGTTTGAAGTGCACTTACAAAGATGTAAATGATTACAAAAGAAGCAATTGTCCGATATCTTCCCAAGTATGCATCGGCTAGAAAGGCTCCAATCAGTGGGGTAATATAGCAAGTTCCAGACCAATTGGTCACATTGTTTGATGCAGTGACATTTCCCTGACTGAGATGATCCTGAAGATAGTTCACTAGGTTGGTACTCATCCCATAATATGCCAACCTCTCGCAGCATTCATTCCCTGCAAGAAAAAATTCATAGAGGTCACCTGATAAGACACTCTCAAGCTTTCAACAGGCTGAATCATTTTTTATTTCATAGGTAGATGAAGTTAAAAATAATAATAATAATAACAGGTCATGAAAGAAGCATACCAAGAATAAAACGGCAAGCCTTCCAATTTCCAGTTTTCTTTTTGTTTGCGGGATTTCCCTTGATATCCACAGTTCCATCCTTTGTAAAGCTGTCATCTTCTGCCATAATTTCTTTCTGGAATTTGCTGTATTTGATGTTTAATTTCAATGGTTCTGCTCCTACAAAATAAAATAAAAAGAATCAAGTTATTACACCCATCACAGGATTTCGGTAATTACAGTGTACTCCCATCATTGGACCCAATTCTAAAACAGGGAACACCAACTCAGAAATTCTACATGCAACCCAAGCTTTTTTTGTTTTTTGCGAATTCACCTAACTCACAGAATATTAAGTGGTTAAAAATTTACCACTTTTAGTGATAGCAATTATGTTACTTAGCTTAATTACTCAAATTGTTTTAGTTGTAGCTATATATAGGATTCCTTGAGAAGATCTTGTGGGATTGCCCATGTGGATCCAGCTCGGTACTAGTACTAACCAGGCAACAAATTTAGCTAATATGGTGAAAACTTCGTATACCTATATGGTAAACTCTGAAGAAATGCTGAAATGACAAGTTTTTGGCCCTTTTGGATATGACTCACAGGCAGAATTAATTCCATAAAGAATTTTCTTAAAAAACAATTCACAGCCAGAATTTCCATAAAGAATTTTCTTTTTCTTTGTTTTTTTCGAAAAACAAAGGGTTGAATTATTATAATTTTTTTAAAACTAAAGAAAAAGTCAAAAAAGAGAGATTCCATATATTTCCATATATATCTGTATATACTAACAAACAAGATACTCATGAATATCCAACAATAACCTTAATTTCCATGACCGAGATCTCCCCATTATCTAAAGAATCCAAACAATACAAAGAATCCTTTTTCAGCCAGTTTGTCATTGTAGTTTTTTTTTAACAACACAACTTTAGATTTCCTTAAAATCATAAGCTGAAAATACATAGGAAAGTGTCGCCCAAGAGGCTAACAAAAGGTGTATTTTTTAATTTTATCCTTCATCTCGAAAAAAAGTAATTCTTTTACAGACATATACTGTTATATGTAAGCAATTTTACACGGCCGTTCAGCTGGTTAGCTTCCGCTCTCACTGTGTTAAACACTTTAACTAAATTTCATTAGGATACTAAATATTTAATTTTTCACTTAAAATTTTTAAAATTTTAATTTTTGTTCCACTAAAGTCCTTTTTACCTTTTTTTCAGCTTCACCCGTTCGTAGTGGGGACAATACATAATAAAATTTATGTATGTAGGTACAAATAAATTTCTTAGACTAAAAAAAAGGTAAAAAGAACTTTAGCAGAGAATTTTGAAAATTTTAGATGATAAATTGAATGTTTAGAAGGATGGTGGAATCTCGTTGTCAAAATATTAGAAACCTGAGTGCAAATTACCCTGTTTGAATGTTCTACCTTTATGTTGGATCACTCAAACTGCCACAATACCTAAAAAGTGTGCGTATGAGGCTGTTGCCATGCCATTCAGGCCGTGATCTCAATCCTAAGCTGTTGAGTTCCGAGTAGTGCAATAGGAACTTTTTAAAAAATTGAAAAATAAGAACATTTCCCAAAACTAATTCAGAATTTAATTTTGATATAATTAAAATTTGATACAGACAGCTATCTATAACATGGGAAAAAATAAAATAAAATCAAAGCAACGCAAATTCATACATATAGAGATAGCTATAAGTGAATAAACATTGACAGTGAGCAGAGATGGAGTTGATGCTGAGACGTACCTGTGCAGTTGTTTTAGGCTTGGTATAGTGGTGATATGATGATTGTTTATGTGTAACTTTAAAAGAGCAACAAAAAAAATAAAAATAAAAAGAGAGAGAGAGAAGGGTTGATAGAAAGCAAAAGAGTGTTGTTATGTGAGTGGAAGGGGAGAGGCAAGCTAGCAAAATTGTAGGAGATGAAAAGTCCGGTTCCTACTCCTGCACGCACGCACGCCTGCCCCAGCCTTAGGCAATCACACTTAAAAAAAAATCTATTTGCCTTGCTCAATCATTACGTGGTTTTATATATTCTTAACAGTCACCTCTCCCGCTGCTGACCCTCGTGTTGGTGGATGCGTGTGTGTATTTGTAACAAATACTCGTGTTTATTAGGAAAAGGATAGTAGCGACGTCACTGCAACAACAATTCCAATTTTGCCCTTTCCAAATTTTCTTTGAATTTTATTTATTTTTTTGAAAATTCAATTTTGTATTTTTTTGGAAACTAAATTTTTGAATTTTTTTTTGGAATTTAAAACCTAAGTTGTACATGGATAAACTTACTGTGCAAAGATTTAAGCATTCATAATTTGTAAATTTTTTTTTTGAAATCTAAAATCTAAGTTGTACATAGTGAACCCTTCGTACAAGGATTTAAACATCTGTAACCTGTAAATTTTTTTTAATCTAAAACCTAATTACACATGGGTAAACATGTCGTACAAGAATTTAAACACTTATAATCTATAATTTTTTTTAATAATCAAATGAAATTCAAAAAATTAAAACCTAAATTGTACACAAGTGAATATGTCGTGCAATAATTTAAATATTTGAAACCTGTGAAATTTTTTTTAATAGTCTAATGAAAAAAATTGAACTAGGGGCATAATGGTCATTGCGTTGCGACAAAAATTTTTATCCTTAGGAAAAATTGGCTATTTGCTCCTTTTATTTCATTATATTATATTATTGGTATAATACATCTATAGCCCTATGAACTTGTCAATTTTTTTCACTTTAACATCCATACTTCCATTTTTGCCATTTAGACACCTCAACTCACCAAAAACATTATTTTTAAACCATTTTCTGCATAATTATCTAACAAATGAAGCACGTGTTATTTTTTCGTGTTGACTTGAATGGCATGTGATAAGATTAAAGCCATGTAATAATACTAGTGGTAAAACAATTGAAGCCTGAAGCCTATAGCACTATCCCCAAATTATAAACCCTAATTTTTTTCATTTTTCTCAAATATAAACTCTCTAAACAACTATGAAACCATTGTTAATAATAGATTGAAATCAACAATATTTTCTTTCACACTTATAAATTTGATGCAAAGCAAAGAAATTTCGACAATGAAAGGCATTGCATTGCGATTTTACACAGGCATTCAAAGGCAAACTACTGCCTTGCAATTTTACAAAGGTTGAAGAAGAATTGATAGTTGATGAATGAATTAGACAAGTGATATAAGAAACTAACCAAAGTAATTTTTGCCTTTATAGTTTGTGAAATCTTGGTTATCAATAGATTAAGTATTTTTGTTATTTGCTAGTTCGGTTGGGGTTTTTTGTACATGCATAAAATGGTCTCAAAGTAATCAATATTCCCTTTGGTTGTTTGTCATTATTTATTGCATAAATTTAAAGTGTTGTTCTTTTTGGTATTATTTATTTAGTAGTTTGTGATAAGAATATTAAAATATAGTTAGTGTAATTGTATTTTAATTGTATAATCATTCTTTGAATTTACATAATGGACAACTTTTCAATCTAGTATTATCATAGTGGTTAATTTGTCTCCATGGGAGGTGGGGAGTTTACTTAGGTGGAGAAATTTTACCTAAATATACGTTGGAAGTTAACAAGATTGGGTATTTATACTTGGTGGATGAAGTTGAAAAATTAGGATTTATTGAAGTTAAGTTGTCTTATAGGGTATCGGGACTTTCATTAACTGATGGGCTAAGAGACATGAAGAATGTCAAAGAAGTAATGGAAATGGTCAAACTATTGAGTGATGAAAATGCAGTGATTCAAGTTTGTGTACAGGGTGACTAAAGTATATATGTTAAAAATATGGTCCTACAAAGTGTCTTTAAAGCAAAATAGTAAAGGAAAAAATTATAATAACATTGAGGGATAGTGACAAGAATATAAATAGAAAAGCAAAGGGTAAGTAGGCATAAAAAAGAACAGAGCTAGACAAGGGAGCACAAGTGATCATTGTGAAATAATAGATTTTGAGCACTAATTAGTTTAGTTTTAAGTATCAAAGTGTCTATTATAGTTTTGAATATTGACATTATTTATTTAAATTCCCTAAAACTTAGGTTTTTATAGGTTTTTCTAATTTTATTTAAATTTTGATTATTTTTTTATTTAATATTGAATGCTTTTTATATTGTTTGGCTAGATGTGTTTAAGTTAGGATCGATGCAAGTGGAGTGAGAACTTGAAAAGGAAAGCTCAAAATATCCATAAAATTAAAATGAAAAGGCATTCATGGTCGTGCACATAGGTGTGCACGGCTGTACCTAAGCCCAAAAAGACTACTTTGCAGAGATACACATGTGCATGGTCATGCACATAGGTGTGCACGACTGTACCTTATTCAAGGAAGAAGCCAAGTTGCAAATGCATGGTTGTGCACAACCATACCTGATCCGGAGAAGTTCAAGACCTGCTAGTGCATAGTTGTGCACATGGGTGTGCACGACCATACCTCGTTCAGTGATTTCTTAAGATATAGTGATGCACAACTATGCACTTTGAAGAATTTCAATTATGGAAGTTTATTTTTAGGTTTTTTGAGAAAAAATTATAAATATATTTGTTTTGCCTCTTTTATAGAGGTTGGCTAGTTTGAAAAATAGCTTAATTCATTTTCATATTTCAATAGAACAATTGTATTTTCATCTTTCATTAGGATTTTTGTTATGTGCTTAAGGATTATTAAGAACAAAAGATTAAAGAACAATTATGAACACTTTCAAGAGAAGAAGAATAAAAAGGGGTTTTGTCCTTCTAATTATTCTATGTACTTTATTTAATATATTATAATATTATGTTTGCAATTCTCCATTCTTCTTCTTCTTTCTTTTTGATTGCCATGAGTAGTTAAATTAATAGTTAGGATTTTTAGACTCAGTTAAAGAATGGACTTAACTTGTTAAACTTCATTTTACTAAATCTATAATTCATGATTATTATTGAACTTAATGCTTTCCTAGGACTGATCACTCATGGAATTGATTAAACAATAGGGTAATATCAAAATAAGATCCTTATTAAGAACAAAATAATAATTTATTAATATAATCAAATTGGTTGGGAGACAGTTTGGTTATTAATATTCCTTGAAAGATTTTTGCTTCAATATTGAGAGTAATTAATTGCTTGAGTAGTAGAAGCTAATCACTTGAATAGTTGTTATGATCAATAAATTATATAAGTGCTCAGGAGAGACTTTCATATGTCCAAAGATACTTAGGAAATGGAATAAATCTATAAGTGGTAAGGAATTTGACATACAATTTAGGTAAATTTGAGCCAAGGATAAAAATATTAACATCCATTCAATTGATAAAATTTATAGTAGTTTAATTTAGCTTTCTAGATTAGTTTAATTTTTAGAAAAAATCTTATTGTCTAAATAAATAAACATAAAAAGCAATTCAATAATCAACATCCAATCTTTGTGGGATTAATATTTTTTATTACTTGAACGACTCTGTGTGTTTGTGAACCACAACTAATAACAAAATGAAATGAATCTACAGAAGAGAGGTGAAGGTGATAAAGAAGGGGTAGAAAAAGATGGCAACTGTGCAGAGGAAAGTAATACTAATGGTGAGGTGGCTACAGAAGATGATATTGAGAATGTTAAAGATGAATAAAGTAATGTGAATGAGGAAGATAATGCTATAAGAAAAGAGTTAAGAAAGTACAAATAAGAAAGACTAACTAGCCAGAGAAGTCATGTAGAGATAGACCGTATTGAACTTGGAGAAGCTAGAATTGATATTATAGATGACGAGGTTGATACATTAAAGAACAATCACGAAGGCATAGTTGGTAGAGATGAGAAATTCTTTGACAGTGATGATGCAGACAGTGTAATGAGTAATGATGAAAGATGCAATAAGGATGAGTTGCCTAAAAAAAGATAAAGTGTAAGAGTTGAATATGATCCCACCTATTAAATACCTTTATAGGAAATTGGATTAGTGTTTGAGAATGTTGTGCAATTTAGGGAGGAACTTACTAAATATGCTATTTTAAGGGGTGTAGAGATAAAATTGATACCAAAAAAAGTTGGTAGAGTTAGGGCAAAATGCAAGTCAATTAGATGCAAATAATTTATTTGTAGAAGCATTGATAGGAATACAAAGGACTTCACAATAAAGACTTATAACCCTATGCACAGCTATCAGAGAAAAAATCATTATGTGTACATTAAACTTTATAGCAAGCTATTATAAAGAGAGAATCATATCACAACCATCCATCAACTTATGGCAATTATAAAAGCTTTTGTAAAAAGTAGTTAAAGGTGGAAGTTGGCACAATAATTTACAAAAGGGCTAAGTTTCTGGTGATGTCTCAGTTCATGGGTAATGACACTAAGTGAGCACAATAAGTTGCAATAATATATGGATGAAGTTATGGCATTAAATCTAGGTAGTAAATGTTTTGCTAAAACTGATACCAATTAGCTAGGAAAGGCTTTATTTGATAGTTTCTACATGTGCCTATATGCACTTAAATAGGGTTTTATTGAAAGTTGTAGGAAAGTCATTAGCCTAGATGTCTTCTCCTTAAATGAGGTCTACATGGGGTAGCTTTTAACTGTTATCATAAAAGATGGTAATGGACAAATATATGCAGTTGCTTGGGCTATAGTTCTAGTTGCTAAGAGTTGGTTCCTTATATATGATTTATAAATGCAAAGTGGAGAAGGTTTTGTGATTATGACAGATATATAGAAGGTCAATTACTTTTCTTATTTTGAATTTTGTTATTAACTTTATTATATATTTGGCTGTTAATTGCATTTTATTCTATATGACGACAGGGTTTAGTCCATGCTATTTATTGAAGAGTTGCCTGATGTTGAGCATAGAATGTGTGTTATGCACATATGGTCTAATTGGTCTAAGAAATGGACAAATAAAGAAAGAAGGAAGAAATTTTGGTTGTTTATTAGGAGTAGTTTTGATGTGGAACTAAAAGATATTTTACATGAATTAAGTAAATTGAAAAAATGGTATTATTAAGGAATTATTATATTATAACAACAAAAAATAAGTGAGGTTTTATTAAAGAATTGATTCCAAATATGATGCTATAGAGAACAATTTATATGAGACTTTTAATGCATGAATTTTAATATCTAGGCATAAGTCAATTATCACAATGTTGAATAAGATCTGAACCAAAATAATGCAAAGAATTCAAGTTATAAGGGATTTTTTAAATACTTAGATTTGTGACATTGCTCCCACAACTATTATTAGGTATGAAAAGAATAAGGAGCATTTGATGGACTGTGATATTCTTTGGAATAGAAATATAGGTTTTAAGGTGTAAGATGGGCCCTATAGTCATACTATGGATATAAGAAAATAGACTTACACCTGTATGTTATGGAAATTGAAGGGCATCCCTTGTGCACATGCAACATGTGAACTATAACATATGAAAAATGGAGCCTATGGACTTTATTTTGAAATGGTATCATAAGGAAGCCTACTTAAAGACATATTCACATTACATTCAACCTCTATTTGGCATAAGATTAATAGTAAAAGACTATCCTTTAATTAAATTTCCACCTTTCAAAAGGTTATACCATGGGGACTAAAGAGAAATATAAGGAAGCTAAAAGATGAACCAAAACAATCCCAAAAAATTTCAAAGAAAAGGGGCAAAGGATGACCTAAACAACAAAGTCATAAGAAAAAAGGATGTTCAAAGAAGCATGTAATACTATGAACTTGATTTTACTTACATCAATATTTAATTCATTCATTTTTTAATTGATGGGAATAGTATATGAAATTATGAACAAGGTCTGTTAAAGAAATATTGCTACATCTACTAGTTTGATTCATAATACTAATATAATTACTTTTACAACAATAACTTATGAAAAAGTAAGTTATTCTTTAGATGTAGACACTGTATGTAACAAACCATATTATTTAGCATGAATTCTATGCTTTTTATTTCTGATGGGAATTTATGGACTTTACTAAACCTACTTTGATTCTACAATTTGGATTAAAAAATAGTATAGTTTATTGAACATGGAAACTTAAAAAGGTTGAAAAATCAACTATTAATGTTGGTTTTCAACCACCTGGTCTACAATTCAAAGGAAAAGATGTAATTACATTGAGGAAACTCTAAGAAAGAAGATAAAAATCCAAATTCAAAATAAAGAATCAAATTACGTGCTTACTCTATAAATGAAACTGGACAAGCTTTATCACTAAGTCAAAAGTCAATTACAAAAAGATCATATGCTTTGCAAGGATGTAGTATGAGTCAACCTACACCAAGAGATAGTAAGGGGAAAGATTGATAATCTAATTATTGATGTAGCTTCATAAAATTGTGTTATTTAAAATCAATTGACTAGATTATATATTTTGAATTTCATCCATAAATGAGGTTCTAATTAGGTACTTTGTAGTTAATCTTTTCTCGAATTGAGTTATGTATTTTGTTTAGCTTAATGATTAAACTTTTGTTTAGATATTTTATGATAGAGCTCTTTTCAACTCAGTTAGGTTTTTTGTTTAGCTCATTGGTTGCACTTTTACAAGGAGTACTTTAATGTAGTTTATTGAATTACCTATACCAAGCTTATTGTAATTTTACAATCCATTTTCATATTTAGCTTATTGTTTAGATACCTTATTTATGTTCTTTTCACAAGTTTAAAAATATACAATTCCACAAGTTTACAACTTTGTAAAAATAGGATACATAAATTTCATTTCAATTCATGGAATGCATATGCATTACATTAACCAAAAATTTGATTCCATTTCATCAATTATATAATATTCCTACTTTTTCTTAAAATTCATTTCAACATAGATTGACTACTCTTAATTGAGGAAATCTACTTGAACTCTATTGTAAAATATGCAAATGAACACAGTCATACTTAACACAACAACCACCCACATTTGTATAGTGGTTTTAGCTTTTGCTTTGTCCCTTTCATATTCAACCTCTCTAGCTTTGTATCAACCATGAAAATGCACATTTCAAGTGATCAAGAATAAGTGGATCATACCACTGAAATATCCATGTGTTTATTGCCTTTTAACCTGCCAATTTCATTAACATTATTCAATTTGAAAATCAAACCCTAATTCAGTTGACACACGCCAAAATCACAACTTACACTAAATCGAGGACAACAAAAAAAATTATTTTCCTAGATTTGCATGTCATGACCCAAACCTGGGAGTTATGACCAGCACTAGGGAACAAGAATTTACGAGAATCCGGAGCCCGTAGCAAGTTTTAAAATAAAAACTCAATAAAACATAAATATAAATATTACTCAGAATTAAAAAAATTTTAAATCAAAAGAAAATCTCCATATATATAACATAATAAAATATTTTACAATATTCAAAATACAACTACCAAATAATAACAATCAAACAATACAATAAAATGAAACACTACTGCAGTGTCTAGCAATACAAGGAAAGGGTAATTTAAAATTTATATAAATTAACCGGAGAGGAAAGATTCTAGTGAAGAGAACTACTATGGGAGGTCTGATGGAAAGAATCTTGAAAAAATATTTCTGGGGGGGGGTCAAACCTCATTGAATGAATCATTATTACATATATGCATGCAACCTAAGCATACAAACGTTAAAGCATCAGTATAATAATAGTTATATATTTATTTTAATTTATACATGCATTTTATACAGATGCTCGAAATCACATTTTTTGATAAACAAATAAATGCAATAATATTTAGGTGGAGGACCGGAGTAGAACCCTAAAATATTCCACAACTTCGATCATTGAACCTCACCAGACAATAGGCTCACTTAATTCCAAAAATATTTCTCTTCTCAATGTTTGACAATAGACTGGCCCCGAGATACTAAGTTAACCAAGCTTCCACAGTCTCACTACCAGCATGATTGGCCCCAAGATATTAAGTCAACTGAGCTTCCACAATCACACCACTCTCTCACCACAAATCTCAATAATCAATAAATTTATGGCCTAGCATCTAACATATTGTTGCACAAAAACTATAATGTAACCCACTAAGTGGCACGTTATACAACTATCCTCCAAAATAACATTTTATAAATAAAATAATAAAATAATATATTAAATATGAACAATATCCAATTTTATACAAATAAATTTTCAATTTAATATATATGCAAACATAGCATAATGAAATTTATATTTGTTAAAAAGTGTGGATGCCAAAAAATTTCTACATGCAATACATATATGTAATAATAACTCACAATTCGAGTGTGTTCCTCTATTCCAGTTTGGTTGGCCTAGTCTGGTAGGCTTAACTCATGGTGCAATAAAGGAATAATAATAATAATAATAATAATAATAATAATAATAATAATAATAATATTAGAATTAAATTTTCAATTTTATACATCTAGAATTTCTAAAGAATAACTCAATCTAGAACACGACTTGACTAAGACTCAAAACTTAGGATTGACTTAATGTCACATTTTATGAGAAATTTACTGAAAATTTGATAGAGTCTCTTCATAAAACAGATATCTCTCTACAAAAGTAGAGTTGATTCTGCACGCAAACACTCTTCAAAATATCTACAAAGTTTAACTTCTCAAGTTGGATCCTTAAACTATAGTTATTGCCCAACCGAGAACCAACACAATCCACAATAATAGAATAATATAAATTCGGATAATTCATGAAAATTATGAAAATTCATTTAAATATCACAAATCAATTTATTTACATAATAAAAGTATAAAAGATATTTATTTTCAAAATAAATAATAAATTTCTAGTTTGTAATTAAATTATATTAATAAAATTTATTCTTCTAATTTTGCAATTAAATAGCATTAATTATAATTAATTATTTAAATTGTTAAAAGATATAATAAAAATAACCAAAAATTATTTAAATTTATAAAAATAAATAAAATTATTATTCATACATTTTTTCAGAAATTACTAATAATTAGCTAAAAATAGGAAATAAATTATAAAAATTATTTTAATGCTATTTATTACTCAAATTCTGTCAGAAACATAATAATTTCAACTAAAATATAAAAATTACTAATTTATACTAATTTTTTCAAAAATTCATTTTTCACATAAACATTCAAAAATTCATAATAAAAATTCTATACATAATTTCAATAAACTTCCTTCACAAAATTTGCTCAAAATAATAATTGGAATTTATTAAAATATAACCTTCCTGAGGTCAGAACTGTGCTAGAACAGTAACTCTAAGACCGGAATAGTGTCATTTCGAAAATAATTTTCAAAATTAAATCTAAACACAAATTTGGAAAACTCGTAACCTCTACAATACTGATCTAAGATCAATTTAACATAAATCAACTGAATTTAAACTCAATTACATAAAATACCCAAAATTAGCCTAAACACAATTTCACAAAATCGAGAGACTTACGGAGTTGAAAACCAAAATTGATTAAAGGCTTAAGAAGACTAGAGGATGAACTTTCATTTAAGACTAGCATTAGCTCCTGTCATTGTAGGAAATGTCTCTAGTGAGCTCTTGAGTCAACCGACAACCAAGAAGAAAAGAGGAAAGGGAAGAGATGGTGACACACTGGGGAGGGGAAGGAGTTGTTAGCTGATGGCGGTGGGGTTAGGTGGTGATCAATGGTGGCGAGGTGGCTGAGCAGGTGGTGGTGTTGTCGGGCGTGGGGAAAAGAAGAGAAAGGAAAAGGAAGAAAGGAAAAGGAAGAAAGGAAGAGGGAGAAAAAAATGCTTATATATATATATATAATATAATATAATATAATAATAACTTTAAAATTAAAAATTAATATTCTAATATTTTAAAAATCTAAATATCCCCAAATTAATTATACATTAACAACTTATCAATAATTTACATAAATAATAATATTAAATAATATTCAACACCAAAAATTTAAATTTAATTTCACTAATAATCAAATATCATAATTTAATAAAATAATTATTAACATTGCAAATTTTAGAAATTTAATTTTATAATTTATAAAAATTCAAGTTATAACATTGCATTAGTGAGGGATGTCTTTAAAATAGCTATTTCCTTGCAATCACACATTGGTATCAGAAATTCATTATGATTTGAAAAACTACTCTATGAAGTTATTTGCCTTTATAATGCTATCTACATAATACCTTAAGCCAAATTCAAAGAAAATACAAGCAAAATAAAGAGAAGATGTGAGTAGGAAAAAAGAAAACATAGAAGAAGAAGAAGAAGAAGAAGAAGAAGAAAGAGACGACTGATGAGAGGATAAAATTTTCAATCACTTTAAAAAGAGAAGAAAATGACGGAGAGAAGAAAAAGACATGAAAAGAGTCGTTGTACACTTAAACAATGTTAAAATTTTTAGGCACGCACTCATTAGTGATTAACAACATGTCTCATCCACATGTGTAGAAAACAGTTTCAAAATAACATTTTTGGCAAGTTGAGGTGTCTAAATGGCAAAAGTGTGAGTATAGACACTAAAGTGACAAAAATTGCCAAGTTTAAGGGCTTGCGAATGTATTATGCCTATACTAAAGAGAACAAAATTAAAAATAAGAAAACAAAATTATTTTCTAGAGCCTACAAGATGATTAGGCAACTTAATAGGATGCTTGGGTTAGTGCATCGTTGGTGCCTTAACTTTAGGCCATGTTTCACTTTGATACTAAATTTTTAATTTTTTTCTTTTCAATTCCAAAAATTTTATTTTTGTTCCAGGTTAAAGTACCTCAAACATATCTAATTAAATTTACCATATGTAGTTACTGAAATAAGCATATTCTTAATATATTCACGACGTAAGCACCCTAATAAGCAATCTAATAATTTTGTGAGTCCTAGAAAATAAAATTACTAAAGAGAACAAAATTAAAAATAAGAAAACAAAATTTTTTTCTAGGGCCCACAAGATGATTAGGCTGCTTAATAGGATGATTACATGGTGAATATATTAAAAATACGCTTATTTCGGTTGCTACGTATGCTAAATTTAATCAGAAATGTTTGAGGTACTTTAACTTGTAACAAAAACAGAATTTTAGGGATTGAAAAGAAAAAAATTAAAATTTTGGAACCAAAGTGAAACATGGCCCAAAGTTAAGGTACCAATGGTGCATTAAACCCTAGGATGCTTACTTGGTGAATATATTAAAAATATGTTTATTTCGGCTGCTATATATACTAAATTTAATCATTTATATTTGAGGTACTTTAACTTAAAATAAAAATATAATTTTGGGATTGAAAAGAAAAAAATTAAAATTTTGGTACTAAAATGAAACATGGCCCTAAGTTAAGGTATCAACGGTGTACTTAACTTTTAAAATTGGCTTTTTTATGGTACACATATATCTATTTTTACAAATAAAATTAAACATCGTTTTATTTATTTATGTGTGTATGTATGTGTGTGTATATATATATGAAACAAATATTAATGTAACTGTTTGTAGTTTCATTTGTATATTTTTTATCAGCATTTTTATTAAAATAATGGCTAATTAAGTATAAAATAATAATATTTTTTAAAATATAATATAAAGATATTTATTATTTATTTATTTTCTCCATTTTATCATATTATATTATTTTTCCCCTAACATTAAATTTTCTACTTAAAATGATTAAAGAAAAAAATTGATCCATTAACCATGAAGGAAAAGGTACTGATAAAGGGATTTTGTATTTTGAAAAAAAATGGTTGCTATTCAGTAAAATTTAGGTATAGATTTTTGGAGAAAGCTAGAAAAAATCAAATACATGTCTCTAAGTCAACTAGCTTTGATGATTTTGAAGTTTCTTTTTGGAAAAACATATGGCAACTGAAAGTTCCTCTAAAAATCCAAGTTTTTATGCGGAGATGTATGATGTATGATGAATGCCTTACCAATGAAAGATAATTTAATCAAGAGAGGATGTCAAGTCAATAATTGATGCCTGATATATGATCAAGAAGCTGAAAACCTTGAACATCTTCTTTTTTGTGAACAAGCCAATTTAATTTAGCTTTTAAGCCCTTGGGTTATAAACCAATACATAATGGTTCTATTTCTTTTAAACAATTATGGAAATATGTTGTCTTTTTTTTACTACAGATCATGAAAAGAAGAAGCTTTGTCTACTTGCATGAATCTACTGGTACATCTGGAAACAAGGAAACAATATTCTTTTTTAAAATAAAAAGCTTAAGTAAATGCAAATTAAAATCATATTCATAGATAGTGGCAAGAAATTCAAGATATTTGCAATCCTTGTAATCTAGTAGCTACTCATGAAAGAGCCCTAGAGGGGGGTGAATAAGACTATTAAATAAAATTTAGAAATTAATGGAATTCTTTGTAAGAATTGAATGAAAGTTGAGAAGTAAGAATGAAGAACACAAAGATTTAAGGAGTTCGGATTCAATAATAATCATGTGTCTCCACCTAACTTATCCCCAAGTTAGGATTTTCAATCACCCCACAATCTTATTCACAAGATTAAGATTACACAAGAGTTTTATGGCTCAATCTTACAACCTTACAACTTGAGTTTTCTAGGCTTACTCAAAAACTAAATTACAAGTGTTTTCAAGGCTCACATTAAAATTAAAATCCTAAGTGTTTTGATGGCTAAGCACTTAAACCAATTCCTTTATAATAGAATTTCACTTCTCATTTTCTAATCCCAGAAAATAGAAGAAGAAGAATATCTATTCTAACACTTACCAGCTCTCACAAGAGTATAAAACAATAAAAATTTATTTGAGAAGAGTTAAGAGATCTTTAACTAAATGCTTATATGTATAAAATGAATGTGCAAGTTTCTTAACCTTAAAATAATCTTCAGAGGTTATATTTATACTTGAGCAATCCAATTATAGCTATTGGAAGTAGTAATTTCATTCCCAATAAAAACAAAGTCCATTTGAATGAAATTTAGACTTTTAAGCTGCATTTTGTAAGGTCTCGGTCAGGACGAGTATTGAATAGCCATTGTGAGCCATTGTATTTGAATTTTTGCACTGGTCCTGGTAGAGATATCATTGTCCCAAGCAATGTCTTGGTCGGGACATTAGATCTGGATTAGTTCTACCAAAAAATGAAGTTTAGCGAAAATTGATCTGCCATGGTCTTGGTTATGATATTTAATATCCCGATCATGACCATAACAGGATTTGCACTTTTTATGCAATTTAGTCCATGTGTTGAGTCTATTCGAGATAGTGCTTTGTGATGTCTTTTTGAGACTGAAGATGATCGAATCAACCTTAACTTTCTTCATAAAAGTTATAGATAATTGTCTTACCTTTCCATATCACTTAACCTTTGTAACTTAAGATATTGTTGAAGTACTGAGCACTGCACAATCTGAAATGAAAGCTACGTATGCTGACTTTGACTCAAGATTTGCATACCCAAATGAGCTCGAATTTTGATAAGTAAGCTAAATTCAGAAAGCTTAATATGTATACTTTAAAAGTGATACATATCATTTTCTCATTATAGAGCTCTAAGGATGTCAAAAAGGTTCTTTAAATCTCAAAGGTCAAATTAGCCCAAAAGACCACTATATATAAAAAATGTATATTTTTGGTATATAATTTCCTACACACTTAGTTGAAATCATTAGTATCAAAATGTTTTGTCTAAGTCCAAAATTAGGAGTTTGATCATGCAAATGGTCAACAATCTCACTCTTTTTGGCTTTGCCAAACAATTTGTTAAGATAATAAACAAAGTGTGTGAGTGTTAAAAATAAAAGACATGAATAAGCATGCATTGTACAAAATAGCTCCCCCTCTCAAATTAAATTGATACATTATGTGAACAATTTTCCTCCCCCTTAATATATGCATAAAATTCAATAGAATACACCATGTATCGGGGTATATATAAGGGATAGCAAAATTTTTTTATATATATATTTCTTTATTACTCCCTTTTTTATAAATGTGATAAGAAATATAAATTTATTTTATTTTATTCCTCCTTTTGGTCAAAAGTAAAGACAACATAATCATGTTATCAAGAACATGGCCTAACATAGCAAATGTGCTAAAAACATGATAACATGATCATTAAAATAACTAGAATGCATCACAAAATAGTACATATAGCACTATATTGAAACTTAAAAACTTAACTATCACATGATCATATAGAGTTTAGCTAGTTAATGATCATGTGACATTTAGCATTTTACAAAAAAAACATGGCTTCTTCTCCCCTTTTGTCAAAGACAAAAAGAAAAGAGAAAGATATAAAGGGAAATGAACCTAAAGGAACCAAAAATTCTAGAGGGAATAACATATCACAAACCAAAACAATAAAAATAAAGATACACAAAGTCTTTATAAATTTTATGTCATATATAAACAAAATAAGCAAAAAAAAAAATTATCATAAGGACAAAATTAGCCACACTTACATTATTACTATGCATGCATAAACAAGATTATGTAAAAAAAAAAAAAATCTCCCCCTATTTCAATGAGTTATATCACTAACATAAACACATCTTTAAAATAATTTGTCCCTAAAAGGAAATTAACTAAGTACACATGCAAACTTAATTATTTTTGCTTCCTTTGACAAAAACAAAGATAGACCAAATCTTAAAAAAAATATTCGTGCCTTAGAAAAGATCAAAGCAATTCCTAAGAAGAATTTATATATGAATAAATTTAAACATTAATTGTGCATGTAGAAACACAAATAAAAAAAATTCATGCATAAACACAATAAATAAAAAAAATTTAAACAAACTCAAATATTTCTCTCCCCTTGTCAAAATGAAAAAAAAAAATCATAAAAAATAAAATTGCATTAAAAAGGATAGAATTACAATGATATTAAGATATCAATTGTATATAAGACATAAAAACTAAAAAATCATGGCTTATATGCAAAAAATATCCATAAAATAAACCAAACATAAACTGTCACAAAATAACTATAAAAATAAACAAATAGCTTAATGCTTAGATACAAAAAAAAATACTAAAAATAAAGCAAATAGAAATTGACGACAAAATTAACAAAAACATATAAAAAGAAACTAGTCTTAATAAGGAGTAAAAGGAATTAAAAAATGTATAATGCATATTTAAACATATATAAATGCATAATAATTTTTTAAAAATTTATAAAATTGTTAAGATTAAAACATTTAACAATCAAAGTAATCAATAAGCATATCATGATTTCACATGAAAATAGTCTAACCATCAATTAATTATTAAATTCAAAACAAACTAGAACCATCAATCATGCCAAGTTCATGCTTAATGAAATTCAATCTCTCTTCATTAAGAGGTTCGGTGAAAATATTTGCAAGTTGATTATTTGTATCAACAAATTTAAGTGAGATATCACCAATTTGAACATGATCACTCAAGAAATGATGTCTAATGTCTATATGCCTAGAATGTTGAATGAGATTCTTGCTAAGGTTAATAGCACTTGTATTGTCACATTTGATTGGAATGTGATCAAGTTTTATACCATAGTCCAACAATTGTTGTTTTTGCTATCAAACTTATGACCAACAAAGACTTGCTGCAATATATTCAGCTTTAGCAGTGGACAAGGGAACCGAAACTTGTTTCTTGCTAAGCCAAGGAACTTAACTTTGTCTTAAAAATTGACAAGTTTCGGAAGTGCTCTTTCTATCCAGTAAGCTACTGGTAAAGTCTACATTCGAATAACTGATCAAGTTAAAGGAAGAACTCCTAGGTTACCAAAGTCCTAAAAATTCTTTTGACAACATTCAAATGAGACTCTCTAGGACTTGATTGAAATCTAGTACACAAGCAAGTAGCAAACATAATATTAGGTCTACCAACAATTAAATAAAGAAGGGATTCAATCATACCTCTAAATCACTTTTATTAACCGGTTCGCCATTCTCATCCTTATTGAGTTTGGTTGTGGTGCTCATTGGAGTTTTGCTTGTTTTTGTTCCATCTATTCCAAACTTCTTACGAATGTCTTTTGTGTATTTTGTTTGATTGATGAAAATTCTATCTTTGCATTGCTTGATTTGTAATCCGAGAAAGAATTTAAGTTCTCCCATTATACTTTTTTCAAATTCTCCTTGCATTAATTTAGAGAATTCCTCACACAAGCAATTGTTAATAGCACTAAAAATAATATCATCAATATATATTTGTATAATTAATAAATCATGTTTAGATTTTTTTTATGAAAAGAGTTGTGTCAACCTTTCCTTTAGAAAAAACTTTCTCTAATAAAAAGTTACTCAATTTTTGATACCAAGCTCTTAGAATTTAGTTCAATCCATATAATGCTTTTAAAAGTTTAAACACATGATTTGAAGAATCAAAATTTTTAAAACCCAGAGTTTATTCAACATATACCTTCTCTTCAATAAAACCATTAAAGAATGCACTTTTAACATCCATTTGATAAAGTTAAAATTCATGTATGATGCAAATGCAAGTAGTATTCTAATAGCTTCTAAACTTGCAACAGGGGAAAAGGTTTCATCATAATCAATGTCTTCCTCTTGATTATAACCTTTAGCTACTAGTCTAGCTTTGTTCAAAGTTATAACACCTTGTTCATTCATCTTATTTCTAAACACCCATTTGGTGCCTGTAATAGTAACCTAGAAATATTCCTTCATCAGCTTTGGAATCAAATTTCCTAAGATTATCCTTGGTGTTCAATATAAAGCACTTGTATCTAAATACTCTTAGATATGAGATTATGGGTTTTCTATTGTTCCATAAGTCATAAGATATTTTATTTAAAATTGGTCTTTTGAAAACTAGGTTTAAAATATAACAAAATGTATTGATAACTTCGCTGAAAAGTATAAAGGTAAATTATACTCATGAAGCATTACTCTAGCCATTTTCATAAGAGTTCTATTTTTTCTTTCAACTACCCCATTTTGTTGAGGAGTTCTAGGAGATAAAAATATATGAGAAATACCATTTTCATTATAATAGTTCTTAAAAAATTCATTTTCAAATTCGGTTCCATGATCACTTTTAATAGAAGAGACATAAAAACCTTCTTTTTTTTAAACTCTTTTAGCAAAATTTTCAAAAACTTTAAAAACATCATTCTTATGAGCAAGAAAACATACATAAGTAAATATAGAGTAATTATCAACCAATACATATGCATAGTGCATTCCACCAAGACTAGCAAGTCTAGTTAGTCCAAAAAAATCCATATGTATAAGTTCAAGTGGTCTATAATTGGACACTACATTTTTTAGCTTAAATGAAGACTTGGATTGTTTTCTTTTTTGATAAAAATCACAAGGTTTATCCTTAGTGAATTCAAGCTTAGGTAAACCAATCACAAGTTCATGTTTAGAAAGATCATTCAAAAGCTTAAAGTTTGCATGTCCTAACCTTCTATGCCATGTCCATGTGCCATGGGAAATAGAAATTAAGCATTTGATGTCTTTGTTATCAATTTTATTCAAATCAATGATATAGACATTTTCTATTCTTTCACCACTAAAAATAACTTTATTTTCATCAATACTACTAACAAAGCAATTTTTAAGATAGAAAGTTACCTTATTTTCCATGTCACATAATTGACTTATACTAAGAAAATTATGTTTAAAACCATTAATAAACAACATATGATGTATGGATAATGATTCAGGATTATCTATTTCTCCAATGCCAATAATTTTTCCTTTTGCATTGTCTCTAAATGTAACATATGCTTGATCCTTATCATCAAGTTTATTGAATTACTCCTTGTCTCCCTTCATGTGCCTTAAATATCCACTATCGAGATACCACTTACTTTTTATTCTTATGGATTTTAAGCACACCTATGCAATTTAATTGTTCTTTTGAACTTAAACTTTTCTTGGTTTAGGTTGATTAGTTTCAAGATAATCCAAAGGAAGTAAATTTAAATATAGTCTTCTATAGAAACATACATTGTTAGTATGTCCTTTAATTATGCAATATGAACAAACAACATTTTCAAATTTATTTCTCCTAAATAAAATACTTTCCTAGTGTGTGCAACATCCCTTTAGTGTTGTGATGATGTGTATCTCCTATTATTTTGAGTCATGGAGTGAGACATGTATTAGTAATGGTAATGTGTATTTTAATAAGTATGTCTAACATGTTTATGTGCATTGTGTTATGTAGCATGCCTATTAAATGGTGTACAGTGTACATATAAGCATTCTTGGTTTGAGGTGCTCTAGTTTGAGCCTTACCTCTTTGTGTTAATGAAGGGTGAGTCTTATGAGACTTTCCCTAGTTATTTAACACATGAGATCTTTTAGCTTTGAAATATTGAGTCTCATTTGATTTAGAGGAAGAAGGAGTGTGAGCTTTTTATGAAATTAATATGTGATGAAGATGATGAAGACATTCCATTCTTATATCCAATTCCGTGGGTATCTTTATGAAATTTTTGAGAGTCAATAAGACTATCTAAAGTTTCTTTTCCTCTCTTAAATTTAGCAATGGAATTCTTTAATTCTAGGACCTCCTTAGAAAGCTTATGATTTTCATCATTTGCTTTCTTAAGTTGATCTTCTAAAGAATTTGAAGATTTAGCATTACTAACAAGTTTTTCATTTGATGCAGCAAGTTTATCAAAATCATTTTTTAAACTTTCAAATTCTTTTGTTAAGCTAGCTAACTATATTATTTCTTCTTATATAATAAACTTTTACATTTAAATAATAATTTGATCACAATAAAGCTCTCATCATCATCATCATCATTATCAAAATAATCATCACAATCATCAAAGGAAGAATAAGAAATGGATGGTACCTCATTGTCATTTTCAAGAACCATGAAGCAAAAATTGACCACTTCTTATTGTTCCTCTTCCTCTTCGGATTTGGAGGAATCATCCCAAGTAGCTTTGAATGTCTTCTTCTTATTTTTTGCTCCTTTGTTCTTGAATTTAAGTTTAGGGCACTAACTTCTAATATGTCTTGGTTTTTTACATTCATAGCAAGTAACATCTTTTGTTTTCTTCTTCCCATCTCCTTTAAACTTCTTGTTGAAGTCCTTTATTTTTAAGAAGTTTTTCTTTCTAAAAAACTTCTTGAAGTTTTTCTTTCTAAAAAACTTCTTGAAGTTCCTAGTGAGTAAGGCAATGTCAACATCTTTATCACTAGAACCTTTGATACTTTCCTCTTCACTATCTTTTTTAAGAGCTTTTAGAGCTATGCTCTTTTTCTTTTCTTCTTTCTCTTATTGTTCTTCACCTCTTTGCTTAATGGTGAGCTCATGTGTCATGAGCTTACTAATGAGCACATCGGTTAATAGAGTGGAGAGGTCTTGAGCTTCCTCAATTAAAGTAACTCAAGATTCCCAATCCTTCTTAGGTAGGATTCTTAGAATCTTATTATTTACCTCTTCCTTAGTGAAATGTTTACCAAGTTTCTTAAGGGTTGTAAGAAGAGCAATGAGTTGGTTAGTTAAGAAGAGCATTGAATCGGTTAGTTATCTTCGTGATTGACAATTAAGGCTTCATCTTGAAAAGTTCATATTCACATATGTGAAGTTGAACTTTCTTACTTCTCACTTATATGTTTCCCTCATAATGATTTTCCAAAGTCTCCCATATTTCCTTGGCCAACATATAATGTTAAAGTTTGCCTCCGTCTTCTCTTATCATAGAAGAGATTAGAGTAATCATAGCATTTTTATTTCAATGATTTTCTTCCTTTTGATCAATGCTCTATTGGTTTCTTACAAGAGTTATTACCACACCATCAATGATAGTAGTAGGTGGTTCCCAACCTCTTAGGACAAGTCCCAAAGTTTAATGGAATCATAATCCAGATATAATTCTATTTTGAACTTCCAATGAGGATAGTCATTACCATCAAAGAATGGTTTAAGTGAAGAAATATTTTGTGATTCACTCCCCATTATCTTATAATCCTAAAAATTTATAGAAGAAGAATATCTATTCTAACACTCACCAACTCTCATAAGAGTATATAACAATAAAAATGTATTTGAGAAGAGTTTAAAGAGCTTTAATTGAACGCTTGTATGTATAAAATGAATGTGCAAGTTTCTTAACCTTAAAACAATCTTCATAGGTCATATTTTTACTTGAGCAATCCAATTATAGATATTGGAAGTAATAATTTCATTCCCAATAAAAACAAAGTCCATTTGAATGAAATTTGGACTTTTGAGTTGCATTTTATTAGGTCTCGATCAGGATATCATGAGTTCTGGTCAGGAAGAGTATTGAAAAGCCATTATGAGCCATCGTATTTGAATGTTTGCACTGGTCCCAATCGGGATATTGATGTCCCGATCGGCATATCATTATCCCAAGTAATGTCCCAATCGGGACATTAGATCAGCATTAGTTCTGCCAAAAAATGAAGTTTAGCAAAAAGTGATCTACCATGGTCCCGATCATGATATTCAATTTCCCAATCGGGATATTCAATGTCCCGGTCATGACCATAACAGGATTTGCACTTTTTATGCAATTTAGTCCCTGTGTTCAGTTCGTTCAAGATAGTTCTTTGTGATGTCTTTTTAAGATTAAAGATAATCGAATCAGCCTTAACTTTCTTCATAAAAGTTATAGATAATTTTCTTTTCCATATCATTTGGAATCACCTCAATTGAACCTTTGTGGCTCAAGATATTGCTGAAATACTGAGAGTTATGCAATCTAAAATGAAAGTTGCATATGCTGACTTTAACTCAAGATTTGTATACCTAAATGAGCTTGGATTTTGATAAGTAAGATTAATTCATAAAGCTTAGGATGTCTACTTCAAAAGTAATGAGAATCATTTTCTCATTATAGAGCTTTAATAATGTTAAAAAGGTTCCTTGAATCTCAGAGTTTAAATTAACCCAAAAGACCACTATACATAAAAAAATGTATATTTTTTGTATATAATTTCTTACACACTTAGTTGAAATCATTGGTATCAAAATTATTTGTCTAAGTCCAAAATTAGGAGTTTAATCATGCAAATGGTTAAGAACTCATATTGCACATTCCAATCTTGATTAAGTTTTGCCATGGCAGCTCCCACTATTTAGGAGAATAAAATTCAATTCTGATGTTACTTTTGAAAATCAATAACAAAAAATTTTAGTGTGTTTTTATATGTTGAGACTATACAAGAAATTTGATTTAGGGAATAATAGTCAAGGTTGGGTATAGATCAGCTTTGGTGGCAAAATCAATAGCTTTTAGGGAAGCAACGAGATTTATAGTGAACCATTAAATCTTAGGTGCAATATTTAAAATAGATTCACTTATGGTCTTTAATACTATGAAGTATCACAAGCAATGTATTCCTTAGGAAAATTCAATAATGTTAGAGGAGATACAAGAATTAAAGTTAAAGCTCATTGATTATTCAATCAAACACATTAGCACAAAGCATTGTTGATTGGTTACTTGAAAAAATCACTTTTTGTTTACAAATGCTATTGTAAACTATAATGTTGTAAACTATCAAAATATGCCAAATTTGTTTCAAACCTTATTGCCTCTAATGTATCTCTTTTCCTTTAATGAACAAAGTTCATCTTGCTCCAAAAAACAAATGGAGCTTTCAATTTTTTTTAATTGTAATACTTAAACCTTATATATAAAAACCTCACCACTTATACTGAGTTGTTTGGATTGGCATTTAGTAGTTAGGAATATACATATCAATTTTAGAGTTCTATGGAAGCAACTACAAAGTATAAGCAATAAAATATTAAACTAATTTAACTATTATGGAATTTTTTAAAAAACATATATAAGTAAATTATAGAAAGGGAACAATATAATTAAAAAATAGAATTATAAAATCAAGCAATTAAACAATTAGCAAAAACAATATTAAAAACTATTAAGACATGAACTCATTTACACAATTTCATTTATATGCATTTCAAATAGTTGAAAAAGCAATTGTATAATCTCCAATCCAGGATGAATTTTCCTTTTTTTTTTATTTTGGGCAATTTTACTTTATAATCTCACTTTTTTAAAAGCTAAATCTATGAAAAATATATACATCCACTTAGTTAAGAA
Organism: Mallotus nudiflorus; assembly: GCA_947683625.1. Taxonomy (NCBI): domain Eukaryota; kingdom Viridiplantae; phylum Streptophyta; class Magnoliopsida; order Malpighiales; family Euphorbiaceae; genus Mallotus; species Mallotus nudiflorus. The sequence continues at coordinate 85,700 of CANTUR010001168.1, forward strand.
TGTATCGATTTAAAATGTTTAATGTGAAAAAAAAAAGTCTAGTGCTATAATAACCTTGAAAGTTCAATCATACAATGGATGCTTCATTTCTTCCAAGATAAAAGGCAAACATATCAAATAATGTCAAATTACAAGTTGAATAGTTGATTAAAAAGAGAAAATGATACTAATTTTTATAAATTTTAAAGGGCATGTTAAATAGTACAACTTTCAAACATTTTTAATAAGATAACATGTTAACCAATATGAGTTTTAAATGTTTTAAGTTCCATAACTACTTAAATGTTAACTATTGATGGCTTTTAAAAAGCATAATGGACTTGGCTTCTTAAAGATCTTCATTATCACTAATTTAAAATTTTCTTGTTTAGCCAAAATAGATTTAAGCTACAAAATCTTAGAAGAGCCATATAAGGTAGAAAGTACCACATAACACAATTAATATTAATAAGGATGTAATCTTTTTTATATGTATTGCTATCTCTTTCTTAGTCATATCTTGTATAGATAGAAATAGATTTTATTATTGTAACTAAATATTTGTTTAGCTTTAGCTTATCTTGTATTTGGCTAGATATGTAACATGTACTTCATTAATAATCATAGATGTACAAACCATACAACTTAGCCTTTAACCTTCACATGGTATTGTAGTACCATGGCCAACAATCAACTTGATCAACCTACTCCTTAAAATTATCTTCCTTCTCCTTTTACTGTAACTCACTCGTTCTCAATCAAATTAAACAATAAAAATTATTCAGCTTGGAAAGCACAATTCTTACTTGTATTAAATTATAAAAAACTTATGGGTTTTATTAATGCTACCCAACCTCCTCCACTAAAAACAATTCTTAATACTGCTAATCCTCCAATTGAAATTCCATCTAGAATATGAAACATGGTTTCAATATGAATAAATGTTACTCTCTTGGATCACTATTTAATCCTTTAATGAGCTACATAGTGATCTTCTTACCCACGAAATTATTTTAAAAAACATTTATCAACCTCCACTTGCTAATATTTCCTATAAGCTATAAATATCCTCCTAAAATAGATTAAATATGCCACCTTTACTACCTAACCTGCAACCTTACAACCAATGCCCTCCATAGCAAAATAGAAGGTGATCTTGGTAAAATAACTATCTGTTACTAGATTTATGGTTTGAACAGTCATATTGATGATCGGTGTAGGAGGTATACTTCTCTGGCTAATCCTCGTCCTTTATATCATCAAGAAAATTATGCCTACTCTAGACCATCTACCTATATGCATCCTTGACCTCAAAATCACTATACTCCTTAGGTTGCTGGCATAGGAGCAAATGTTCATATTACTCTTGACGTTTCCAATCTTCAACTTCCAATGCCATAGACAAATGGTAATCAATTGATTATCGATGATGGACAAGGTTTGCATATCTTTGCTATCGGTCATTCTTTTATTTCTTCTCCATTAAAGTCTTTGTCAATTTAGAATATTTTACATGTTCCATATATTATAAAACTATTGCTTTCTGTTTCAAAATTATTTCATGGTAATCATTGATTTTTTGAATTTTGGCCTTTTATCTTTCTTATTAATGATTAAAAGACAACTCAGCAACTCTTATGAGACGTGAATGAAAATGGTTTATACGTATTCCCAAATGACTAAAAATATCAAGCTCTTATAACTAAATCTATTCCATTTGATATTTGGCACTCCTATCTTGGTCACACGTAGAATAACACATTAGCAAAAATTCTTAAGGATAATAATATTTTAACCTCTACCAAGTCTAATCCTAAAAAGTGTTCTTATTTGTTAAGAAAATTAACAAAAATTCCTCTTGCACTTGTTGAATATAAAAGTTTAAAACCATTTAATATTATTTATTATGATGTCTAGGGACTTTCTCCAGTTTTATCAAATTTAGGTTTTTGTTATTTTGTGTTATTTATTATTGATTATACTCGGTTCACTTAGGTATATCTCTTGAAAAGTAAGAGTGATGTTTAAAATATTTTTTTTCGCAAATTTTAGAGCTCATATTGAAACTTAATTTTCCACCAAAATTAAAGCTTTTCATTCTAATTAGGGTGATGAGTACCAAAAATTGAATAAATATTTTCAAACTCAAGGCATTATTCATTGCATAGCTTATCCTTATACATATGAATAAAATGGAACCTTTGAAAGAAATATTATACACTTGGTTGATACCAATCTAACCTTGCTTACTCATAGTTTAGTTCCTTTTCAATTGTGGCCATATTCTTTTTATACAACTATTAATCTCACTAATGGATTACAAACTAATGTTCTTCATGAAAAATCACTATATCATTCTTTATATAGTATGTATCCAAATTAGGAATTATTAAAAAAATTTTATTGTGTCATCTTTCCTTTACTAAGACCATATCACAAAAATAAATTCAATTTTCGTACAAAAGAATATATCTATTTAGGGCCTGCTCCTTCCCATTTTGCTCATTGATGCCTTGATGTTGAAATTGACAAGAAATACATTACAAGAAATGTTCAAATAAATGAGTCCACTTTTTATTTTAAGAATTTTACTCTTACTTTATCTCAACTTGCAAGTCAAAATTTTTATTCCTTGGTTACAGGTTATAAGTACGATAATTCAAATTCACTTACTAAAGGTATTCCTAATTTTAATCCTAATTTGTCTCCTATTATTTCTACTAATCCACTTTTAGGTCCATCTTCAAGTATGAGTCATACCTCATCCTTACCAAGTGTCCCACTTTCACCTTAACAACACAATCTAAGTCCAAAAACATTATCCCTTATACCATCCTCTACTACTTACAATCATTCTAATTATGTTTCTTTCTCTTTAAATTGTAATACAAATCCATCTACCCTTGCTAAGATTAAATCTTATTACTGACCTTACCTAATATATACCTAATCAACCTCATCAAATACAACTATCACATGATATTATTTCACTAATCATATCTCTGCCTAGAACTCATCCCATGCAATTAAGGCCCTTTACCATGCAATTATAATAAGCACATTTCTAATATATTTGTCATGTAAACATCTCATTAAGCAGCCTTATCATCTTATGGGCCCTAGAAAACAAAATTTAGCATACATGAAAATTCTAATTAAAGGACAAAAATTTGGGATTCTAAAGTCCATAAGATGATTAGGTTGTTTAATGGGATGCTTCCATGGCGAATATACTAAGAATATATTTATTCCGGCTACCATGTATCCTAAATTTGATCGAATATGTTCGAGATACTTTAACCTGAAATAAAAATAGAATTTCAGTGACTAAAAAGAAAAAAAATTAAATCTAGTAGCTAAATGAAACACATGCAAAAGTTAATGTATCATTGGTGCAATAAACCTAATCAAAGCCATGATGGAAAAATCATTTGAATGAATTGATTGAAACTAAAATGATTGATTGAATTCCCTTTAAGGTAATAGAATGGTTTGAAAAGTGTGGAAGTTTTGCCAAGATGGAATAGTTCTCCATTTTGCTATAGAGCATGACACTTGTAAAAAGTAGGATTCAAATTCTCTTTTCCCACTCTATATCCATGCTAAAAAAAAATTGTGAAAATTTTTTATTTGAGTTATTATTGTTATCATTATTATTACTATCAACATTCAAAATTCACTAAATTTTAACTAATCTAATTCAATTTATACAAAACTACAATCACGACATATTATTATTATTATTATTATTATTATTATTATTATTATTATTATTATTATTATTATTATTATTATTATTATTATTATTATTATTATTATTATTATTATTATTATTTGAAATGAGAGTGGGAAGAAAAGAATCAAACTCTTGAGCTCTGTATATTTTAAAGGTAACAATGCTACTAAATTACTCAACTTTTGACAATAAAAATTTATTATTTTTAGTGAATATGTATTCTATAATCCAGTAAATATTCAATCAATCAAAAAAAATATATATATCTCTTGAATAAAAAAGCAAATGGGTATTTTTTTTTTAAAATCGTGAGGGATAAAATTAAAATCCAAGTTAATTTCCTTGTCAAATCAGCTCATCTATAGATGGCTGATGTTATTGAAAACTCCATTATAAAATTAATAACAGCACTTCTGTCAAAAAATAAAATTTCTTTAATACATTTGTGAGTATTCGATTCAATAAAAATTCATTTGACATCATATCGAAGCTCACTTAATAAATAAATTCAGCATAAACTATACAAAATTTGAATTATGAATCTTATAAACAAATTCAAATAGAAGCTCATAAGCTATCTTCTAATTTTAAACTTTAATAATTTAATAAATTAACTAGACAGAAATTGGGTGGCAAAGTTTCCGCTGGGTACCCATCCCAGTACAGATTGTTGAGGAAGTAAATATTTTTATTGTATGTATTAGGAAATAAATATTTGTATACAATTAGGAATAAAATTCTATTCTATTTAGGATGTTATTCTATTCCTAATTAGGTTGTTATTAGGATTCCTGTATATATATATATATAAGGGGTGTAACTCTTCTATGAATATCATGAAAAAATATTTCCCTTGAATTTTCTCTCTTTTTCTCTGAATTTTATTCTTCATGGTATCAGAGCATATCCATTGAAATGGAATTTTTTATTAAATTCTTGAAAATCATATTTTCTTCTTCCTTTGAATCATTTGAAATCTTCAAAATCATAACCACCGAAAACACATTCATCGTATCTCATGAACATCTAACTTTATTTAAACTCTTCAAGATAATTCTCCCTTTCCCACAGGAATTATTCTTGGTAATACAAACTATACTCTATGGTCACAAATCATGGAGATGTGAATTGGAGCTAGAAATAAATCTGGCTTTCTGAATGGCACTACGCCAAAACCACCAGCAGGAGATAAAGCATTGCAGACTTGGCTCCTTAATAATAATCAAGTCAAAAGTTGGTTGATTGACTCAATGAGTCCCACATTGATGCAGAGATTCATCCGTCTTCCAACAACAAAAGAGATATGGGATGCTATCTCAAAAACCTTCTATGTTGGGTCCAACAAAACCCAGTTATTTGAATTGAATCAAAAATCATTCACAACACGTCAGAATGGTAAGCCATTACCTGCATACTATAATGAACTGATTGGCATATTTTAGGAAATCGATATCCGGATGTGTGCACAAGGGGAGGATGTTAATAGAGTAGTATTACTCCATAAGTATATTACCCGGCTTCGAACACATATTTTCCTAGCCGGGCTTGATTCGAAATTTAATAACGCTCAGAGTGAAATACTCTGAAAGGATCCACCTCTTGATCTCGAGTCTAGTTATGCATATGTCCAGAGGGATCACAACCAGCAACATACAATGGAAGAGCTGAAGATCCTGCCAGACCATTCTATACTTGTAGCAGCTCAGACTCGTCCCCAATTCAGAGGGAATAAAATACCGAGTAAGTCCATCACATACACCTGTACTCATTGTGGTGAAGTTGGAAACTCTAAGGAATGGTGCTATGAAATTGTGGGATATCCAAAATGGTGGGATTTCAATAGAAAGCCTCGTAAGAAGCTCGGCAAGGCTGCAATTGCTACTTCTACTGAACCAAGTGGTAATCCAGGTATGACAAATCTTACTCAAAATAATACATGGATTATTGATACAGGTGCTATTGATCATATGGAAAACTCCACTCACCATCTTACCTCTATCCGTCCATCAACCCAATAAAATATTCTAACTACTATTGGAGGCATAGCACCAATCACTCATGAGGGATCAGTATCTAACTCTGACTCTCTTAATTTAGATATTATTCTTATTGTTCCATCTCTTTCTTATAATCTACTATTTGTTAGCCAAATCACTGAAACCTTGAATTGCACTGTCAAATTCTGGTATTATGTATTTCAGGACATTGCAACGCGCTGGATTCTTAGCTCTGGTGTTAAACGTGGAAAGTTGTACTATCTTGAGTTGCATGATGATTCAAGTCAGAAACCAAGTCAAGTTAATAGGGTTGGTAGAAGTTGTTCAAGTAAAGACCAAGTAATCTTATGGTATCGCCATTTTGGTCATCTCTCCTTTCATTATCTTAGACAAATAAAATCGAATTTATTTTTTCATACCACAAACTTGGAATTCAAATGTGATGTTTATGAATTGGCAAAAGGCCACCAAATTTCTTATGTACCGAGTTATAATAAAAATTCAATTCCATTTATGACCATGTATGGAGACGTGCTCGGATTCCTACTCTATCTGGTGCTCGATATTTTGTAACGTTTATTGATGAATGTGCTCGGATGACCTAGGAATGTCTACTTTCTAATAAAGGCGATGTGTACTCTAAGTTTCAGGACTTGTACAACATGGTGGCTACATAATACCAGAGTAAAATTCGAGTCTTACAGTTTAACAATGATGGGGAGTATGTTAACTCAATTCTCAATAATTACTACCTCAAGCAGGGCATTCGCCACCAAACATCTTATACCGGCACTCCTTAATAGAATGGTATAGCCGAACGGAAGAACCGACAGTTATTAGAAGTTGTCCGAGCCTCACTATTTGACATGAATGTTCCTCGAGAATACTGGGGAGAAGCTGTTTGATCCGCTGCGTACCTCATAAATCAGACACCATCACGAGTACTCGATTTTAAAACTCCTCTTTAGAAACTTTAGGAACTTGTCATATCTCCACCCTTCAATAATCTCGAACCCCGAGTTTTTGGATGCTCGGCATATGTTCATCAAACACTCGACAAATTAGACCCTCGAGCTATCCAGTGTTTCTTTGTTGGTTCTGCGGATTTACAAAAGGGATATCAGTGTTATGATCCGAATACAAATAAGCTGTATGTCACTCGAGACGTTCGGTTTCATGAAAATTCTCCTTTCTTCTCCCACTCCGAGTGCTCTCTTTAGGGGGAGAAAAATCCAAACCTCTTTGAGCTTGAAGATAGCATTCTAAGTGTTCCGAATCTGAGTCTCCAAAATGTTCCAAGTATTTCGAGCATCTTACCCAGACAGACATCTGATGTTCTGAGTACGAGCATCTCACCTGGACAGTCAAGCATCTTACCCGAACAGACATCTGATGTTCTGAGTACGAGCATCTCACCCGGACAGATCATTAAAGAAAATCTGAGTAATCAAGATAGTACATCTTCCCAACCCACATCAGAAGCTGAAGAAACTCTGGATGCAGTGCATAATAAGGTAAACTTGTCTCCTTTAAATACTAACCTCGTTATCCTTCTAGAATCAATAGAGGGGTTTTGAAAAAATAATATGATCCGGACCTTCATACCAAAGCTAAATACCCTATCAACAACTTCATATCAACCAACCGTTTGTCTAACTCACATGCACTTACTGTAAATCAATTATGTACTGTATCTATTCCGAGTAATGTGCAGGAAGCCTTAGATGATCCGGATTGAAAGAAAACTATGAATGATGAAATGAAGGCATTACAAAAAAACTAGACGTGGGATCTTGTTCCTCTTCTGGAAGGAAAGAAAACAGTGGGGTGCAGGTGGATACTCACTGTCAAACTCAATCCAAATGGAAGCATAAATCAATATAAAGCTTGGTTGGTAGCAAATGGGTACATTCAGAAGTATGGAATCGGCTATGAAGATACATTTGCCCCAATAGCAAAAATGAACACCGTCCGAGTCCTTATTTCCGTAGCTGCCAACCTGGACTGGCCGCTTTGACAATTTGATGTAAAGAATGCATTTTTAAATGGAACCATAGATGAAGAAGTATATATGGATCCACCACCCGGAACTAAATGTACTGACTGAGTATGCAAATTAAGAGAGCATTGTATGGACTCAAGCAATCGCCTCGAGCATGGTTTGGACGACTCTCAACCTTCATGAGGAAGCTTGGATATAAGTAAAGTGATGTTGATCACACACTATTCATCAAACAGAAGTTAGGTAAAGTCACCGTGCTGATTGTTTGATATGGTGGTCACTGGAAATGATCTGAGTGAGACAACAAACTTGCAAAGACAGTTAGCATCCGAGTTTGAACTTAAGGATTTGGGTAACTTGAAGTATTTTTTAGGAATTGAAGTTGCAAAATCAGCTCAAGGAGTTTCTCTTTGCCAACGAAAGTATGTAATGGATGACAGAGATAGGGATGCTTGATTGTAAGCCAGTAGAGACTCCCATTGAAGTCAATCATGGACTTTCAATCCTAGAAGATCAAGTTTCAACTGATAGAGATCAGTATCAAAGGTTGGTGGGAAGGTTGATTTACCTATCTCATACTCGGCCAGACATTGCTTATGCAGTAAGTGTTGTAAGTCAGTTCATGCATTCTCCAAGTAAAGAACATATGAATGCAGTATACCGAATATTAAGATATCTAAAGTCTTCTCCAGGTAAAGGGTTATTCTTTGGCAAGAATAAGGATTATGAGATTATCGGCTATACTAATGTGGATTGGGCTGGAGATCGGACTGATAAAAAATCAACGTCCGGGTACTTCACATTTGTTGGAAATAATTTAGTCACTTGGAGAAGCAAGAAACAGAAAGTTATAGCAAGGCCAAGTGCTGAAGCTGAGTTTAGAGGAATGACTCATGGAGTATGTGAGTTGCTCTAGGTAAGGCGAATTGTTCAGGATCTGGGATTAAAACATCCAAAGCCTATGTTGTTACATTGTGATAACAAGGCAGCCATAGCAATTGCAAACAATCTGGTTCAATATGATCAAACTAAGCATGTAGAGGTTGACAGACATTTCATAAAAGATCATTTGAACCAAGGGACAATTGAACTTCCATATGTTTCATCTCAAACTCAACTAGCTGACATTCTCACAAAGGTTGTATCCGGAAAAGCGTTCTACAACTCACTTGGCAAGTTGGGAATGATTGACATACATTCACCAACTTGAGGGGGAGTGTTGAGGAAGTAAATATTTTTATTGTATATATTAGGAAGTAAATAATTGTATACAATTAGGAATAAAATTCTATTTTATTTAGGATGTTATTCTATTTCTAATTAGGTTGTGATTAGGATTCCTATATATATATATATATAAGGGGTGTAACTTTTCTATGAATATCATAAAAAAATATTTCCCTTGAATTTTCTCTCTTTTTCTCTGAATTTTAATCTTCACATATATCTTATCTCTTTAGGAGGATGTTCAAGGCCTAGTGAGAACCGCACTTTGCTATTTCCTTCTTCAAGTCCATTGTAAAATTTGAAAAATAATAATCAAATATCAATGAGGAAAATTTTATATCCAATTGAAGGATTCAAAGATCTTATACTACTTGTTACATAAGCCATAGAACCACAACACATCCAAATTCACCTCATAAAATTACAATTAAATAATAAATTCATATTGTAAAAAATATAATATTAAAATTAAATAATAATTTTTATTCAATATTATAATTTATTTGATAAATAATTTATTTTCAATTTTTTAACATATAACTTTAATTTATAGTTTAAATTTTTTAAAATTTTTTTAGATTCATTTAAATTCACAAACAATTCATAAACACCAACTATTATAATAAGTTTAATTTGATTATAAATTAATTAAATTTAAATTAATCAAAATTCAGTTAAGTTTGAATGGGTTATACTTGTAGCCTACTTAAAAATGAATCATCAGAGGTCGCGGGAGGGGATTTGAAGATGTCAAATGCTTAGGCCACTAAGGGCCGACACATAGCACATCTTCTGATTAGGATTTTGCATTTGAATGCGAGATTATGGCTCAATTATTCTTATCATCGACAAAAAAAAAAAAAAAAAAAAGATAAGGAAACTTTAATTTATTAATGTTCATTGTTAATCCATCCTTACCTTTAACGAGAAATCTTTATTAGTCAACGTCCATTGTTAATCCACCTTCATCTTTAAAATCTGGTGGAGGAGGACTAGCGCACTTAAATCTTTTTTATTTGAATACAAGAATCTAAAGTACTAATGAAAGGATAATGAAGGTGGTTAGAATAAAAGACTCAATTTTAATAGTTAGAAGAATACGGTTGAATTTTAAGAAAACTTTTAGAGGATAAATTAGAAATATTCAAACTTTTGGGGAACTACTAAGTACTTTTACAAAATTATCTAAAACATTATAGGCAAAATTTTGTATTTAATGAAAGTTTTGGGGGCCACTACCCTAGTAGCTTTTGCCCTTTGGATAGAGCAAATTACTTTTACCTTTCATATTTTCCTTATTTTTATTAAAAAATAAAATACTTATCCCTTTAATTTTTATTCTATCAATATTTTATCCTTTCTAACCAAATTTTTTACAACTCTTTTATATCAAAAAAACATTTAACCTCCTCTATTTTATAAAAATGAACACTTTAAATCTTATGTTTTAATAAAATTAAACATTTTAATTTTTTATATTTTTAAATTTATTTTATTTTTAATTTTAATTATACTTTGATATTTCTTTCATTTTCTCTTAAAATTTACATTGATTCCAGAATGAGTATTTTATTCTTATAAATTAATTCTAATATTATTTTATAATAAACTCGGCAGTTATGATTTTTTAAATTTTGAAGAGATTACACTTAATAGTGCACTTGCAAATTAACTGTAATAATATACTATAATAAACTTAGTAGTTAGTCATTTACAAGTCCAACAACTTGATAATATTAATAAACAATTAAACTACTTTATATTTGAGCAATGTGGGATACTTTTGAAATAATCATAACAATATTCATTATTTAATGTGTTTTATTTAAATTTTTAATTTTAATAAATAAAATATTAATTATTTAATTTTGATTAAAGAGTACATTAAAATTATGTTTTTATTATATTAATAATATATTGAAGGGTTTAAAGTATTTGTTTTAAAATATAGGGTTTAAAGTATTCATTTTTATAAATTAGATGGGTTAAATATTTTTTAAAATAAAAAAATTGTCAAAAATTTAGTCAAAAGAAATAAAATATTGACGGAATAAAAATTTAAAAATAAATATTCAATTTTTAAATAAAAAGAAAAAAAGTGTAAATTATGGTATATCAAAATATTTTACTATTATTAAATATATGGATTAATTTTGTTTCGGAGCCATGGCCCCTACACTCACTGTACCCTTACAGCTTTGTCTTTTTGGTTATAAATATTGGAAGGATATTTATTTATTGTTAGTTGAAGCATGGTAAAATATTGTTAGTTTGGTCCATGCCAACTGTCTGATTACTTAAAATGTATCCAATATATGAATATTTTCTTTGGCAAAAAAAAAAAATATCATTGTAAATATGCTATTCATTGCAGAATTGCATTCATCTGCTGGCATATTGGACAATCCAGAAGTAGTTTTTTTCATTTAATGATGTCGATTCTAACCCTATTAAGAAGCTATAATGGTAGAATTCAATTGAAATTAGCTTTTATAATTTTAGACTTTTCAATTACATTACCATCTTTGAAGACTTTTCAAATACACTCTTCAAAGATGGTAATGTAATTCTAGGAAGAAGCATTTTTAAAGTGAGTATTATTATGCCTTTTTTTTTTTTCTCACTAGAATTTGCATGACTTGATCATTGTTAGCTGCCATATTATTTTGATTAGTCTATTTCCATAGTTTCGCATTTTACAATTTCTTTTAGGGGGGTGTGTTCAATTTAGGACATTTATTGTTGGAGGTATATATGGTTGGGGCAAAAAGAAAAATTGACAATATCTGTTTTAATGGTATTGTTTAAAAACAAAATTAAAAGAAATTTATAACTGATAATTGGTTTTCGGAACTCTTGAACTTGGTGTCCTGCAAACTACGAATAGAAGGTAAGGTGAAAGGTGGGGAGAATCCCCACGAACACTCCGATGCCTAAGTTAGAGAACAGAAGTAAGGAGAATATGAGATAGCTAGAATATGTGAGAATGAGATGTCCCCTTATGAGGGATGTAGGGCTTTTTCTATAGTAATATTCAAACCTGGATGGAGTCGGATTCCATATGAGATAGTGAATCATAATCTTGGTAAGAGAGTGTTCCTTTTGTGCTTAGGACTCCACTTTGGGGTAGTCCCCATTCTGGACGAATCTGCCCTCTTGCTAATTCAAGTGTACCTATTTAGGGGGTAAGGGGCCCCTAATTAGGCGGGAACATTCTAGATGGTACCAAGAGTCCCCCCCCCCGAGGTATTCAAATAGTTATGTCTGTCGCGTCCGGGTAGGATGTTGATGCTCTCATAAGGGATATATTACAGTAATAGAGGCCAGTGAGCTGAGGTGGCCAGCCTTAATCACAATGAGTAAAGCTCAATGCCGAGGATCTGGATGGTCGTCGTTGAATCATAATCTGTACAGCTGGGATATCCGCCAAGTGCATATGAGCACAGCAATAGATTAACCCGTCCATTTGGAAACAACATGACGGAACCAGTCGTCATTGGATTTTTGATGCTTGGTGCATGGACACGAGGCATTTTGAGCACGGATCCTCAGTACTACAAAAGCGACCTAAAGGTGCCAGCTTCAGTCACTGGACTTAGATGTGCAAGACTTAGATGCTTGGTTTAGCAACGCGAGGCTTACATGCTCAGAACCTCAGTACTACAGAAGCGACCTGAGGGTGCCAACTTCAATCACTAGACTAAAACATGAGAGACTTAGATGCTCGGATACTCGGAATGGGCTGAAAATGATGTATAAAATGCCTTCTGAGTCGCTTGATGAAGTGGCCCAATCAAGATGTGGGCGGGCCAACACATGGTGGCATCGCTTCAACTCTTAGGGATTCGTAATTGAAATCGCATGAGTGATGCACCATTTCATATATCGGTAAACAAAGTGTTTATGCCGCTGTTATCATGACTCATCATCTAATGGGCTTTTTTTATTCCCAAAACTAGTGGCCTAGGGAGGAATACAGCAATAATGAGTGTAGTTAATGGTGTGCTTCCAAATTCTTTCGTGTCTTTATAAATACTACTACGCTTGTTAACTGGTATATTTTACTTCTTTTGCTTTTCTGTTGCTTTTACCTTTGCTGCGTTGATATCGCCTCCGTTGTTTCCATTTCTTCTTGCCGTAGTTCTTGCTTGTGGTGACCAGGTGATTCTTTCATCTTTCTTCTTTCTCTTTTTGCTCCTTTCTACTATTGTGTGTTTCCCTTCTCCACTATGGCCCTAAGGGAAGAAGTTAGTTATGACTTTTTTGTCTTCAATGTAGATAGTGAGTTACTGGGGTAGTATCGGAGGTGGTTTTGTATCCCCGCCGATTACGCCCTTCACATCGTAGATAAGAGGTTTAGGGCCCATACCCCCTCGTTAGGGCTAAGTAAATTAGTAGTGTATTTTGAGCAGTTAGAGGGGGATTTGAAATTTCCTCCAGATCCCTTTGTAAAAGAATTTCTGAATAGGAATAACATAGCACCCGGTCAACTTCATCCGAATAGCTATAGGATACTGACCGGGTTTATCTAACTGATGTATGAAGAAGGGAGGGAACTCGATGTAAATGTCTTCTGATATCTGTACAGGCTGACTAGAAAGAAAGGAGAGCCGATGTTCTCCCTATCGGTTGTACCCAATCATACCCTTTTTGTAAAGCTTCTGGATCTCCACAAGAAGTGGAGACACCATTTTTTTATTGTGGAGCATCAGTTGAACTTTTTGGACGTCCAAAGGATGTGGTCGGACGAGTGTCATAAGGTGACCCACCCAGCAAAACTTTTCGACAATGATACGGAGCTAGTTTTGCAGCTACATCTCGATGGGCTTGCCGAAGCTCGATCGATGGAGGATACGTCCTAGAGGTACCTATGGAGAGTCTGTCCGAGTTACGATCACTCCCTCAGTATGTTGTTTTTACTTTGAGCTATTTTTCTTACTTGCTCTATTTTTCCAACAGTAGATGGCTGGCTTTTTTTATTTTACGGGCGGGATTTCATTAGTTGATGAGCCATCTACTATGGAGGAGGTACGAGTCTCTCCTTCCCTAGAACCTGAAGCTCCTGCGGCCCCTGAAGTGATTCCCGCCAACCCCAAGGGCAAAGCACTGGTGGAAAGTGAATGATCGGAGCGGGTTGGTCGAAGAAAGAGGCGGCTAATTGATCCAGGGTCTGATGCGAAAGGGCTGGATGAAGAGATTTATGTTTAGCGCCTGTGATTATTTGGGTGTCCGGATATGAGGGGCTGGATATTAAAGCGGATGAAGCCCTCGAGTATCTCTAACAGCCAAGTGCAGAATTAATATGCATAGTCATTGAGGCTGCCCAGTGAGATGCAGCATTAGTCCAAGGAGGGCCCGAATGGGTTATTGGACTCCATGATTGGCCAATCACTAAAGGTAAGCTAGCTTCTGCCACTAATGTAGTTATCGTACGTGTTTCTTGTTAAAGCTAACTGTTAGTTTTTTGTTAGATGACTCAGGCCTTGCTGCTGGCGAAGGATCAGTACTTCTACCTGAAGAGCTAGTACAGCTTGAAGGAAATGAAGGTGGGGACCATAGCCATTGATTTTGAAAAGAAGCTAGATGGTGCAAAGGCAGCCCTGGAGCACTGCCAAACAAGATATGTTGAGGCCAAGTCCGATGCTGAGGCTAATCAGAAGAAAGTTTCTGAGTTGGAACATAACCAAGCCCAGCTGACGAGGAGGATCGAGGAGCAAGATCTTCAAATCATTGAGCTCCAGGGGAGGCTGGCAGAGCTTGAGAAATCCTGAGCAAATGATAAGAAGGAGTACCAAGGCATGGTAGGGGGGGTTTCTTAAAGCCTATCGGGCTGAGTGTAAGAGGATCATGCTCTCTCAAGACTCAAGATTGGATCTGGCAACGTTGGACTGGATAACTCCTGCAGACCTTGCCAAACTTGCTGTGGAGGTGGACGCCCGTCAAAAGGCTAGTTCTGTTCCTACGAGGGAGTATGCAGAGGCTGTTGTTTTTGTTGGGTCCGTAGAGCATTTAAAGATTGCTGATGAGGTTTCCCCCTCTATTTTCGGGCCTGGGGGTCTGGGTGTACATATAGTGGAGTAGATATGTATAGGTTCCTTTTTTTTTGTAACTGATCACATGTCAAGGAATTTTTATTAATGAAGAGAGACTTCATTAAATCATATATTAAATACATTTTTACTGATAGTATTTTTCTGAGAGAGTCTAAGTTCTAAAATCGTGGTAGTTCTTTGCCTCCTCCTTCTCTTAGTCTGAATGCTCCCTTTATTGTGCATGCTGAGATTTGGTACAGACCTTCCCAGTTTGGACCTAACTTGTAGGTTCTTGAGGTGGCTTTGCCAATATCTGCTCTCCTGAGTACCCAGTCTCCCAACTTGAATTATTTTGTTCGATGCCGTTGACGATGGTATCATGTTACTCTTTGTTGATGTGCCTCAACTGTGGCTGCAGCTTGTTCTCTCTATTCCTCTAGTAGGTCTAGACATATCTGGGCGTCAGCGTTGTTGATGGTGTGATCGAGATCCTGGCTTACCTGGTAACTTGGTGACCCAACTTCCACGAGAATTACCGCGTCCATGCCATAAGTCAGTCTGAATGTTGTCTTGCCAGTGGATGATTGGGGTGTGGTTCTGTAGGCCCAGATTACATTGTTGAGTTCTTCTGCCCAATTCCCCTTTTTCTCATCATGTCTCTTCTTCAATCCTTGCATGAGAATTTTGTTTATGACTTCCGTTTGTCCGTTTTTCTGTGGGTGAGCTACTAAGGTGAAGCACAACTTTATACCAAGGTCCGAGCAGAAACCTCTAAATTTATTATTGTCAAAATATTTGCCATTGTTCGTAATTAAAGTGTGGGGGCTGCCGAACCTGTAAATGATCTCCTTCCAGAAGAAGTGTTGTATCCAGGCTTCTGTAATGGCTGGGACCGCTTCTACTTCTACCCACTTAGTGAAATGGTCAATGGCCACAATTAAAAACTTTTTCTGTGAGGTAGAGGGAGGGAAAGGTCCAAGGATGTCCATCCCCCACATGGCGAATGGCCAAGGGCTGCCGATGGGATGTGAGGACCGAGAAGATTTGTGACTCAGTCGAGCATAGTGCTGGCACTGGGGATATGCTTGCGTTAGCTGCTAGGCATCTTTGGACATGGTGGGCCAATAATACCGTTGAAGTAGTGCCTTCCTAGTGAGCAAATAGTAGGATTCGTGCGCTCCATAAATTCCTTCGTGGATTTCTCAGAGTATGTAATTTCCTTCCTCTGGGGAAACACTCTTTGACCATGGGTGTGAGAGGGATTTTTGGTAGAGCTCCCCTCGATGGATGGAATAATGGGCTACTTTGGTCCTGAGCTTTTGAGCCTGCAACTTGTCTTTTGGGAGTGTTTCGTGCTCCAGATATTAGATTATGGGTCGCATCCATTCTGAGACTACCTATGTCTCCAAAACTTTGATGTCTTATGTGCTAGGACTGGTTAGTGACTTGGTGAAATTCATATCCCAGAATGCTTGACTGTTTTCGATTGTGGATTTGGCAAGGTAGTCGGCCTCACTGTTTTCTTCCCTAGGAATTTGGACGATCTTCCATTGGCCTCCGTCCAGTTCAATGTGTTGCAAAAATCGCTTAGCCTTGTCTATATACTTGGTAATGCAAGTTTCTTTGACTTGAAACACTCCACTGACTTGGTTGACTACCAGTTGGGAATCCGAGTATATGATGAGGTGTTCAGCCCTAACTTCGGTGGCTAACTTCAAACCTGTAATGAGTGCTTCATACTCGGCTGCATTGTTGGTGGCGTTATACTCGATACGGAATGCGTACCGGATGTGAACCTTATGTGGCTCTCTGAGGATTATTCGAGCATCATAACCTTGAGCTGAGGATACTCTATCAACATAGAGCTTCCATTCTGGTACTTTGGTCAAGGCTATATCTTCCGGAGCCATTTCTTGCACAAAATCTGCTAATGCCTGGGCTTTCATCTACTGTCGGGGCTTATAGTCAATATCGAATTCATCGAGTAAGACTAACCATTGCATTAACCTGCCTAAAGTCTCCGGTCTCTGTAAGATTTTCCATAGTGGGAAGCGGGATCGGACCACAATATGGTGAGTTTAGAAGTAATGTCGAAGCTTTCGAGAGGTATGGACCACTGCCATGGCTAACTTGTCCAGCATGGGATACCGAATTTTAGGTCCTCAGAGCATCTTACTGACATAATAGACAGGGCTTTGCTGGCTTCCATCTTCTCTTACTAGTACTGAAGCGATGCATTCTCGGCCAATAGAAAGGTACAAATACAATGTCTCATCTGGTACCGACCAGCTGAGTAGGGATGGTAAAGATAAGAATCTTTTAATGTCTTTGAATTTTACTTGGCAATCAGTGGACCATTGAAACTTCCTAGAATTTTTGAGAGCTCGAAACAATGGTAGACACCGCCTAGCCGAGCAAGAAATGAAACACCCTAATACGGTGATTCTACCATTTAACTTTTGTACCTCATAGATGTTCTTCGGTGCCTCCATGTTGAGTATAGCTTCCATCTTTTTTGGATTGGCTTTAATGCCCCGGTGAGATATCATGAACCCTAAGAACTTGGCCATGTGCTGATCTCCTCGAATAGTAAGGGTCCTATTCTTAACCAAAATTTTCATGGTTAAGCGCCGGATGCTGGTGACTGCATATGCCTCATAAAGTGTCGATCGTCCTATAATCCCATTATAGGCTAGTGGTATATCTACCATGTTAAATAGAGTCTGGATGACTTTTGTCTCCTCATCATCTTAGTTTCCAAATTCTAGGTTCAACTCGACAATTCCCATTAGTTGCATGGTTCCCCTAAAAAAACTTATGATGGGGTTCTGGATGGCTTTCAGGTTGGTGACAGAGTCGCCCATTGCTTTGTACACATTCCAAGATAATACATTGATAACACTCCCATTATCCACCAGTAGCCCTTTGACCCGATACTTATTTATGCACGCATTTATCACCAAAGCATCACAATGGGGGTAGTGTACATGCGAATCATCTTCCAAATTAAAAACAATGTCGCTTCCCCCAGGTACCAATTTTTATCCTTTACTATGCTTTAATCTCTTTTTGGTGTTTTCTCCTCCTATGATCATGTTGATCACTCCAATCGGCTCCTTCTAGGTTTTCTTTGCTTTGGCTTTGTCCCATTCTTGGCTTTCGAAGTTTATGCTTCTCCTCGGTGTGTCTGTGAAATTATCAAGCTTTCCCCGTTGCACCAGTCTTTCTATGGCATTCTTCAGCTCTCTGTAGCCCTTCGTGTCATGCCCGTATTCTCAGTGGTACTCACAGTATTAGCCTCTGTCCTGGGGTAAATCTCCGGCTTGGGCTAATTCTCTTAGTTAGGGTGATCCCCACTCCATTTTGCCTGACCCACATGAGGATTTTGGATCGAGAGGTGTTCAAGGGTATATATCTATATGCTTCCCTGTCAAATCTCTCTGCTAGATTTTTGAAATTCATTTTTAGGAAGCTTGCTTGTCTTTGTTTCGATCGTTCATCCTTTATCGATGGCCTGTCTTTTTCCTGACGCATCCTTTTGTCTTCATCCATTTTTATCATCCAAATCGTCATCGCCATTGCTTCTGTAAAGGTACTCGGTTCTTTAGTCATTATTTTATCTTTAAGCTTTCCAAGTCTGGTGCCATTTTTTAAAGCTTCTATGGCAACTTCATCAACAAGATGCTCAATCTGCATGGCTATTTTATTGAAACGGTCAAGGTAACTTCGTAAAGATTCATCAACTTCTTGCTGGGACATTCAAAGGTCGTTGATGTTTTTTGCTGGGGGAATATTGGTAATGAATCTAATACGGAACTGCTCCGCCAAATCCTTAAAAGAAGTAACTGAATTGTCTAGGAGCCGATGAAACCATTGTTTAGCATTCTTTACGAGCGTGCTTGGAAAGACTCTGCATATGATTTCATCATTTACATTCTGGAGCAGAATCTTTGTTTGCAACGCTGATATATGACTGATAGGGTCTCCCGTCCCATCATACTGATCAAGCTGCGGGATTCTGAACTTACTAGAAATCTCTATTTGAATTATTCTGCTGACAAACATAGTTCTACTATCCATAACACATTCCTTTTCCTTTCTAGGTTTGGTATGGGCTTTGTATATTGCTTCTTCAACCTTCTAAGCTAATTTCTAATCATTAAGGGCCGGAATGGTTGAACTGCACTCCCCTTCTAGCTCTTTACCCTTCCCCTCGCTCGTCCTTGGGGCTTATTGGGGTGTTGTGTTATCATCGTTTTGAGCCGGCTCAGAGCGCCCGCTCTGTATTATAGCATTTAGTTGTTGTTGCATCAAATCTATCTGTGCCTAAATATTTTTTATCATGGCTTCCCTGCTAGTTTGATCAAGGCTGAGTGTTTGGTTCACAGTGTTTAAATTTGGAGTGGTTATTGCTGATGTTTCTGGTAGACTTGGAAAAGGTATAGAAGGTATTGATCGATGGTGTTGTAGCAGAGCGTAATATGGGAGGTCTGTGCCCAAGGACAGGTATCTTGGAGTGTTGTCCGAAAGTGAAGGTATAGGTCCGGATAATGCTCCAACATGTTGTAAGGTGGGTGGAAGTATTATTGCTAGGAGAGGGTTTAAAAGGTCGGTCGAAAGGATAAGTGCGGAAGAGTTGGCACTGGCTTCATGAGTCTAGGCTGGTGGTGGGCTAGAAGTCATAGTGAAGATGTCTTTAACTTAGCAAGTAAATGAATGGCTTTTCCTAAGGAGTTCGTACAGACAACGCCACTTGATAATTGGTTTTCTGAACTCTTGGGCTTGGTGTCCTGCAATCCACAGACAAAAGGTAAGGTGAGAGGTGGGGAGAATCCCCACGAACACTCCGATGCCTAAGTTAGAGAACAGAAGCAAGGAGAATACGAGATAGCTAGAATATGTGAGAATGAGATGTCCCCTTGTGAGGGATATAAGGTTCTATATATAGTAATGCTCAAACCTAGATGGAGTCGGATTCCGTGTGAGATAGTGAATCATAATCTTGGTAGGAGAGTGTTCCTTTTATGCTTAGAACTCCACTTTGGGGTAGTCCTCATTCCGGACGGATCTATCTTCTTACTAATCCAAGTGTTCCTATTTAAGAGGTAAGGGGCCCCTAATTAGGTGGGAACATTTAAATGGCATCAATAACATAAATTAAATAGCTGTAAAATAGTATATATTTATTGTCGGTTAAAAATAATAGTATTTTGTGGATGCAATTAGAAGACCTTTGAAAAAAAAAATTTACCATTTAAATAAAATTCATGTTTGTGTACTTCACAGTAATATCTATATTTATATTTGTCTCTCTCTATATATATATGTTTTTTAAAGTATATATTTTTACATAAATAAAAGAGAGACTAGTCAGATAATAACTTCTTTTAAGAATATCCTGAGATATAGGGTTCAATTTCTACCATCGTCAATAAAATGGGAGAATTGTCTTTATTGTATAATCTATCAAAATTTAAGTTATATGACCTATTATTAATAAATAATTAATTAAAAAGAGAGAAAGTTACATATGTATAATGCAATTGAAGTAGTGAAATTTTAATAAAATGAAAATTCCTCCGAAATTGATAATGACTGAAAATTCATTTGATTTTACATAATATGGTACTGCAATCATTCTTGAATCACAAGTTATAAACAATCATATCATAACAAGTGATAGCTAGCTGGTTCCCTGAGTCTTTTGTGAAACAAATTGATCTAATAAAATCAGAGGCAAAAAAAAAGGGGGCACTGGTAGCTCTTGTCAAAGACTAGATTGATATCACAGCTTTCTTGTAAGTGTATGCCCTTGCAGCCAAAAGGTAGAACACCAAGTTCACCGTACTCAGAGCAGCTAAAAGCCAGAAGAAATAATGCAGATGACCATAATTCAAATTGTCAGGTATCCATCCGGGGCTAGCATGCCTAGTACTCAATTCTGTAACAACATTTACCAGTAGTGTGCTCAAGTAGTTTCCAAGTGCAGCTGTTGTGAGTGATAGAGCTGAGCACAGGCTTCTCATTGCATCAGGTGCCTGCTCGTAGAAGAACTCTAATTGTCCGATGAAAGTAAAAACCTCTGCACATCCTATGATGAAGTATTGAGGAACCTGCCAGAATATAGACATTGGAATGTGCTTGAGCTTGTAGTAGTTGTGCTTCCTGACTTCACGGAGTCTCACCATCTCCAATGTCCCAGCTACTACCATTGCTAAGATGGAGATAACAAGGCCTATTGCGATCCGTTGGAGTTGGGTAAATCCATTTTTATGGCCTGTGAAACTCCTGGCAATTGGCACAATAACACGGTCATAAATGGGTACCCAGAAGATCACACTAATGGTATCGAAAAGCGAAAGAGAAGCAGAAGGGATTTCAAAGGACTGGGTCATGTGAAGATCCATTGTATTGCCTTGCAAGACAAATAGGGTTCCCATTTGACTATATACAGCAGAAAAGATTATGCCAGTTGCCCATATTGGAATCAATCTAATGATAGACTTGAGCTCTTCCACTTGAGTCACAGTGCACAGGCTCCATTTGTTCAGTGAGCCTTTTACACGGTCGGACGGAGTCTCCACAGCTGCTTTGTCAAAGAAACTGAAATCACATAAAATGGGTATTGCGTTATTGTGTCACCGAATACAAGCGCTATAATTTAACTAACTGTTCATGCGATACCTTAGTTGTTTTGTGTGATCAAGCTTGCGACTTCCTTTTACAGCAGATTCCTCATCAGAAGTTTCAAACAGAAGAGATGCATCATTCGGCAACTGCACTCGGAATTTCTTCAGGGATGCAACAATCACTTGGCAGATACGTGTCAGTGGACTTCCACCAGGTCTGTGATTCCTATACAGCTTGGTACCTGAAAAGAAACTCACAACAGCAATGGCCATTGCCACTGCTGGAATGCCAAAGCCCCAGCCCCAACCTACATTTGTTTGTATCCAAACGAGAACCGAAGAAGCAACAAGAGCACCAATGTTAATCGAAAAATAGAACCAATTAAAGAAGGAACTCTTTTTTTTCTTCTCAGCTTCATCAGAGTCATCGAACTGATCCGCACCAAACGCAGATACACAAGGCTTAATCCCTCCTGTACCTAGAGCTATAAGGTACAGTCCCGAAAAAAACACCGCAGTTTGCTGCCCTGTTGGATGGCAAACATTGGTACGATCATTGCAAGAGGGCTCTAATCCATGAACAGATGCTGATAACGTTAACAATGTCATTCCCTGAGAAAAATTTTGCAAGAAGCTTTAGAAGATACTATAGAATTATCAAACAGTTTCATAAATTAATACCAAACTTACGAACACATAAATAATGGAGAAACAAGCAATCGTCCAGTATCTCCCTATGTAGGCATCAGCTAGAAAAGCACCAAGCAATGGCATGACATAACATGTGCCTGACCAATTTGTGACATTGTTGACTGCCTTAACGCTGCCCTGATTTAGTTGAAACTTGAGATAATTAACAAGGTTGGTGTTGATACCATAGTATGCTAACCTTTCACAGCATTCATTTCCTGCAGTAGATCCAATATCATGTATAAGTAGTTACAATGCAAAACAAATATGCGGATAAATAATTAGCATATGCTAACCAAGGATATAAGGGCAGGCTTTCCAGGTTCCTGTTTTCTTCTTGATTGCAGGATTGCCCTGGAAATCAGTAGTTCCATCTTTGGTATAGATATCTTCTTCTTCCATTGCTTCTTTTTTTTTTTTTCAGTATGTTTAATTTTTATCTCTTCATTGCATTTTTTAAATCATCAAAAGTTGCTACAGCGACACAAAAATCAAGTATTCTGCATTAATATAAAAAAAAAATGTTACACCATACCAAAATTGCAATTATAGAGTACCCAATTGGGGAGTAAAATGGAAGTGCTTCAATTTGGTTTGAAATCCGTTGTGACAATGGTTTGATAAATTTTGGGCACACAGTTCGATCTGATCAATTACATGGTTGAAGCATTGTCATTTTCTACAGCCACTGAGGCAGAAGCTCTGTTGTGTGTATGTGTGTGTTGTAATATCATTGACCTGCGAAGTAGTGTAACCACACAGGGTCTGAGGCCCATGCTCCATTCATGAGTGGATATATATATGTATGCGCTTCATATGGTTTATTAATGTTTCTGGCGCTCTTTCCCAGAGAACACACACAAATTGGTAACTGGGAATCGGTTTTGTTGGCTAAATTAATTTTTCCCCCTTCGATTGCCGAAGTTCTAAACCCAATACAAGAACTGTGCTTGCCTGCTCTCCAGAACAATATCCATATCTTTTTTTTTATTTGAGCTACTCTTGGATTATTTACCATTCTATGGTAAAAAATAAAAAAAAAAATTCTTTTTACATGGTACTTTTTAAACTATTTTTTTATAGTAAATTTTGAAAAAGAAAATTTAATTTATAATACTTTTATCTGAGATAATATTTTGTGACACAATACATGTGCACTCCGCCATTGGAACTAGCTGAATGAGTATTCCATCAATCCAAATGGCGGATTGTATATAATTTTTTTTCTTTTGTCCATTCCACCAAATTGAGTGGCAAAATGGACATAAAATTTTCTTCCCCACCTCATTTGACCATGTCTTAATAATTGTTTGATGATTATGTTAACTTTTATAAGATTATAATTAGTAACTAATTATTGGGTTATGATTATGTTGATTTTTTAATAATAGTTAGTCACTCATCATTATGTAATTATTGTTAATAATAATAATAATAATAATAATAATAATAATAATAATAATAAGTATTTGTGGTTATTTCATTTAAATGTTTTATATGATAAAGGAAAATTAAAATAATAATAATAATAATAATTACATAGGTTTAAATGTTAAAATTATATAAAAATTATTATTAATTTTTATGAATAATAATAAGAGTGCAGAATATGTGGAAATAGTTAATTAAAAAAATTATAAATTTATTATTAGTAATTAATTTTTTAAAAATAGTTAATGAAAATATAAATAAAATGATGATTATTAATAATAATATTATTATTTTTAATATTTGTGTTGTTGTTGTTGTTAAATAATAATAATAATAATAATAATAATAATAATAATAATAATAATAATAATAATAATTATTATTATTATTATTATTATTATTATTATTATTATTATTATTATTATTATTATTATTATTATTATTATTATTAAATAAGAGGGTAAAATGGTGAAAAGAAAAAAATAATGATGAATATGTAATAGTTAGTATTAGAACAAATAAAAATAAAATTGGAAAGCAATAAATGAAAAAAATAAGTATCATTTTAAAAAAAAAGAAATTAATTAGGTGTCACAAGGTCTATGCATGGGACTTTTCCAAAAAAAAAAAAAAAAGGATCTATGCATGGGAACTCTAGAGCATAACCCTGATTTTGGATGGCAAGCAACTCGTCCAAAGCTTATCAACGAATTGAGATCCACCACTGTCAGAATCACCACCATCATCATCGTCGTTGTCATCATGGTCATCATCGTCATCATCATCATCAACATTAGTGTCACGAGGAGCGAATAGATTTGGATGAGCTGAAGGGGTGAGATGTGATGAAGTAGGCACTTTATAAGGTTGGGGGGTACTAAATGCAGAAAGAAATTTTGGGTGGAAGAAGGAATTAATGGAAATTGAGTTTGTATATCCGGAACTAAGTGCGATAAATTCAAAATATAAGTAAATAAAAGTTTAGTGAGATCGAAGTCTAAAAATTGTGAGGTGACAGATGGATAGGGAGTATGGTGTGATGAATAAGGAAAGGATGGAGAAGGAAAAGGTAATTGGGTAGGAGGAGTGAGATATGAAACATGCAAAAATGGACCAAATGGATAAGTAAAAAAGAAAAATGAGGCGGAGGAATGAATGAAGTGTCTGATAGACCAACTTCTAACATTAATGTAGATGGGATGTTGACATCTTGGGAGGCACCTACAAAGTGGAACTCAGTATGAAAAAAGCATGGCTGAGGAACAAGAACACATGCATCACTTACAGGTGGGGGTCTTAGAGTGGTAGCTCGTCGACATGCACGACGCTGATGACGTTACATTGTCTCCTTATTAATAGCCCCAACATTGATTAAGTGTTATGGGAGTGGGGCAGGTTATGGTGCAGGGTTGGGGAATGACATATCATCGATAACTTTTCACTTATAATCATTAATTGCAATTTGGGTACTGTTGGCAATCTGATCAGCTTGAGATAAACCTCGAGTTAACGTGATATGCTCAAAAGCATCAACCTACATATTATAAAGAAAAAAATTATAATAAATTTAACAAATAATTATATAAGATATTAAATGAGAAAATGAAATAAAGTACAGATAGATACTCCTAAGTGAGCACTAATGGGTGAGATCCATCAACGTGTCACTAAATGGTACCAATCAAAATACTAAGAATGGAAATGTATGGATCTATGTGAAAGTTGCTCAACCACAATACTATGAGCTCAACGCCCCTAAAGATTAACCTAATGAGCATTTTTAACTGCCCAATCTGGGTAATGATCTCGCAAATTATTATGATGCAACGCATCAAGGCAAAAAAGAGAATAATGAATGGGTTGTACGCATCTAAATTGTCGTAATACCCTATTAAGATAGTGTCATTCAAAAATGTGGATGCATATGAGGGGTACTATCGACCACAATATGTCGCGCCCTTATAAGCAATAAGCGGACAGTTATTGTATGACATCCTCGATGTATGGCTCCCATATAATATGTATAAAGAATTAATTTTTTTTTTAAAAGAAATTGCATGAATTACATAATGAATTAAAAAATAAATCATTATTTTTTTATGATTATGTTACTTTTTTAATAACTCATTATTTGGTTAGTAGTAGTAGTAGTAGTAGTAGTAGTAGTAGTAGTAGTAGTACTAGTAGTAGTAGTCGTAGTAATAATAATAATAATAATAATAATAATAATAATATAAACATAGCTTTAAATATATAAATTAGATAAAAGTTAATACTAATTTTTATACAATAATAATAAGAGTGAAAAATGTTATGTGAAATAGTTAATTAAAAAAAGAAGAAGAAGAATTACATAGGTTTAAATATATAAATTAGATAAAATTTAATACTAATTTTTATGCAATAATAATAAGAGTGCAGAATGTTATGTGAAATATTTAATTAAAAATATTAGAAAATTATTATTAGTAATTATTTTATTAAAAATAGTTCATTACAATATGTATACAATGATTATTAATAAATTGCATAAATTCTTTTATAATTTGTATAGAGAATCAAATTTTTTATAAAAAAAATTGCATAAATTACGTAATGAATAAAAAAATAGTTATTATTACTGCAGTGAAAGTTGTACCTCATCCTCATGTGCATTATTTAGTCTAAGCCGAATGTTGGTAATGACATGTGTGGGAATAAATGCAATCCCACGTGGTCGGCACCATCTGAAATAATTATTTTCACGAGTTAGTAAAATAATATTGTAATTGAAATTAAAAAATATAATTAATATACCTGTGTCCCAGAGGTGCATCTGAAGGAATCGAGTGATCACACAGTGTAGGAGCGAGAAAAGAAAATTGCTCCCAAGCCCATAATTAAAGGAGAAAGAGTAGGCCTCCCATCTGTGCCACTGCTAGTAGCCTCAATGCATGATAAAGCTCCCTATACAGGAAAGCCAAACATGCAAATCCCTAACTATAATGACCTATTAAGTTAATATTGTTTAAAAATTAAAGGAACTACAAGCTTACTTTACCGGTACTACTAGTAGGGAACAAAACTAATAAATAAAATTGTAAAATGTAGGCACGTGTATGTCTATGCGATGTCGTCCAGTCAACTTATTGAGGCAATTGCAAAAGTTATTCTTAAACACAGAATTGTGAACCAGTGAATAATGAATGTTTGTAGGTGGAGGTGAAACCCTAAAAGTGATTGACATAAATCTAGGTAATCATTATGAACTCTGCTAGTAATAGGATGCCCATTAATCGGCAATCCCATTTAAACAACAACATCCTAAAGCGTAATAGTGCACTCTCTATTAGGAAGACGGAAAGTATGTGTCTTCGATCTCCAAGGCTCCACAAAAGTAAAAATAAGGTGCCAATTATAATGACTCTGGCGAAGGTGTGCAACTCCAAGAAATCCAGCTTCTCGTAATAACCCCCTTTATGTCAAGACTTATATTTGCATATATGTTCTTCGTTTGAGTGCTTCGTCGACATGATATGATGGGATCATTCAACTAAAAATGTAATTTTTATAATTAATAATGACAATTTATTTTGCTATTAATCTAATCCTTTAAAGTTTCCAAAAGTAGTGTATACAAAATTCTTACTTGCTCATGTTATATAGCCTTTGATCTATGCTCATTTTGTAGAAAGAGTAATGATGGATCGTAAGGCCTAGATTGAATGTAATCACATGGCACAAAATTATGCTTCATATCTACAAAAAAAATCTTAGAAATAATATCACGTCAAAATGTTTAAATAATAAAATAATCTTATGCAATGTATATATATGTATTGAAATGATAATGCATTCACATGTTATGCCATGACAACTCAATCAATTGATTTCATAAAGATTAATAGAAACAACCCCAATCACATGTTATGTAATGACAAGAACATTTACGAGAATCACATGTCATGGAAGGATATAAATTATATTGATTTGATAACAAAACTTACTTGTTTACATTAAATCATATATGCTCAGAGTTGTAACCTAATTCTATGAATGAGCATCTTTAGGAAATGTCATTAAGTTGTAGTTTAGTACTATAAATACATATTCCATGATGCTTCATAATGAAACCATATTCACATACATATACTTTCTTCTCTTTATAGATGGCAAGTGGTTCTTTACATGGTAGTAGAGGCAAACTATGGCTATTACCAGAATATGAGGATGGTTATCACCATTTAAGATTAGTATATCCAAAAAAATATTATGTAGGACTATGACAAGAATGGGAGTTTTGAGTTAATAAAGTTGAGATTGTAGTTAAATAACTACATGAATTGGGAGCACCTATTGTTAGGTATTTATCACTATCAGTGCAACGAAGTAACTAATTAGAACATGAAGTTGCAATTAAAAGAATTTGAGAGGAAAACAATCAAATGTTTGTAAGAAGATCAAGATATTATATATTGAAGCTTGCTAACAATCAAGCAAATGCAATGGGCAGGACACTTACCCAGATAGAGGTAAACAATGTTCTTAATAATCCAACATGCATTTCTGACTATGAAATGTCTAATGAAGATTACATGGTTTAATGTAGTTTATTATGTTATGTTTCCTCATATGATATTTCAATATCAGAATCATATTCAATTGAGTGCAATAGTGAATTATATAGTCTAGCTTATTGTTCATTGCCATCTTCTAATAACTATCGTGTACACCGTTTAAAGAATTCTTTATTCAAACATATTATGATATGATTATTCTCCTCTCTAATATGATATAAATCATTTCATATTTCATCCATATTAAATCATCTCATTCCAATTTCCTGTTCTTTAGGTACATATAAATTAAGTTCTATAACTTCTTCCCAAAATGCTTTGGATTATAGTAGATGATATTGTCATTCTTTAATCATTTTTACCAAAACAACATGACTATTATATTGTCCTGGATCCATTGGATATGAAAAATCATCATCTAGAGCCCACTAGCTTAGGCAGTTATTAATAAGGAAAACAAGGCCAATTAGAGGTGGTTTTTAGAATGGATAAAAAAAGAGCTTGACCTAAAAGATGGATCTAAGTTAACAGTGATTTTTGAAATGCAAAAGGTAAGATTATAATATATATTTGAATTATATTATTTAATTTTAATTTTTTTTATCATTACAGTAGTGAGTAATTAAATTATCTTTATATTTAGGGTCTTCTTGATGTTGTTAATACTGTGTCGCCCCAGTTTAAGCACAAGTGGTGTGCCAAACATGTTTAATTAAACTAGTCCAAAAAATGGCAAAGAGGTGAATTCAAAGAGCATTTCTGGATTTATGCATAGAGCACTTACCTTAAGGAGTTCAAGGATAATTTAGAAAAACTTCATAGCCTAAGTAAGAAAGCAGCAGAGGATCTTTTAAACTATCCTCCACATAATTGGTACAGGGCTTACTTCATAGCATATGCAAATCTATGATGGTTGACAATAACGTAGCTGAGAGCTTTAATGCTTGGATATTAGATCCAAGATTTAAGCCAATCGTTGGCATACTTAATGATATCATATTATAAGTTATGCACAGGCTTGCTTAGAAAAAAATCACTCTTCAAAATGGGTGAATGAGTGGAGTCTAAATTGTATGAGATTGTTTTAAGACTACAAAGAGATGTATTTAGCATGTGAAGCTATATTTAATGGTGATGTTGGGTTTGAAGTAAGAGAAGGAGACGACAAGCACACTTTCATTGATAGGAAGTTGTGCACTTGTAGAATTTAGGAGCTAAGTGGTATCCCATGCTCACATTCTATATATGCATTAGGTTATCTAAAAATGGATCCTTTAGCTTATATAACTTATTGGTATCAGAAGGATAAGTTTATAACTTCCTATCAAAATCCTTTGCAACCTATTGGAGGGAGGAAGTTCATAAGATGTGAGGAATTTAAGTCTATTGAACCACCACCTATCACCAAATTGGCTAGAAGACCAAGAAAGAAGAGAATTAGAATAGCAAATGAACTAAACACAACTGCTGGAAAATTGTCAAGGAAAGGGCAAAAATAAAAATGTGGTATTTGTAAACAACAAGGGCTTAATAGAGTGAATTACCTTAATAAAGGCATTTAGGTAATATTAAGTATAATTTTTTTATTAGTATTTATTAAGAATTTATATTTCATATCATCATTCTTTTATTGTTTGTTAGGTTGCTGAGAGGACAGACAATCAGAACATTGCACCTCACCTGAATGAAGCTTCAAATTGAAGTCATCAAGGGGCAACTACTCTAAGGTCTCAAAGCAACAAAAATGAGAGCCTTTAAGGGCCAATTGTGAATATAGGGAATAGAAATAGAAGGAGAGGACATGGATGCTATGTAGACCTTAGATCAGGAAGAATAACTTTTAATGTAAGTGAAAATGTTTATCTATTAAAAGTATTTGTTGAACAAGTATCAGAAGGTTTGTGTATTAATGAATTGCATTTGTGTTGTGCAGCTTGGTTAACCTAGTCAAAGAGTCATTAATCCAGGTTCACAGTAGGGAAGTGTTACACATGATCCTGATCCTAATACAAGATTTTTTTATCCCAAATGAGAGAGAGTTAAGAAAAATTAAAAGTTAGTCAATCGTGTCCAGCTTTTCAAGGACAATTAACTTCACTGGAAATGGAGCTGAAGTTAATTATGCAAGAAATTTGCCCTTTAAACCTCTAGGTTTACAATGGAATGGGGGTTCGTCAATCACTTCAAGATAGCTATAAGATGAAAAAGAATGTATGATAGTCAAACAAAGGCATGATGCAACAGCCAATTAAAAGCACATTATGGTTGTTTGATTTTTTTTTTTTTTTATAAATGAGGGGAACAACTTTTTTTTAACTAAAACCCTTTTTTATGTTTAAGATATTCCCATTGGCAAGGCTAATTCAACAAACTACTTTTGTTATAATCTAGCTTATGCTAGTTATATCAATTTGTGTATTGTCATTATCAAATTGATACATCACTATCATTAGCTTTAGTTTTATATCATGTTGTGTACTGTCATTATCAAATCTATATCATTATTTTTACCTTTACTTTTGCTCTTTTTTTACTTTTTAAATTGAGTAACTAAATTAATTTTGCTTGCATATTAACTAATGTTGTCCTTAAAAATACTATTGTTCAAGTTCTATTACCAAATTATTAAGAAAACACCAACCTAAATAAGAGGAAAATGTTTGCAATATTTCTTTTCATTGCATTCAACATGAAAGTTAACAAAATTTACATCATTTTCTGGCAATTCTAATAAAACTGCATGAATACATAATGGTGCCAAACACAACTGCAATTCTAAAGCAATTCAATTGCCTAATATAACAAAGCTACCTAAT
This sequence comes from Mallotus nudiflorus, assembly GCA_947683625.1. Classification (NCBI taxonomy): domain Eukaryota; kingdom Viridiplantae; phylum Streptophyta; class Magnoliopsida; order Malpighiales; family Euphorbiaceae; genus Mallotus; species Mallotus nudiflorus. The sequence continues at coordinate 116,795 of CANTUR010001168.1, forward strand.
AAAACTACAACAACAAAACACAAATCAATAAAATCCAAGAAACCATTCCAACAACATATGCAATTTTCATATTTCTCTTGGCAGTATATAATTCTCCATGCTCTTGTAAATGAGCTTTCTTCAATTTTCTTTGCTCTAACCAAATTTTAGCCATATCTTTTTCATATTTACCAACGTTATTCAACATACACAAATTCATCTTCTCTACAAGTTAAATATCTCTCTCATCTTTCAGTTCATTCAAGACCTCCTTAGCTCTCTTACTCATAGGCAAATTATGCCATTCAAAGTAATTACAGCCTCCATTCTTCTGCAAATAAAAGATAATGAGCCATCAAAATAACAAATCTCATCAAAATTATGATTAGTTTCTCAAATCTAAGTTACTGCGTGGTATTGATAACTGTAAAACCTTCTCCCTGGATTTGTTACCATCCATTATGTCCAATAAGGAGCTTTAATTTGACGGCCTCTATATTTACAGTTGCAATACTTCGGTAGACCCTCATAATCATATTCAAAGCTGCTACCCCTTGGAGATCTTTTTTTGATGACGAAGAAAAAGTCATCTTCATGAATTTTCAACTAGCATTTGCAAAGCTTGAATATTTAGAAATTTTGGACAAAACAAAAGCACAAGCAAATTAAGGGTTAGAGCTTTAACCTTTTTTAGGAAAAATTTGGAGGGAATGCGTCCCACTTACCACATCAGATTTTTTTTAAGTTGCTTATAGGCTCCACAAGCCACGTAGATGGATGGTAATGGCTAAATAAAGCGGAAATGGAGACCATTTCAGAGGAGTGTTTAAACAGTCCAATTTAATAACGTTAAGAGTGTATTTGAATCCTCAAAAAAATTAGTAGTTCATCTGCGATTAAGTTAAAACATTAAGGGTTTTTTTGCACCTTTTTCCTTTTAAAAATTATAGGCCTACCTATTTTTATTTTCTTTCATGTCCTTTTTTTAATTTATTTCATTTTTATCCCCTTTATTATCCATTCCCTTCTTCTTCTTTTTTCCTTTTCCTCTTTTTTATTTTTATTCTGTCATTATTTTTTCCTCCTCCCACCCTTTTTCTTTCTTTTTAATTTTTAATTTTTCCTTTTTTCCTCTCCTTCTTTTTTCTTTTCCCTTTTTTTTAATTTTTATTTTTTAGTATTTTTCTTCCTTCCCTTTTTTTAATCTTTTACTTTTTCTCTTTTTATTATTTTCCCTTCCTTCCCTTTTTCCTTTCTCTTTTAATTTATATTTTCTCCTTATTTATTATGTCCTCTCTTTTTTTCCTTTTTCTTGTTTTTTTATTTTTTCCTTATTTTTTCTCATTCTCTTCTTTTATCCTTTCCCTTTTTTTTTAATTTTTATTTTCTCATTATTTTTTCCTTTTCTTCCCTTTTTCCTTTATGTATTTTTTAAAAATCAAAATTAATGATAAAATATTAAAATATTGATAAATTAATATACATTAAATAAAATTTTAGTTTTTTTAAAAAATATATAAAAGTCTAGTATCATCCTTCTTTATCTTTGCCAAGATGTCTAATCTCTTCTCTATCTCATTTCATAATTTGGTTTTTATTCTTTCTCTGTATCTGTTTCAATTTTATTTTTCTCTCTTGATTTGAAAACTTATAAATTCTCAATCTTCTAAATGTTTTTCTCTTGTTTAAATGCATTTTTTGTGTAATTTTTTTTAGTTTCTTTGCTTGAATTGGTGTTTAAAGAATTTGTGGATTGTTTCTTTTTCTTTTTTCTTTTTTTTTTCTTATAGAAAATATGGTTTTTTCTCATGTTCTTGGTTACGTATATGTGCCTGCAGGTTGTAGGCATACTTGAAACTACAATCTTGAAGCATGGCCAAGCATCATCCTAATTTGATTTTGTGCCGGAAATAGCCAGAAATTAAGAGACTTAAGCAATTTATAGAAATTCATATTTTGCCAATTATTATTAATAATTTGATACAAATATCAATTTCTTTTTAAGATGGATATCAACAAAAGTTTTACTTCTAATTAATTTAGAAAAATAGTTTTATAATTACTTTAATTTAGAAAAATATATTTTTTTTTATATGAAAATGGTGGTAAGTCCCAATAACTATCTAGATACTGCTTGAGGATGCGAAAGGCAGCAGATTGCAAGTGGTAAAAGCCAATGTTTCATTTTCTATGAATTTCCTTTAAACACAAGGTATATATACATATACACTGATTGCAGTCTATCAACTTCAAGCCCTTCACTATTTCAAAAAATAATAATAATAATAATTCAAGCCCTTCACATCACACACCCTACATCCTTGGAATAAAATGTTTTCTAAAGAAACAAACAACTGTCCAGATATGCACCTTTTTATTTATTTATTTTTACATTCTTTTAAATATATTTTATCAATTTGACTTAATTGATATGTGAAAATGAATCAATATCTATAATTTGGTTAAGTAATGCACATCAAAATGAAGTGTTGAGATCTTTTTAATTAGTTATATGTGAAGAAGTGACATATTTCTTATTCACCCTCCATCAACCAAATTATCATCAAACTAAGATTGATTTAGACAAAATAATCTTCCAACCTAGTTTAGCTAATGCGATAACTAATTAATTATGTATCTATTGTATATATGTTGCAAAATGTCAAGAATGTAATCAACTTAAAATTGATTTAGAAAAAATTTAAAATTATCAAATCAAACTTGAGTTCGAGTTATTTGAGTTGGCTAATGATCAGAGTTCGAACTCGTTAATATTTGACTTGACAAGCTCGTAAGTATAATTAAAATTATATATATTTAACATTTTATTATTTATTTTAATATAATTGGATAAACATTTTACCGAATTGATCTAACTCCAATTCAAGTCGAATTTAAATATTTTATAATTTTATAATTTAGTTGAATATGTACGAGTTTAAATATAAAAATTAATAAATCAAATTAAATTTAAATTTCAAAAAACGATGGAATTCAAATGAATCGAGCTTTAATTTGCTAATATTTTGATTGAACTTGACTTAATTTAATTATTTTTTTTAATTTAATTTACCTTATTTTGTGAGCTTTTTAGGAGTAGAAAATGGATATTATAGTTAATCAAAATGAGGTTGATGGGTTGTCAATTAAAATAATAAATGGATAAAATGGGGAGAAGTGGATGAGTTGTTACTTACCCACCGTTTGTTTAATCTTTGCTTTCAAACAAACTATGATTTCCTAATAGCCTATTGGGTTACTATCTGATGCATGACATGAAAGCCATTTCTCAACCATTAATTCTCTTATTATGTAAGCATTCCATACAACCCAAATACATGAGATGCAATTTGAGAAATTCTCACTTTTTACTAGCTCGTTTTTAATTTTCTCTCTTTTGAATGTTTATTATTAAAAAAAATCATTTTAAATGCAATTACACATAAAGGTAGTTTTGGAGCTTAAAAGGCATAAGTACTATGTTCAAATAATTTTGATGGCATGTAATGACCATATCCTGGCTGGTGATACTTACTATTGTTGTTATTATTATTACTATAATTATTATTTTGACTATTATAAATTGAGAATGGAAAATTTTGAACTTAGGTTTCTGAATAATATTAAAGGAGTTTAACCACTAGTATAAGTATCACTCGTGCTATTATTGTTATTATTACTATTGTTGTTATTCAACTAATAATTTTATAATTAATAATTTGAACTTATAATTTTATAATTGATAATTTTAGTGTTATTGAACCAAAACTTATTCATATATGCAAAACAATATTAAAAATGTTTTTTTTTTCTAGTAGCAATAATTAAAAAACCAAATTGATCTACTACTGATAGTCATTGCTCTCTTTTATAAAGGAGGTTCCGAGGTTAAAATTTTCTACCAAAAATAATAAAAAGTTATTAATTAATACTTGCAAGGTCCCCCATTATACATCCCATAACAAATAATACAACGATGCCTCAACTTGACATCCTTGCAAAGCAAACAAGAAGAACAAGAAAAAAACAGCCTCATCTAATTTTTTTTTTTTTTTTAAATAAGAAAAGCCTAAATTACCTATTGGAAGATTAATTTCTGGACCCATATCATTCCCACGGTTGAAGCAATAGAATGAATGGTATGGTCTATGACTATATTTTAACGTCTATATATATATATATATATATATATATAATGAATGGTTAATTTCTGGACCCATATCATACCCACAGTTGAAGCAATAGAATGAATGGTATGGTCTATGACTACATGTTAAAGTCTATATATGTATATATATATATATATATATATATATATATATATATATATATTTATTTATTTATTTATTTATTTATTTATTTACAAAGCAAATCGATTATGAGGCTTGAATAATTTACATAATTTTTACTTTATTGTAACCAAAGATTCCCTTTTATGTGGAAAAGGTCTGCACATATTTTTCCTGATTGCTATATTATTTCAAATTTGATGTTTTAAGTTGAAATAATAAATATGTTTGTAAAAAATATTATAGGCGATGTCAAATATTATATAATTTATTCCTCAAAAAATATTATATAATTTAGCTTTAATATATTATACTAAGTTCATTTTCTTAATTTGATTAAAAACACACTTAAACAAGGCTCCATATCTAGTTATGGTCAACTATACCAATTAAACTAATTTTGGAGTTTGCACAAAATAGTTTGAAAATATTATTTAAATATTGAGCAGTTTTTCAAATTATATAATCAAAATATATCACATTTCTCTTAACTAACATGTTTTAGCAAATATTTTGTTATTCTCAATGATAATAACAAGTCACTGCCTAGTGTTAATATCCAATTTTCAAAGAAAATATATATTGTGATAACTATTCTCTAAAGGCATCATAAAATATATAATCCAAATCTTACTATTAATAAGGGAAGAGGTGCTCATTCTTATGCAAACATAAAAGTCTAAATAATATGACCCCCTTATTTATGAAAAAAAAATGTTCAACGAAAAAATATATTGTGATAACATTAAGCAAACTAATCCTAAATTTCTAAGCAAAGTTAAAATATCTTTGCCATTTAAGCCTACAAATTAAGCTTCATACGTCAACACTTACCCAAAATAATGAAAAATCACTCTAAATGTACACAACTTCTGATAACATTTCAAGCAGAAAATCCTTACTGTTCTCGTAAATTTAATTTTGTTACTTTAAGTGTGACAGAGAAAATATATTTGGTACAAATTGTGCCATGAAAATTTGGTACAAATTAATTAATATTAAATATAATGATTAATATATCATTTAATATATTAGTTCCAAAAATAATTTTTATATTCTAAAATCTTGGATACTCTTTTAAAAAATATTTTTTTTTATTTCTACTTTTTGGACATAATTTTATTAAATATTGCATTAATTTTTATTACCATAAAAAATAAATATCATATATAAAAATTTTCATCGAAAAAAAAAAATCCTTAAAGACACCTTGAAAAATGTTTCCTCAAAAAATATTTCGTAAAAAAATTCCAAAAGTATTTATTGATTCATTTCCATATTTAATATAAATTAAATGTTGATTTATTATTATTTAAAAAATAAATTATATAATTTAATAAAATTCTAATATTTTAATTATTATAGATTTCCATATATATAGTGATATAATTTTTTTTCAGAATTATTACTTTTTTGTTTTTTTTTTTTTTGCAATAAAATCCTTATACATTATTTTCTTACAAGAAAAAATTCATAAAAAATATTTTCGCATAAAAGATCCAAAACACTTACTAAAAATTTCAAAAATAAATTTTCATAAAAAAATCGTTTGTATGAATTCTCCAAAAATTACAGATCATTTCCATTCATAGTTATAGCCAAATATTAAATAAAATATCAACAATTTCATTAAAAAATCTCATCGAAATTTCAAATGGAACCAATGATTTTTCTTATTATAAAAAATAAATAAGTGAAAAATCTGTTTTATAATATTGTTAGGAATTGTACACTAATTAATTGATGAAAATTAAAAAGAGAAAAGTTTAAAAAAATGATACCTAAAGGTGTAATCACAAAAGATAATATTAAATAAGATCATCGACATTAACATTACAACGACTATTAATTATTTAATAAGGTATGTTGTGCAAATAAAAATATGTATATATATTTTTTACTCAACAAATTAAAAAAAAAAACTCATTATCAAATTATATTGACAAATATAAAAAAATTAGTAGACAAATAATAGATTTTGCGTAGATTATTATATTGTATTATATTTTATGTTGAAAGTCCTAAGTTTAATTTAAAATACAAAGTCACATGGAGATATAGAGCATGATTATTGAATTTGATTCTTTCCAAAAAAAAATTATTGAATTTGATTAGACCGAAGGATTAAATTGGACCCTCAACTTTACCTTGGACTTTAAAATTTTTTTCTTCTAATAGGAACTTTATTTTCTAAAATTGCATCACATTGATTTTATTTTAAAAAAAAAATCTTACAATGAAGTCTTATAAGTCAAACAAAATTTTAATTTTAATAATTAACTAAATGCAACATTATTTATTATTCTTTTATATATAAAAAGTGGAGCTCATAGCATCAGGAGGTGCACTTGGGGATCCCAACTAGGTTAGCACCCCCTTAGCACCATCATCACACACTATGAATCATCCCTTTATTAAAAATAAATAAAAGAGTTAACAAAGAGTTAAATACAACCCAAAAAAGGGCATAAACCAAAGAGAAATTAAACTAGTGGAACTTATAAGTTTCCAAACCTAGAGCATCATTAAGCATGAGACTATGACAGCATTCCGAGTAAGAAGTCCATCATTTACATTCCCGCAAATGAAGTCCCATAAAAGTTAGTCTATTAGCAACCTTATTCCCATCTCGATAAATGTGACTGATGTGTAATTGCATGAGGCTAATTTAGTTAATACAACATTGCCATGCATATCTCACTCTCCAAGGAATAGCAACACTTCTTGTTTGGAGCAGACATACAACAAAAACAGTTTGTCTGCCCTCACTAATTACTCCTCACCCTAGTCGGCCGAGCAGCCCTTTGAGTCAGATTCGATCCATAGAGGAGAAACTTGAAGCTCGAAAGCTTTGCTAACTGCAATGGCCATAGCAAGAATCTCTGCCTCAAACACAAACCGAACACCCACTAGAGTCGCAAATGCAATAATAAAAGAACCAATATTGTTGCATAAGATTCTGTCAGCAGTAGCTTGACCTGGGGCGCCAAGAGTTATACAATCTAAGTTCAACTTAATCCAACCAGGCGAAGGATGAAGCCAAGTAACTAGAAAGGCTGAAAGGAAGTGCTTAGGAATGTCGGAGATGCGAAGACGATGAAGGATAAGAAAATCAGTGCATATGACCTAAATGAAACACTTCGGCACCTATAATTGCTTAACAACTTAAGCGAACAAAAATAACAACTAGAATAAAAATATCTTTAAAGATCATAGAGTTTCTAGAACACCAAATATGCCAAATAGCTGCATGAATTCCCATTTGCCATAAAACGAAAATTTGAGAAGAGAAAGTTGAGCTCATTGCAGATTTCAACAAATGCAGGAAAACATTTGAGAGGTCAAAAGAAGTGTCAAAAAGACTGGTAAGAGCATACCAGATCGAAGTGGAATCGAAACACTTCGTGAAAATATGATCCATAGTCTTTTCGGCTTGTTGACAAAAGCAACATTGAGAAATAAAAACTCAGATATTTTCAATGGTTGGAAGCTTACCATGAAGAATACGTCAAGAAATGAAAGATCTTGAAAGGGACAAATAGTGTCTCCTTACATCTTTACTCCAACCGACTTTATGGGAGAGAAAATCTAAAGTGATTGTAAGCAACCTTGCAAGTGAGGGACCCTGAAGGTGAATAACAGCACACATAATGAGTATCATCAAGAGAAAAAAATCATATTCTTGATATCATCTGCCACATTTGGAAAAGCATTACAAAAATACAATGGTAAATGCCAATTCTCATCATAGTACACATCCGAGATAAAAGCATGAAGGTATTTATAATGAAAAGAAGGAATGCCAATTTCATCAACAATATGGTAACCCAACTAGTTATCAAACTAAAAACTTAGCTCAATAATGCAACATTATTTAGATTAATAAATAAAACTAATAAGTTTTTCTAAAAAATATATATCAACTAATTATAAAGTCTTAAAAAAATTTAACTCTATATAATAATTTTTAGAAAAGAATTTAAAATTCTTTTTTTTCATTTTTTTTAAATTTTTTAAACTTAAAAATTTTTAAAACTTTAGAATCAAGTATATATATATATATATATATATATATATATATATATATATATATATATATATATATATATATATAATGATGAGTTTTTTAAAAAAAAAATTATATCACTTAAACATGAAGGTTTAAAAAATTTTAAGGAAATTTTAAAAAAACTTTTAGTTAAAAAGTTTTAAAAAATTACTATGTAGACTTAAAAATTTATAAAATTTCATAATTAGGTGAAATTTATTTTAGAAAATTATTAATTTATTTATTAGTCTAAATAAACTTTCTTAATTAATCATTAAAATTAAAATTTAATTTAATTTACAGGATTTAATTATAAAAAATTTATAATATAAGATTTAATATTATCTAATTTTAAAAGAAAAGGTTCTTATTAGGATAAAAAAATATTTAAGGTTAAATATTAACTTTGGTGTGCAGTTGAAAGTTCAATTTTAACCTTTAGGCAATTAATTTGATTATCCACAAGTCCCTATCTACACTGATTCCAACCCTTTATACAGTATAATTAATTTGATTCATACTTTAGCTCATTTTTTTTATTAAAGAAAAGAATTTTCGGAGAAAGATGTTAATTTTGAAGTCTAAGACTTTACAATTGCATATATTTTAAGTGCAAATTTGGCTATATTTTGGCGATTTAAGCCTACAAATTAAGCTTCGTACGTTAACATTTCCCCTAATAAGTGAAAAATCACTCTAGAACCTTCAAAGTTGAATTTATACCCAACTTCTGAATAACATTTCAAGCAGAAAATCCTTACTATTCTAGTAATTAATTTAATTTGTTATTTTAAGTTTGAATTAGTAGTATCTAAATTGCCACAAAGAATCTCAACTTCGCACTACTAGCTACTTTACAAAAGTGGTGATTATTTAACTACTAATTAGAGTTAGCTTAATAAGATTGTCCTAAAAAGTACTTAATGAATATGTTAAAAGATAACAAAGAACTCTAGTCTAGGGCCAACTGTACGAAATCTAAAGAATGTTTGAAAAATGTAGCTAGGCACAAATTAAACTAATGAAGAAGTAATATAATTATTTTCAAAAAATTAATACCCACAAAGTAGGTACCAAATTTATAAGCTTGCCACCACAAATTTCAACCAACCAGGTTGCTGATTAAGGGTCTAGTTAAAATAGTATAATATTATTGAGATATATATATATATATTGGTTCCAAGTCTAAATATCAATTGGTGTATTAAGAAATAAAAACTTTATGTAATATGTAAGAAATGCAAGTGAAGATTAGGCCTTAAAAATCTTGTTTTTCAAGAATCCACTAACCCACCTAACATTATGAAAAACGACATGGCAGCAATTCCCTCTACGATCCATCCCCTTTATAAGGGTTGAGGTAGCCCGTCCTGGACGAATACAAGTAACCAGGTAACAAGCTAGATAGAGATCGATATTGATCTTGATATTGAGTGAAACCAAGAAAGAAAGAAAAATAACATTTTATCATGGAACCTTTGTTTCGTTTTCTTCTTCTTTTGGTGTGCTTTCTCCCAGCTTTTGTCGATGGCAGAGTTCGACGTTACAGTTTTAATGTAAGTTCATAACAATTGCTTGTGCATAAATATACATTGGTTGTTTTCAGCTTATGTAATTAGTTCATTTCCTCCCTTCATAACCTTTATTCTATGGAAAACACTTTCATGGTTTCAAGTTGATTAAACATAACCTGAAATTGCTTGCTTGCTAGCTAGCGACCTATTGTCTCATCGCAATATACACATTGTCAATATGAACATTTACATGATGATGTACTTTTTCATGAGATATCAGAAAAGTTGCCCTTTATCTAAAAGGCTGCAACTGAAGCTTTTTTTGAATATAATTGCTGTTTTAACATATAGCTAACTAGCACAATAATTTAGCAGTCTATTTGTATGAACATGTAAAAGAAAGTCAAGGTCTTGCCAAAATAAACTAAGCCACTACAGCTAAGAAATGAATGATAACAATCAAAGAAACCAAGGGAAAAAGGAAAGCTGCGGGTGCATTAATTTCAAATCATTATATTATAATACACTACAGAATATTGATAGTGACATACAAAATAATTAGTTACAACAACTGAACACAATTCAAAATTCATAATTAATGTATAATTTTGATTCTGTAATCATCACTTTCTTCATTAATTTCATCTCTGACTCTTGGTTAATTTATATAGGTGGAGATGAAAAATAGTACCAAACTATGCTCAACCAAGCCAATTGTTACCGTCAATGGCAAGTTTCCAGGACCAACTCTATATGCAAGAGAAGATGATACAGTTCTTGTAAGGGTTGTCAATAAAGTCAAATATAATGTTTCCATTCATTGGTAAGTTTTATATTGTCATCCATCAATAATTGAATCTGGGTATAATGAGTATTATAGAAATGTTATTTATTTTAAATTTTTTTTCTTTTTTTTTTGGCAGGCATGGTATTAGGCAATTGCGAACTGGGTGGGCTGATGGGCCAGCATACATTACCCAATGCCCAATTCAGCCAGGGCAAAACTATGTCTACAACTTCACAGTCACAGGACAAAGAGGCACACTTCTTTGGCATGCACACATTCTCTGGCTAAGGTCCACAGTTCATGGTGCCATTGTTATTTTGCCTAAGCGTGGTGTTCCCTACCCATTCCCAACACCCCACAAGGAACAAGTTGTTGTACTGGGTGAGCTGCCTACTGAAATCTCTGAAACAGTAATTAATTAAGACCATAATCACAACTTGGTATTAAATTTTTAGTTCTTGATGTGAATTTCAGCTGAATGGTGGAAATCAGATACTGAAGCTGTTATCAATGAAGCTCTAAAATCTGGATTAGCACCAAATGTCTCTGATGCTCACACCATTAATGGACATACAGGGGCCGTCCCGAATTGTCCTGCACAGAGTAAGTACCCTGATTATAGCTCTATTTACAAAACTATAGTAAGTAACTAAATCCATTAATGTTGACAGAATTAAGGACTTAACAAAAATTCTTTTTTTCTTTTAGGTGGATTCAGATTGCCTGTCGAAAGCGGCAAAACCTACTTGCTGAGGTTGATCAATGCTGCACTCAATGAAGAGCTATTCTTTAAGATTGCAGGACACCAACTTACAGTTGTTGAAGTTGATGCTCTTTATGTAAAGCCATTCAAAACAGACACAGTCCTGATTGCACCTGGCCAGACAACAAATGTCCTTGTCACAGCTGACAAAAATTCTGGCAAATACTTAGTTGCAGCTGCTCCATTCATGGATGCACCAGTTGTAGTCGACAACAGGACAGCGACTGCCACTCTTCACTACTCCGGAACACTTGCTAGCACCCCCACAACCATCACCAGGCCACCTCCACAGAACGCCACCGCAGTTGCCAACAAATTCATTAACTCTCTACGCAGCTTGAACTCAAAAAAATTCCCTGCTAGAGTCCCAAAAAACATTGATCATAACCTTTTCTTCACGGTTGGTCTAGGCATCAACCCTTGCCCTTCTTGCAAGGCGGCCAATGGAAGCAGGGTTGTTGCTAGCATCAACAATGTCACATTTGTTATGCCAACTACCGCTCTACTTCAAGCTCATTTCTTCAATATTAGTGGGGTTTTTACAACTGATTTTCCTTCAAAACCACCGCATGTTTTCAATTACACTGGATCCGGACCCCAAAACCTGGGGACTGTGAGAGGAACCAAGGTTTATAGGTTGAAGTATAACGACACAGTCGAACTTGTTTTGCAAGATACTGGAATCATAGCTCCTGAAAACCACCCTGTTCACTTGCATGGATTCAATTTCTTCGTAGTTGGTAGAGGTTTAGGGACTTATAATCCTAAGAGAGATCCTCAGAATTTCAATCTTGTTGATCCTGCTGAGAGGAATACAATTGGTGTACCAACCGGTGGATGGACTGCCATAAGGTTCCGCGCAGATAATCCAGGTATAAAATTTAGCACACGTATATATATACATTACAAATTTCACTGCTGGGTTCAATTCAATACGTTCAGAATAAAATTTTTTTCCTTGAGTAATGTACATTAAAATATTTTCTAATTGTTTTTTGGTAGGTGTTTGGTTCATGCATTGCCATCTAGAAGTGCACACAACATGGGGACTGAAGATGGCATTCTTGGTAGACAATGGCAAAGGACCTAATGAATCTCTCTTACCACCTCCAAGCGATCTTCCAAAATGCTAAAATGCGCCAGAGAGATTTTACTTCTAGAGCAATTGCACCTTCAAAAAGTGAGGTGCTCTGCGAACAAATACCCCGGAAAATGAAAACGGAAGAGAGTAAAGAAAATGAGTGAAATTAAAAAATATATTTGTTTCTTGAGTAAATAGACAAATTTTGCTCAAGCATGTTTGAATAATATTCATTTTTAATTGAAATATTAATGAATTTTTTTGTTATATCTTTCGTTCTTGATTTTTTTTAATCATCGCACCAATAACATTCCAATCTCATCCTTTAAAAAACTTTAAATAAAATAAATATTATAAATAATTGGCTATATGATCCATATTGAATGTACAATATGGCCAATCATTATACAATTCTGAAGTCTGAAACAGGGCAGGAAATTGCTGAGTGAATCATAAATTAAAACATTTATCTGAATCCGCCAAGCCTGAATGCGGCACTAAGATATGAGTTATGGCTATAGACTGGTTGGTTTGAATCAAGGCACCGACATGAACACATAATTTTCAACTCAAATCACCACCTCTAGCTAGTCCTAGTCAAATTCTCCTTGTGATCTCTAATGATCATATAACAGCGCCATTTTTGTATAATCAGCAAATAATAGAATTCAGTCTGTTCTGATGAACCAAATGAATTGACAGTGTAATATCTTGAAGGCATGGTTATTAAGGGTTTACATCCGACACAGAAATTCAGGAATTTAAAATTTCTATAACCATAGTTGAAGATTTTAAAGATAAAATCAATCAAATGTAAATATCTCAACACTGGAACCATTCTATTTTTTAGGATTATTTGGTATAAAAATTCGGTTCTTTTGAAATAAATTCATATGATACGATTTAAAATAGAAATTTATATTGTACACAAATTTATATTATTAATTGAATTTATATTTGTTATTAACAAATAAACAGTAAAAACAGGGTGTTAAAAGTATATACATATGACTAATTAATCACACCACCCTTAATAAGAAAATGTTTTGTTCTCTTATGCAATACAATTCATCCCAAAATAGAAAAAAGATGTTCCAGTAACTATATAAACCTATCTTGTACCTTAAAAATGTAGACTTTCTACAACTCATCTCTAGCTTCGCCAAGTTAAGAATCTAACTATTCACAGTTGATCTGACATGAGGAAAATTACCTCTTTTTGTTTATTATATGTCTATATATATTAGTCATAATAATTATAATAATTTCATTTAGTTGATTAATTTTAAAAAATATCTATAAAATTAGATTACTTAATTAAAATAATAATTAGTAAGTTATTAAATATAATAAAATAAAATTATATTTTAATTTATAAAAATGACTTAATTTCTCTTATTTTTGTTTATAAGGTTACTACTTATTTTAATCAAAATAAGGTAGTTTTGGGTAAAACTATCTCATTTTGTTATGTTTAATATATGTCTATATATATTAACATACAATAAAAATAATAATTAATATAATAATATTATTTAGCTCATAAATTTTAAATAATATCAATAAGATTAGATTACTTATAAAAAATAATAATTAATAAGTTATCAAATATAATAATTACAATATATTTTAGTTAATTGTCACAACTCGAACCCGAGGACACGTGACCGGCACTAGGGAATGAGTAGGCATAAGGCCCCCGAAACCCGTAGTAAGCCTAAAGGAAAAGAAAATAAAACCATTCATATTTTAAACTTTAATTAATAACAGAACATATTATCAAACTGATTTTTCTCAAAATACACAAATTTAATTGCTTAATAGAAATGTGTTTCAATATCTCATATTATAAATTGAATTTAAATCTTATACATAAGCGTAGTTTACACAAATAAATTACACAATTATATTTAAACCATACAAATCCTTAGTACAAATACTACTGCAGCAGCCTAGATTAACACACAGTACAACATATAATGACCTACATAAAATAGTCGGTGAAGAAGAAACCCGACGTGGAGGTAGTCTGAGGTCGAACTCCCAAGCTCCTGAAAAAAATAAAATTGAGGGGAATCAGACCTCACTAAGTAAGTCAATAAAAAAAGATGTACGGTTTGAAAACCTTTGAAAAACTATATATGTTTATAATGAAAATAATTTATAATGTCTAAGTATAGTTTTTGAAAAATCTCGGTAGAACCCTAAATCCAAAAATCTAAATGGTCAATTGGGCCCACTTATTCCAACTAGACTACCGATCTCCGAGAGCAAAGGCATCAACCGAGACACCAAGTCGTAGTCATTCACTTAATCCAAATATATGGCACTGGCGGTCCCCGAGAGCAAAAGCATCGACCGAGGCACCCATCCCAGTCCATTATTAACCTTACAATCACTGGCGGTCCCCGAGAGCAAAGGCTTCCACCGAGACACCCGTCCCAGTTTAACATTCATCAATCATATATATATATCACGGATCCATCTCTCAATCTCTACCATGTGCACATAGTCCTGGTGAAGCCCACCAGATAGCCCGTTCTACCAAAATTTCTCAAAATCGATTTTAAATAAAATGCATTTAAATCTTAAATAGCAACATTAAATTAAATAAACCATATAATCAATATAAAAATATGAGCGCACGCATTTGTTAATTAAAACACACGCACAAATCGTTCTATTGACTTATAGGATGAATGCGAAGGCTGATGACCACGCGTCTGTCTCGACCTCACAGCTTCTACTCCGAAATGCTCTAAAAGAAAATAATAATCGACTTTTAAAACATGACTAAGGAATCGAAATCAACAATCAACAAAATAATAAAATTCTAGACTGACTCGAGGAAAATCGGACAAGACTCGACAGACAGGATTTAACCTAACTAACGGTAGAAATTTTACGAGTATCATGTTTTACGAGAAAATCTACTGAAATTTCGGCAAAGTCTCCTCTGTAAAACGGACATCTCTCTACCAAAGGTAGAGCCAGACCTACATAGAAAATGCACTCCTAAAACCACAACACCCACACTCGAGTCGGGCTTCCAAAACTACAATTTGTCCCGACCGAGATCACAACTCAATAAAATACCGAGAATTAATAACATTTATTTCTAAAAATTTATATTTCATATACACATATACTAAAAATAGACAAAAATATATAAAATCTCAATCATTTAAAATTAACAAATAAACTTGCATATCATTATCAAAATATAAAACCATTATAATGTATTATATATATATACATAATAGTTGGAATTTAATATTTAAAATTTACACTACTTAGGTAAAAATACCAATTAATTTATAAAAATTGTGCAAACCTTTTTAGATGTTAATAAATTCAATTAAAATATATATATAACTATGTTTAGTATAAAATTACATTTTTACCCCTAAAATACATCAATTACATAATGTGTTATTAATACTAAAAATAATCCCTTAAAATTATTTAATCATGCCAAAAATTCATTTTCTCAAAATAAACTTCCCTAATATAATTAAAATATTTAATCAACTAAAAAAAATTTCCAAATATATATTATTTAACCTAAAATCAAATTTGGCATAAATTCAAAAATATTTATAAAAATAGTATAAAAAAAATCTCAAAAATTATAATTTGAGTTCTAAAATTAATAACATTCACTAATAACCTCAATTATCAAAATTTCATAATTTTTAACCATAATTTTCGAAAATTAACAAAATATTACTAACATTTTCAAAAATTCTACCAAATTTACAATAATTCCTAAAATTTTCAATAAAATTTGATTCACTCAAAAAAATAACTATCAACAACCACCCTAATTACTAATTATACCCAAATAAATATCTAATAAAACCAAATAAACATCAAATAAATTCTGGAAATTCAACTAATTTACCAAAAATTTCAAAAAAAATTAAACCAACTTCAATACATACTAAACAACCCTAACTAACCTAGGATATATCAAAGTCAAGCTAAAAAAATCGAAGGAAGGAAGGATTAAGTGAGTGTTACTCACTGTCAGCAGGATGAGGGAGAAGGGGAGGAAGAGCTTGTTGTTGCCGGGAAAAATGGAGAAGGCTGAGCAGCACAGACGAGGTGGACAGTAATGGCAAGCGGAGGATCAAGCTGGCAGGAGGGTGTTGTCACGCACAGGGAGAGAGGAAGCTTACTGTCTGACGGGGGAAAGAAGAAGAGCAGCAGCTGCCAGACCTGGGAGCTTCTGAAGCACGGCGGAAATAGAGTTCTCCGACAAGGGAGAAGGCGACACAGTGAGAGATGGAGAATGGCAGGGTGACGGACAGGAAGGAGGGTGCTGGTAAGGGTTCCTTTTCTCTGTCAAGTGTTTTTCTGCTTTCTTTTGCCTTGATCCCTTTTTTTTTTGTCCAAATCCTTACATATATATATATATATATATATATATATATATATATATATATATATATATATATATATGAGTAGGAACATACACACACATATATATATTTATATATTTTGTATATGTGCATGTACATGGAAACACATACATAGACATAAAATTTAATATAATTTAAAATAGCAATAATAAAAATAATAATAATAATAATGATATTAATAGACAATGAAATTCTAAACATTAAGTAAGTAATACTCTCATATATTAATAACCCTTAAATAATATGAACATAAATAAACAAAATATAATATGATGCAAAAGTAATTGTTAATAATACTATTTGAAAGAAATTATCCCTTTTTATTTAAATAATATATATAAGGTATTACAGTCTCCCCTCCTTATATGAATTCATCCTCGAATTCAAGAAAAGAAAGAAAAGAGGAATTACGAGACTAAAAGGGAAAAAGATACGGAAATGAAACTCGCATCTCGGCTTCAGTTTCCTAAGTGCAATCCTCTGTGGAATGGTTACTCCATAGCACCTTCACCATCGGTATCTCCTTAGTTCGCAGCTGTCGGATTTGGTGATCCACAATCGCCACCGAGTACTCCTCGTAAGTCAAATCGTTGCTAAGCTCTACGGCTTGAGGTTGCAACACGTGAGACGGATCAGGGACGTATTTTCTCAGCATGGATACATGAAATACAGGATGGATTCTCGATAGCTCTGGAGGTAACACCAGCCTATACGCCACTTCCCCCACTCTAGACCGAACCTCAAATGGTCCAATGTATCTAGGAGCTAGCTTACCTTTCTTGCCAAATCTCATAACTCCTTTCATTGGAGACACCTTCAGGAACACCATGTCTCCAACCATAAAGGATACACCCTTCCTCCTAGGGTCAGCATAGCTCTTCTTTCTGCTGAAGGCTATCTTCAATTGCTGCTGTATAATAGGGACTTTCTCCGAAGTGATCTGCACCAACTCTGGTCCCGTTAACTGCCTTTCATCAATCTCCCAACACAAAGGTGATCAACACTTCCTGCCATATAGTGCCTCATACGGAGCCATCTCGATGCTAGCATGATAGCTGTTATTATAAGCAAACTCAATCAATGGTAAGTGGAAATCTCATTGTCCTCCAAAGTCCATTACACACATCCTCAGCATATCTTCTAACGTCTGGATGGTCCTCTCTGACTGACCATCTGTCTGAGGGTGGAAGGCCGTACTAAATTCCAATCTGGTACCCAAGGCCTTGTGTAATTCTTGCCAAAAGACTGAGGTAAAGGTGGCTCCTCTATCCGACACTATCCTCACAGGCACTCCATGTAGACAAATAATCCTATTGACGTAAAGTCTCGCTAGTCTATCAGTAGAGTACGCCTTCTTTATGGGTAGAAAGTGTGCTGACTTAGTTAACCTGTCAACAATCACCAAATAGCGTCATAACCTCTAGTAGTCCGAGGTAGCCCAGTCACGAAATCCATGGCTATCATATCCCATTTCCATTCAGGAATTGGCATGGGTTGCAACAGTCCCGAGGGTCTCTCATGTTCAAGCTTTATTTGCTGGCAAGTCAAGCACCTGGATACAAATTCTGTAATATCCCTCTTCATTCCATTCCACCAGTATGTATCCTTCAAATTATGATACATCTTGGTAGAATGAACACTATATGCATAAAAATGTACTTCTTCCATAATCTCCTTTCTCAAGTCATCAACATCTGGCACACAAATCCTAGTGCCCAACCGCAATACACCTTCTCTGTCAATCACAAAGTCCCGTGACTGCCCTTGTTGTACTTCATACATGATTCTCTGCAACTAGGGGTCTCTACTCTGAACTGCCTTAACCCGATCCAAGTATACTGATCGTACACTGAATTGAGCTAAAAGGCACTTTCGGGTAACTTTCATCTGTAACCTCTAATCGATCAATCCATGCAACTCCTTGATAATGGGCCTTCTCTCTGTGCTAATATGGGCAAGGCTGCCTGCTGATTTTCTACTCAAGGCATCCGCAACAACATTCGCCTTGCCTGGATGGTATAAAATGGAGCAATCATAATCCTTAAGGAGTTCCATCCATCTCCTCTGCCTCAGATTCAAGTCCCTCTGCTGGAAAATATATTTCAAGCTCTTGTGATCTATGTATATCTCACATGTCACTCCGTACAAGTAATGCCTCCATATTTTCAAAGCAAACACCACGGCTACCATCTCTAAGTCGTGAGTAGGATAGTTCTGCTTGTGCTTCTTCAACTGTCTCGAAGCATAAGCAATCACTTGACCATTTTGCATTAACACACAGCCCAATCCTACTCTGGAAGCATCACAATACACTGTATAATCTTCATTTCCAGAGGGCAAAGTTAGAATTGGAGCCGACGTCAACAAGTCCTTCAATAACTGAAAGTGCTCTTCGCATTTGTCTATCCATACAAACTTAGCACTCTTCTGGGTCAACCTTGTCAAAGGTGCAGTAATTCTAGAGAAGTTCTTCATAAATCTTCTATAATAGCCTGCTAGACCCAGGAAACTCCACACCTCTTTAACTGTAGTTGGCCTCGGCCACTCCGTAATAGCCTCTATCTTCTTAGGGTCCACCTGTATGCTATCTCGAGAAACCACGTGGCCTAGAAATGCCATTTGATGCAACC
The DNA here is from genome assembly GCA_947683625.1 of Mallotus nudiflorus. Classification (NCBI taxonomy): domain Eukaryota; kingdom Viridiplantae; phylum Streptophyta; class Magnoliopsida; order Malpighiales; family Euphorbiaceae; genus Mallotus; species Mallotus nudiflorus. Next base: position 136,310 of record CANTUR010001168.1, read on the forward strand.
AAAACTCGCACTTTGAGAATTTGGCATACAACCTGTGCTCCCTTAAGGTTTGAAGCACCCTTCTCAGATGCATCATATGCTCAGCCTCACTCTTGGAATAAACTAAGATATCATCAATGAAAACTATCATAAACCAATCCAAGTATGGCCTAAACACCCTATTCATCAAGTCCATAAAGGCTGCTGGAGCATTAGTCAATCCAAAGGACATTACTAAGAACTCATAATGGCCATATCTTGTTCGAAAGGCTGTCTTGGGCTCATCACCTCTTCTGATTCTTAACTGATGATACCCAGATCTCATATCTATTTTAGAGAAGCATGTAGCACCTTGAAGTTGATCAAACAGATCATCAATCCTCGGAAGTGGGTACTTATTCTTGATGGTGACCTTATTCAACTGCCTGTAATCAATACAAAGTCAAAGGCTACCATCTTTCTTCTTTACGAACAACACTGGAGCACCCCAAGGTGATGTACTGGGTCTGATAAAACCCTTATCAAGCAACTCCTGTAACTTTTCTTTCAGCTCCTACAGTTCAGCTGGTGCCATTCTATAGGGTGGCATAGAAATAGGATCCGTACCAGGTATGACATCAATACAGAACTCTATCTCTCTGTCTGGTGGTAATCTTGGTAATTCTTCAGGAAAGACATCCAGAAATTCACACACCACTGGCACCTGCTCAATTGCCACATTCTCCTTCTCAACATCTCTTACCACTGCCAAGTAACCCTGATAACCCTTTTTAAGCATCTTCCGGGCTGTAATGGTAGAAATGAGATTATGAGGCATGGAGCTCTTTTCACCCTTAAAATAAAATTCTTCTTCATCTGGAATTCTGAACACCACTTCTTTCTCTCTACAATTCACTGAAGCATAATACCTCGACAACCAATCTATGCCCAAAATAACGTCGAATTCCAGCACATCAAGCAATACTAAGTCTGCCAATAGTTCTCTACCATCAACTATCACCAGACACGAAGGAAAGAAGACATCTGTCTCTAACTCATCACTAAGAGAAGTCAAAACAGATAGAGGAAAGGACAACCTAAAAGGCTGCCACACGATTCTCGAAGCGAACACAGGAGAAATGAAGGAATGTGAAGCACCGGGATCAAACAACACTCTAGCATCGCATGCACAGACTGAGAGAATACCTGCTACCACTGCATTCAAAGTCTAAGCATCCTGTGGTGTCAAAGTGAACACTCGAGCCTGACCACGACCTGCCTGCTGAGAAATCGAAGGCTGCACAAAACCATGTCCGCTAGGTCTACCAACTGAACCTCGACCCTGCTGACTCATAGGCTAAGGCGGGTCTCTGTTGTGGTTGTATAGGTTCTCGGTACTGTTGAGGCATCGAATAGTAGGGTTGAGCCATTGATGAAGACGAACCCTGAACGTACTGTGGCTGGTATTCGGAGTGGGGACAAGCTCTGGCTAGATGTCCAACCTGCCTACATCTGAAGCAAGCGCCTGTTAGCATATGACACGGGCCCTGATGAAATCGTCCACAACTCGTGCAAGCACTGGCTCCAGACCCAGAACTACTCTGCCTGGAACTCTGCCCACTACTACTGCTACTAACTCCTGTACCAAATCTGTGACCCCTACCACTCTTTCTGTTTGAGGCATACCCACGTCGGCCAACTCGGTGAGTCCTGGACCTCCTACCTGTAATATCCCACATCGGTTGGAAAGAAGAACGAAGCACGCCTTATAAGGGTGTGGATACCTTCTCCCATCAGATGCGTTTTAAAATCATGCGCTGCGGGCTGGGCCTGGGCAAAGCGAACAATATCTGATGTGGGTTGGTCTAGGCTATTACAATTGGTATCAGAGCCAGAGCCCGGATCAGTGTGCCAGTGTGGACGCTAAGCCCTAAGGGGGGTGGATTGTGATATCCCACATCAGTTGGGAAGGAGAACGAAGCATGCCTTATAAGGGTGTGGATACCTTCTACCATCAGACGCGTTTTAAAACCGTGCGCTGCGGGCTGGGCCTGGGCAAAGCGGACAATATCTGATGCGGGTTGGTCTGGGCTATTACACTACCACTCTACTGAGAGCTACTCGCAGCCTGCTGACTCGAACTGCCGATGTGAAATGCTGGCTGCTGGTACCCGGGAGTTACACCATATCCACTGCCCCCGACCATATAAGGATCTACCATGGTGCCCTGGCGGATATGTCGCCTCTCTATCAAACGGGCCTCCTCAATCACACTCTCTAGGATGTGGTCCTCGGTACACATACTAATAAAAACGGGTCCCAATCCAGTAACATACAGCTCTACTGCTCTGTAAGGGTCCCTCCTGATATCTTTTGTATGTCAGGACAGCCTATTAAACTCTTTGGTATAGTCCTCCACTGACCTATCGCCTCTAGTGATGTGGAGTAGCTACCACCTGTAGGCATCTCTGGTGGCTGGAGGATAGAAAAATCTCAAAAAGTGATCCTTAAATTCTGGCTAAGTCAGCTCATGCATCGATGGCTGAATCGACTGCATAAACCAATCCTGAGCTGTCGCCTGAACTGACAACTCCATAATCATAATCCTCTGATAATCTATGTGTCCCGTCATGGTGCATGCCTCAATCGCATTAATGAAGTCTAAGGCATCACCCGTACCGTCGAAAGAAACTCTACCGATCCGTGAGTAAAGAAGCGTTGCCTCAGTATCTGACATCCCCTAGTTTCTCTACTGAAGCATCTGATGTACAAAGGACATCGCCTGATTTAATGCTGTTAGACCCTGATTAATCCCTGCCAGTCCAGTTACAAAAGTTGTGGGATCAACAGTTGGGGCTTCAGGCTCGACTGGCTGCTGATCAGGAATCTCAGCTACAGCTACCCTGGCTCGACCTCTACCTCTACCTCTGCCCCTACGACGTGGAGCAGGAAGGGGAGCCTCATCGTGGACAGACTACTCATCAAGTCTAAGGGTCGGATTGACATCGGGGTCGGTACGCACACGCTTCATTCTGAAAAGAAGACAAGGAAAAAATCGAATTCAAAACGAGGTAAGAATATTTAAAGCAACGCGGAATTAGAAACAAAAACATCTCAAAGATAATTATCAATCCTAAAGCTGCAGTAGTTACACAAAAAGACAGACATAGACAATTAATCGGATGCTCTGATACCAACTTTGTCACGACCCGAACCCGAGGGCACGTGACCGGCACTAGGGAATGGGTAGGCATAAGGCCCCCGAAACCCGTAGTAAGCCTAAAGGAAAAGAAAATAAAACCATTCATATTTTAAACTTTAATTAATAACATAACATATTATCAAACTAATTTTTCTCAAAATACACAAATTCAACTGCTTAATAGAAATGTGTTTCAACATCTCATATTATAAATTGAATTTAAATCTTATATATAAGCGTAGTTTACACAAATAAATTACACAATTATATTTAAACCATACAAATCCTTAGTACAAATACTACTGCAGCAGTCTAGATTAACACACAGTACAGCTTACAATGACCTACATAAAATAGCCGGTAAAGAAGAAACCCGACGTGGAGGTAATCTGAGGTCGAACTCCTAAGCTCCTGAAAAAAATAAAATTGAGGGGAATCAGACCTCACTGAGTAAGTCAATAAAAAGAGCTGTACGGTTTGAAAACCTTTGAAAAACTATATATGTTTATAGTGAAAATAATTTATAATGTATAAGTATAGTTTTTGAAAAATCTCGATAGAACCCTAAACCCAAAAATCTAAATGGCCAACTGGGCCCACTTATTCCAACTAGACTATCGGTTCCTGAGAGCAAAGGCATCAACCGAGGCACCAAGTCGTAGTCATTCACTTAATCCAAATATATGGCACTGGCGGTCCCTGAGAGCAAAGGAATCGACCGAGGCACCCATCCCAGTCCATTATTAACCTTACAATCATTGGCGGTCCCCGAGAGCAAAGGCTTCCACCGAGGCACCCGTCCCAGTTTAACATTCATCAATCATATATATATATCACGGATCCATCTCTCAATCTCTACCATGTGCACATAGTCCTGGTGAAGCCCACCAGGTAGCCCATTCTACCAAAATTTCTCAAAATCGATTTTAAATAAAATGCATTTAAATCTTAAATAGCAACATTAAATTAAATAAACCATATAATCAATATAAAAATATGAGCGCACGCATTTGTTAATTAAAACACACGCACAGATCGTTCTATTGACTTACAGGATGAATGCGAAGGCTGACGACCACGCGTCTGCCTCAGCCTCATAGCTTCTACTCCGAAATGCTCTAAAAGAAAATAATAATCGACTTTTAAAATATGACTAAGGAATCGAAATCAACAATCAACAAATAATAAAATTCCAGACTGACTCGAGTAAAATCGGACAAGACTCGACAGACAGGACTTAACCTAACTAACGGTAGAAATTTTACGAGTATCACATTTTACGAGAAAATCTATCGAAATTTTGACAGAGTCTCCTTTGTAAAACGGACATCTCTCTACCAAAGGTAGAGCCAGACCTACATAGAAAATGCACTCCTAAAACCACAACACCCACACTCGAGTCGGGCTTCCAAAACTACAATTTGTCCCGACCGAGATCACAACTCAATAAAATACCGAGAATTAATAACATTTATTTTTAAAAATTTATATTTCATATACACATATACTAAAAATAGACAAAAATATATAAAATCTCAATCATTTAAAATTAACAACTAAATTTGCATATCATTATCAAAATATAAAACCATTATAATGTATTATATATATATACATAATACTTGGAATTTAATATTTAAAATTTACACTACTTCGGTAAAAATACCAATTAATTTATAAAAATTGTGCAAACCTTTTTAAATGTTAATAAATTCAATTAAAATATATATATAACTATGTTTAGCGTAAAATTACATTTTTACCCCTAAAATACATAAATTACATAATGTGTTATTAATACTAAAAATAATCCCTTAAAATTATTTAATCATGCCAAAAATTCATTTTCTCAAAATAAACTTCCCTAATATAATTAAAATATTTAATCAACTAAAAAAAATTTCCAAATATATATTATTTAACCTAAAATCAAATTTGGCATAAATTCAAAAATATTTATAAAAATAGTATAAAAAAAATCTCAAAAATTATAATTTGAGTTCTAAAATTAATAACATTCACTAATAACCTCAATTATCAAAATTTCATAATTTTTAACCATAATTTTCGAAAATTAACAAAATATTACTAACATTTTCAAAAATTCTACCAAATTTACAATAATTCCTAAAATTTTCAATAAAATTTGATTCACTCAAAAAAATAATTATCAACAACCACCCTAATTACTAATTTTACCCAAATAAATATCTAATAAAACCAAATAAACATCAAATAAATTCTGGAAATTCAACTAATTTACCAAAAATTTCAAAAAAAATTAAACCAACTTCAATACATACTAAACAACCCTAACTAACCTAGGATCTATCAAAGTCAAGCTAAAAAAATCGAAGGAAGGAAGGATTAAGTGAGTGTTACTCACTGTCAATAGGATGAGGGAGAAGGGGAGGAAGAGCTTGCTGTCGCCGGGAAAAATGGAGAAGGCTGAGCAGTACAGACGAGGTGGACAGCAATGGCAAGCGGAGGATCAAGCTGGCAGGAGGGTGCTGTCGCGCACAGGGAGAGAGGAAGCTTGTTGTCTGACGAGGGAAAGAAGAAGAGCAGCAGCTGCCAGACCTGGGAGCTTCTGAAGCACGACGGAAATGGAGTTCTCCGGCAAGGGAGAAGGCGGCACAGTGAGGGACGGAGAATGGCAGGGTGACGGATGGGAAGGAGGGTGCTGGTAAGGGTTCCTTTTCTCTGTCAAGTGTTTTTCTGCTTTCTTTTGCCTTGATCTCATTTTTTTTTTTTGTCCAAATCCTTACATATATATATATATATATATATATATATATAGATAGATAGATAGATAGATACATATACTACATGCACACACATATATATATACACTAATTATTTTAAATGCACACACCCACCTTACTAATATTTAACCTAAATTATTTATATATGTGTATATATATATATATATATATATGAGTAGGAACATACACACATATATATATTTATATATTTTGTATATGTGCATGTACATGGAAACACATACATAGACATAAAATTTAATATAATTTAAAATAGCAATAATAATAATAATAATAATGATATTAATAGACAATGAAATTCTAAACATTAAGTAAGTAATACTCTCATATATTAATAACCCTTATATAATATGAACATAAATAAATATAATATAATATGATGCAAAAGTAATTGTTAATAATACTATTTGAAAGAAATTATCCCTTTTTATTTAAATAATATATATAGGGTATTACATTAATAAATTACAAAATTTGAAATTATACAATGTTAATTTTTTTATTTTAAATTTAAATTGAAATATAATGGGCATTCCACTATTTATTTGTTGTTATTAATAATAACAATTTTTTATTTCTCATTTTTAAGTTTAAATTATGTTGTAATGGACATTGCACATTTTTATTTGTTAATTGAATTATTGCAATATAATAGACATTGTAATAATAATAATAATAATAATAATAATAATAACAATAACAATAGCTAGTAGTAGTAGTAGTAGCAACGAGAATATTATTAATAATAATGAAATTAATAAAAATATTTTGTTGATAATTTATTTATTATATTTTAAACACAAAACATATTCATTTTTAACATATATTATTTACATATATTACTTAATATATATTACTTGATAATACAATAAAAAGTATATAATTAAGTTCACTACTATTTGTTAATATTTGTATATTATTTATTAAATTAATATTGGATACTATATTTAGTTTTCGGTTTAGTAAAATTCTCGGTTCAATTTGTTTGTAATTATATAGTACCACACTAAAATTAATCATAAAATTTATAAAAATTTACTAAAATACCCAATTTTTAGACTTTTCTACTAAAGTGCTTTCAACTGTTATTTATTACACTTTTACTTTAGTCTCTTTTCTTTCATGCCATTGTTTTAATTTTTGTATTCTCTTTTACCTCATTTTATTTTCTCCTTTTTTCTTCTTCTTTTTTCTTTTTTTTTTTTATTTTATTTTATCCTTATTTTTATTTCTTTTTTCTTTTCTCTTTTTTTCATTTACTTTTATTTTTTTCTTATTTTTTTCTCTTTCTCTTCTTTCTAATTTCTCTTTTTTAATTAATTCAGAAAGTCAGTCAATATCATTATTTTTATTTTTTATTTCGTTATTTTTCCATCAATTTTGTTTTCATTTTTTATTTTATTAGTTTCTTCAATTAGTTTTCCTTTTTTCTTTCTTTATTTTTATTTTTATTGTTTTTCTCCATCACTTCTTTTTTTCTTTCTTTTATTTTTATTTTTATTTTATCCTTATTTTTTATTTCATTTTTTCCTTTCTCTCTATTTTAATTTTTATTTTCTCTTTATTTTTTTATTTCTTTCTATTTTTTCTTTTCTTTTTTTAATTAATGGAGAATTAGCCAATATTATTATTATTTTCTTTTTTTTTCTTTTTTCATCAATTTAAATTTCCTTCTTTTTTGTTTTTGTTTTTATTTTGGTTTTGTTTTCTTTTTCTTTTTTTTATAAATTTTTTAGAAAGAAAATTTTGTGATAATTCACCAGACACTCTATCTTTAACTCAATTTCACTTGCTTCATAATTTTTTTTTTTTTTGTTTTAAACCTAAGTTCTGCATATTTTTTATACACAACTAGACATTTACTCACTTAATACGTGGGTGTTAAAAATGCAATAAAAATATTGTATAAAAAAAATTTCAACTTCTAAAAAATAAAGCTGATAAATGTAATTGGAAAAAAATCATATTTATGATACAAATTGATAAAATAACTGAAAATTTCTATTTAGTCATTTTTTCTCTCTCAATATAAATAAATGGACAAATAATTGAAGTCTGGCAACTTTCATGCAACATTATAGTGTGAAATAAAAGTAATGAAGATAAATTCAACTAACCATTTCTTTATGTTTTAGCAAAAAATATAAATTTTTTAGTTAATTATTCTTCATGAAGCTAAATAAAAAGTGGAAGAAATTATTTCATATACAAAAAATAAAAAATAAACCCAAAAAATGAAAAATATATCAGGTTTAATGCCTTTGAAATTGTATTCTGGTCACTTTAAAATTTTTAAAAATAAAATTTTCACTCTATTCTCCATTGTAATAAATGAAAACTAGTAATTATTCCATTCGTACAAATATAAGTTGTATTAGAATTCAATTTTTTATGATATTGTATAAAAAATGTAACTATTTTGTAATGAAGATATCATATCAAAACCGTAAAATTTATGAAATATATTCTAAATTGACAAAATCATATCCTTAATTTCAAGGTATTAATATTTCAAAAGTATATTAGAATTTTCTCTCTAATAATTTATTATTTCTTAATTGAATGAAGAAAACCATAATTCTTTGTTTGTTATTTGCCAATTTTTGAGATTTATGAATATATAGATATTAACATAAAACCATAATTCTTGATTTGTAACGAAGAAAAATCATAATTCCTAATTTATGAATATATTTGCTGGAAATGTCACTATAATTATAGTTTATTAAAAAAATAAACATGACTTAGTTTAGGAAAAAATTATAATTAACATATTTAAATTATAAAACTCACATTAGTTTTTTAATAAATAATTAAAATTTCAAATATATAGATTTTTTTTATTTTATGATCCTAGAAAAAAACTAAGTGATGTTTATTTTTTAATAAACTATAATTATAGTGACATGTCCAGCAAATATATTCATAAATTAGGAATTATGATTTTTCTTCATTACAAATCAAGAATTATAGTTTTATATTAATATCTATATATACATAAATCTCAACAATTGGCAAATAACAAACAAAGAATTATGGTTTTCTTCATTAAATTAAGAAATAATAAATTATCAGAGAGAATTCTAATCTACTCTTGAAATATTAATACCTTGAAATTCAGTATACGTTGCTTTCAATTTAGAATATATTCGTATATTTTACATTTTTGATATGATATCTTCATTACAATATATTTTACGTTTCTAATACAATATCATAAAAAATTGACTTCTAATACAACTTATATTTGTATGAATGGATTAATTGCTAGTTTTCACTTATTACAATCGATAATAGAGTGAAATTTTTATTTTTAAAAATTTTTAAGTGACTAGAATACAATTTCAAAGGAAGTAAACTTGAAATATTTTTCATTTTTTGGGTTTATATATATATGTTTAGTTAATTTTTTGTATATGAAATAATTTCTTCCACTTTTTAGTTAGCTTCATGAAAAATAATTAACTAAAAAATTTATATTTTTTGCTAAAACTAAAAGAAATGGTTAGTTGAATTTATCTTCATTACTTTAATTTCACACTATAATGTTGCATGAAAGTTGTCAGACTTCAATTATTTGTCTATTTGTTTAAATTGAGAGAGAAAAAAATGACTAAATAGAAATTTTCAGTTATATATATATATGGAAAATAAACTAATAATGTACAAAAAATAAACCAATAATATATGAAAAACAAACCAAAAGAATATGAAAAATATTTCAATTTTCATGTCTTTAAAATTTTTATATTCCAGTCATGATGAATAAAAATGCTAACATAGCAGGCATATGGCTACTTATAATAAAACAATTAATAATAGTGATGATAATAATATTCAATCAAAGATAAGAAAATATTTATTGAGATTGTTTCATATATGAAAAATAGACAAAAAGTAAATGCAAAATAAATCAAAAAAAATTTAAGTTTCATGTTTTTGGAATTTGTATTCCAATCACTTTAAAATTTTTAGAAATGAAATTGTCATTTCATTTTCCATTGTATCAAATACCTCGAAATGTTGTATATATTTTTGTCAATTTAGAATACTTTTCATTTTTTTAACGTTTCAGATACCATAATTTTATATATGTTTTGATCAATTTGAAATACTTTCCCCATATTTTATGTTTTTGATACAATATCTTCATTATAGTTGTAATTGAAAAAATGAAACAATTTACTCAATGCAGACTAAAACCTCATAGATGATAATAAATATATTTATTATGTTATTGTAATACCCTACATTTTAATTAAATAAAGTAATTTTTGAATTTTGTATTGTTAATAAATAATTTTAAATTATATTATACAATTGTTAATTATTTTGCTATCTAATGGAGATATATTTATGTTAATATTATTTTAGGGTTATTGATTTATATGAGTACTATTTTATTATCATTTAAAAAAATGAAATATATTATTATTATTATTATTATTATTATTATTATTATTATTATTATTATTATTATTATTATTATTACTATCATTATTATTATTATTATTTTAAAACTACATGAATTTCATGGTTATTTTATGTGTGTTACTAAGTACATATATGTATATAAAATAACCATGAAATTCATGTAGTTTTAAAATAATAATAATAATTATTATAGTAATAATAATCTATTTATATACACATGCACACATATATATATACATATATGTACTTAGTAGGGTATTATTATTTTATATGTGTGTGTATTAATTTATTATTGTGTATATATATATATATATGTATATAGTATGCTTGTGTGTGTGTATATATACATATATGTGTGTATAATGTGATTGTGTGGTGGAGAATTTAGGTGTAATATTATAATATAATGTTTTAATATATATATATATATATATATATATATATATATATATATATATATATATATATATATATATACACAAAAAAAAAACAGAAGCTTACCTCTCATCGAAGACCCCAAGCCGCTGCCACCTCCCTGTCCGCCACTGTCACCACCATGTTTCCTCTCCTTCTGGCGTGCCTCGACCTCTCTGAGCGACAGTCACCACCGCCAGCCTGTCCTTCCTCCCTCCTTTCTTTCTTTCCAGTGCCTATCTTCTGTCACTCTCGGTTGGAGCTGCCTTGTCACGGTCGGAGCTGGATCCAGCACTACCATAGCTCCCTCAGCCTCCCTCACCTTTTCAGGCGTCAGTCTACGTCGAAACCCGCCGCTGCAACTCATCTCCGGCGTCGGAATTAGAGGTTAAAGGTGAGTTGGTCTGGGTTGTTTTTAGGTTGTTCTAGGGTTATTTTCTGGTTAATTGAGTGGGTTTAGGTGTTAATCTTTAGATATTCTAAGCTAGATGATGAATTATACCAATTTGGTTGTTCAAATCCGATTTTTGTGTATTATTCTGATTTTTTTCTTGATTTACAGAATTTTTGTTTGATTTTATTTAATTTTTATTTGACTTTATTTGATATTTTTTTTAGTTTAATTAGTAATTAGAGTAATTAAGGTTAAATATTTATAATTTATTGATGTTTATTTAAGAATTTTAGAAATTTTGGACTTAATTATAGATTTTGTAAATTTTGGGTAATTAATTGATATTTTTATTAATTACGAAATTTATTGTAAAAATTATGAAATTTTGATAATTGATATTATTATTAAATGTTATTAATTTTAGAACTTAAATTATAGTTTTTGTGATTTTTAAACTATTTTTATAAATATTTTTAAGTTTATGTCAAATGTGAATTATTAGGTTAAATTATATTTTTAGAGGAAATTAGTAGTTATTTATATGTTTTAATTATGCTAAGATATTTAATGTAGAGAAAATGATTTTTAGATGTTTGAATAATTTTCAAGGAATTTTTAGTATTAATGGTGTATTATATAAGTTGTATACTATAAGGGTAGAAACGTAATTTTGTTAAATATAGTTAAATAATAAATTTTGGTTGGTCTTAATAATAATCAAGGAATTTAAAAGGATTTTTTTTTTACAAATTATCTACTAATTTAAACCAATAAACACTAATTTCTCAAAATCAATTTTAATAATATATTAGGTGTTATTTTGAATATTATGCGTATTTTTCTATTATTTTGATAAATATGTAATTTTACGCTAATTATAATTAAAATATATTTTAATTGGCTTTATTAACATTTAAGAGGTTTAGAGATATATTTTTATATATGTATTAATAGATAATTTTCATTAAGTAATATTAATTGTGAGTGTTGTTTATATATATATATATATATATATATATATATATGTTGGTTTGTGAAATTTTATTTTTTAAAAAAATCTATATTGTTAGATGAATTTTTGACTATGGCTAATCATTTTTGTGATGTATATTTTTGGGAAAATAAATGATACAATTTTTTTGTGATGTTCTTGTTGGATTGTGGTCTCGGTCGGGGATAAGTGTAGCTCTGGAAGCCCAACTCAAGTATGAATGTCTGCGGTTATTAGAAGTGCGTTTTCTATGCAGGTTTGGCTCTACCTTTGGTAGAGAGATGTCCGTTTTACAGAGGAGACTCTGTCGAAATTTCAGTAGATTTTCTCATAAAACGTGATATTCGTAATAATTTTTATCGTTAATTAGGTTTTTTCCTGTCTATCGAGTATTGTCTGGTCTTCCTCAAGTTAGCCTAGAATTTCATTATTTTTGTTGATTTTCGATTTTAATTTCATAGTCATGTTTTAAAATTGATCTGTTAATTTCTTTTCTAGAGCATATCGAAGCAAAAGTCGTGAGATCGAGGTAGACGCGCGGTCGTCAGCCTTCTCATTCATTTTGTAAGTTGATAAAATGATATGTGCGTGTGTTTTATTTAAAGATGCGTGCGCTCATATATTTTTTATATTCTTTATATGATTTATTTAATTTAGTGATGTTATTTAAGGTTTAAGTGCATTTTATTTATTTAAAATCAGTTTTGAGAAATTTTGGTAGAACGGGCTACCTGGTGGGTTTCACCAGGACCGTGTGCACATGGTAAAGATTGAGAGATGGATCCGAGATATGTATGACTTGTGGATATAAACTGGGACGGGTGCCTCAGTGGAAGCCTTTGATCTCGGGGACCGCCAGTGATTAGAAAGTCAATAATGGACTGGGATGGGTGCCTCGGTTGATGCCTTAACTCTCGGGGACCGCCAGTGCCATATATTTGGATTAAGGGAACGACTGCGACTTGGTGCCTCGGTTGATGCCTTTGCTCTAGGGGACCGACAGTCTAGTTGGAATAAGTGGGCTCGGTTGGCCATTTAAGACTTTGGGTTTAGGGTTCTACCGAGATTTTTCAAAAGCTATATCTATACATTATAAATTATTTTCACTATAACTATTTAGTTTTCAAAAAGGTTTTCAAATTGTACAGCTCTTTTTATTGACTTACTTAGTGAGGTCTGATTCCCCTCAATTTATTTTTTTTCAGGAGCTTGGGAGTTCGACCTCAGACTGCCTCCGCGCCGGATTTCTTCATCATCGGCCATTTTATGTAGGTCATTGTAAGTTATATTGTTGTAATATTCTAGAAAGTTGCAGTAGTAACTATACTATAAATTGTATGACTTAAGTATATTTATGTATTTTATTTATATGCACCACTTTTATGTATAATGATTTAAGTTTGATTTATAATATGACACTGGAGAATATTTTATTTATGTATTCAATTATGTTTTAATTTTAGAAAAATCAGTTTGATAATATGTTCTGCTATAAAATAAAGTTTTAAATTGTAACATTTTATTTTTTTTTTCTTTAAGGCTTATTACGGGTTTTCAGGGGCCTTATGTCTACCCATTCCCTAGTGTCGGTCACGTGCCCTCAGGTTCGGGTCGTGACAGTTATAAACTCTAAAACAATTAAATAATTATTTAACAAAGTTAATATTCAAGGAAATATTTAGAAAGTCTCTATATAGTCAATCCACAACAATCAAAACTAAAATAGGAGGCATGAAACAACACAAAGAAAAAGATAAAACTAGAACTACATAACTTCCACTTTGAATTATAAACTTCTTTCATTAGCTTACCTTTCACTACCTAATCTATAAAAACCAAATCAAAGCATATAAATTCAACTTTAAAAAAAATATATGATTGGAGAAAAAGAAAAAACACCAATAAACAAATTAAACCATCAAACGCCAAAATAGTCCCATGGAAAATATAAGATCTAGCCTATACAATCAAATATCAAAAAAAAAAAAATAGAACCCAATTGGATAAATCACATAACAAAAAAAGAGTGAATGATTTTAAATCCGAAAAGGTTCAATAAGAATCAAAAGCCAACGTAAATTTGATGAGTGAAAAGAATCAATAGTTCTTTGTTTTATCTTATAAGAAAAAAAATTCTTAATGGTTAAAAAGGGTGTGGTGGATCAATCGATGTTCATGAAATCTGTATAATTGAGAGAGGAATTAGAAGTTTTCATCCAACGATTCTAATTGTATTCAACTTACTAGTCCCTTCTAAAACCACTTTCCTATGAATTAAATTTTTAGGATAAGATATATATATATATACTTGCTCTACTTCTTCACCACTCCAACTTTGAAAATAGAATGATGCAATTCTACTCATAGAAAAGAAAAAAAATGGATACCCAATCTCAAGAAAAATGGTAGAAAACATACATATCAACCTATCAACACCAATCAAATTACAACTAAAAAATGAATCTTGATGACAAACTCCATATGAGCATACTGTTCTTGATCCACAAGAAAAATAGAAAAAGAAAAAAAGAAAAATTGAAATGAATCAAATATAGTTTGAATCTTTGAACTTGATTTCAGTTGGGTTTAATTTCAAAGCTCAAATCTTTCATTTGCAACTCTGCTTTCTCTACTTCTTTGATCTTTCTTGGACTTTGATTTTGATTTGGATTTGGCCAAATGAAGAAAGCACAAAGGAAGAAGGGGAAGAGAGAGAAACAACATGAAGGAGAGCAAGAAATAGAGGGTTTTTTTTTTTTTAGTGTTAATGAAAGAAGGGGACACGCATGTAAATATTTTGAATTTTTCAGACATACGTGTAATTAATAAAAAGTGGGTACATTTTAAAAAATAGAAGCTATTTTTTATATATTTTTATAAAGATCTCTAAAATTTAGTTCAGTCCAATTTGGATTCTAAATTATTAAATTCGATAAAGTTTTAATATCTATCAATTGAAAATTTCGATTTGATTTAATTTTTTTTTTTCCATTTCATATTCAACCTTAATGATCAACCCATTTTAGAATGTAAAACTTTAACTAAACATAAAGTTATACATTACATAAGTTGAATGTGCACTAAAGTGCATCTGTTTGTATGTGTTGTTGAGAAAGCTTTTTAGGTATGTATTATACAGGGTGTTTACTTTACCTGCTTTTTATAGAGGTTTTACAAGCCAAGGCTTCTTGGTCTAGATGGTAATCACCTGCCAAAATGGTGCCACCTGTCCAGGTTCAGAGCCCATGGGCTCCCCCTCCCCTCTAATTAAAGAGAAAACCTAAGGGATTTTTACTAAAATGCCCTACAAACTCAAGTCAATAACTAAGATATCCCAACTTTTTTTATTACCAGTGTGCCCTAAAACTAAAAAATAATTACCATAATGCACGCAAACCTAACGAACCTATTCCTGCTACTCCAAAAAATGGTGCCTTCAGCCAAACATATTCCTTCTTCCTTTGTTCTTCAAAAACCGTAGCCAACATTCTAACAAAATCAAAATCTTTAATAACCCAAAGAAAACTCTTCTTGATTTCTTCAAAAAAACAATAAATTTAAGATACAAAAGACAAATCTCAACAAAAAATCAAAGCATTCTCATCCAGATCTTAAAAAGCTTCAACAAATCAAAAAGAAGAAAACAACCAAGTTAAATTTCATCAACAAATCAAATATGTAAGGCAATACATTGCTACAAAGATCTTTATAACTCTCTCAAAAATAATAAAAAATTATATACATTCATGAAAGCCAACTATTATCATCATTAAATCTATTTAAAAAAATAGTGTTTCTTTAAAAATTAACAGTTGATTGTTGTAAAATAATTCTACATTAAACTCATCAATAAACCAAAAAAAATTAGTATATGTTTTGTTCAATTTTGATTAAATTAAGAATATTTCATGTTTCTGAAACATGTTTACATTATCTATATTAAAAATACAAAACCAACAAATTATATATACATTTTTCTCATTTTAGAATAATTTTAGTATCCTTTAAGCTTCTGATACTTTCAATTATTCTATGTGTTTTTTTTTTTCATTTTTGAATATTTTCAATATCATTTAAGTTTTTGACACACATTATGTTTAAAGGAAATGAGTAGCTACTTATTTTTATTCAATATAATAATGAATGAAGTGACTGCACATACAAAAACTTTCAAGTGATAGGAATACAAATTACAAAAGATTGCAGCTATCAAAAATTAATCAATACAATTTCAGATTGATTGAAAATCCAAAATGAAGAATTTGAAATGCAAATCAGCTACCAAGTTAAGGAAAACTATCCAGCACTTAAAATTCAAAATGACTCCACTATGCGATATCAAAGAACTTTCAATTCAAAGTCATCAAATCATGCCCAAGAATACATCAATTGCCTAAATGATAATTTCAGCTAGAATTTGAGAGTGAGTTGATTTAGAAACACATCAATGTTTCAAATTCAACAATTCACAAATGAACATAGCTAAAACTTAGAAGCACGACTAGGTAGCTACAATCACATAGCAAAGAATGTGATTGTAGATTTCATAAAGACCAAATTCACCAACATAAAAATGGTGTATACACCTACAAATATAATTAGAGATATGAAAACAGAATGTGGAATCTCGATTAACTATATGAGGGCTTAGAGATCAAAAGAGAGAGATCTAGAATTCATTAGAGGGAAACCAAAAGAATCCTTTTGTTTCTACCCAATTTTTTATACATGATACAATAAACTAACCCAGGATTAGTAGTAGAGCTACAGATAATAAACAACAATAGATTTTTATATGTCTACATGGTTTTAAATGCAACCATAAATAGTTGGAAACACTCTATACCAGTAATTATTGTAGATGGTACTTCCCTAAAAATAAAATTTAGAGTGTTAGAGGAATATTCCTTTCAGCTAAAACACAAGACATATCAGGCAAAATATTTCCATTAGCTTTTGTTATTGCAGATTTTGAAAATGATGAATCTTGGAAGTAGTTTTTTGTGCAATTGAAGAAAACATTTAGTATGAGAGATAAGCTATTAATCTTATCTAATAGACAAGAAAGTATTATTTTAATAGTAAAACAGGTATACCCTGAAGTAGCACATGCATTTTTTTTTTATCTTTCATATTATTAATAACCTAAAAATAAAGTTCAAAAGGAAGACATTGTAGATCAAGGAATTCTTTTTGGCAGCTACAAAATAGAAGATTTCGACAGTAATATGTTTCAAATAAAAAAGATTAATGAAAGAGTCCATCAATATCTACAACATATAAGATTTAACAAGTGGACAAAGGTTCATTCAACATAACAGATTCAGAATGTTGACATCTAAAATTGTTTAATCACTCAACTTAGCCATATAAAATGCACGAGAACTTCTAATCATAACTTTACTCGAACATCTGTGAGGTCTGATGCAAGAATAGGCATCCACAAACAAAAACATCACACCAAGTACATTTATAAAACTTGGAAAAAAGCCTAAAGATATACTCCACCAAAACTACATAAAATCTTTGAAATTAAATATTAGCTCTAAAAAGTTCTCTTTTTTTCACATAATCACTAAATATTATTTCTTCACTTTTTGGGTTTTGTTTGTCTTGACTTTTTCACAACTTGATAATTTTCTTATTTTGTGGCACAGTGAAAACAATATGACTTACTATTTTAAAGTTGATTTTCTATACATATATTTTCTAACAATGAATCCTTTTTGTTTATATTAAGTATACATGGAAAAAATAAAAAATAATATATTTTTGAATCTTTACAGGTTAGAAGATCAAACAATTAGTTGTTCAGTGTCTATAATAAGGGGAAATAAGAAATAGTCAACTTGAAACAAAAAAATATGCACTTGCAACAAATTTCAACTTGATGGACTACTATACGAGCACACATTAGTTGTTCTTAAGGAGTTAAATCAAGAGCATTACACTTATTCATCATATTTCTACATAAAAGAAGCAATGCTTGCAATATATGAAGCAACAGTCTACCCTATACCAAGTCAATCAACATGGTGCATTCCAAATACAATTAATGATATGGTGGTACTACCTCTAAAAGGAAGAATTCATCCTGGAAGACCTAAAAAGACAAGATTCAAAAATCTATGTGAAATAAAATAAGAAAATAAGTGTCAAAGATGTGGACTATATAGACATAACAAACAAACGTGTAGAAATCCACCAAATATGTAGTGAAATTTAGAATCCTATTAACCATTTACATAATCAAACTCCTAATTTTGGACTTTGACGAACAATTTTGATACTAATAATTTCAACTAAGTGTGTAGGGAATTATATACCAAACATATACCAATCATATACATTTTTTGATGAATAGTGATTTTTTGGGCTAATTCAACCTCTGAAATTCAAGAAGATTTTTGACATCTTTAGAGCTCTATAATGAGAAAATTATCTTCTTCACTTTTAAATTAGACATCTTAATCTTTTTAAATTGAGCTTACTTGTCAAAATCCGAGCTCATGTGGGCATGAAAATCTTAAGTCAAAGTCAACATATGCAGCTTTCATTTCAGTTTGCACAACTCTTAGTATTTTAGTAATGTCTTGAGCTACAAATGTCCAATTAAGGTGATTCAAAGTTTTATAGAAATATAAGAAAATTATCTACAAATTTTATGAAGAATATTTAGGCTAAATCGATAGCCTTCAATCCCATTTATGAGTATCTTATGAGGTGGTCATGAGCTATCCTTGAATAGTGCCTTTGGAGCATGATTTTTAGCAAAAATGGGCAGAACTCCTCATGACCATGAGTGTTCACAAGCCACTCATGAGCACACCCCTAATACCATTCAACAAATATTTTTGAATGCAATGGTCATCAAATGGATGCTCACGAGCCAGGATGGCTTCCTCACAATCGTAAGTATCCCTTGAGCTGCCAAAAGTCCAAGAATTGATTCAAAATTAATTATAGATGTTGAAGACATGTTTGATACATTGAAAAACTATATTTTTTAGTGTTTTTATATATAAACACTCCTTAGAATTCAATTTAGAGGTTAAGAAACTTGTTTATTATTCATTATCTATTAAGCATTCAATTGAGCTCTCAAATTTTCTTAAAATAATTCTTTGCTTGTATAAACTCTTCTGAGAGTTAATTATGTGTTAGAAATAGAATTTCTCTTCATCTTAAATATTGGGATGGATTAGAAGGAAAGTGAGAATTATTTCTAAAGGAATTGGTTTAAGTGATGTCCATTGAAACACTTGGGATTTAGTTTTTTAGTAAGCCTTGAAAACTCAAGTTGTAAGGTTGTAAGAGTGAGCCATAAAAATCTTGTGTTATCTCAATCTTATGAATAAGATTATGGGTGATTGAAAATCCTAACTTGGGGATAAGTTAGGTAGAGATGTATGATTATTATTGAATCTGAACTCCTTAAATTTTTGTGTTCTTCATTCTTCCTTCTTAACTTCCATTCAATTCTTATGAAGAATTCTTTTAATTTCTCATTTATTCAATAGTCCTATTCACCCCCCCCCCCCCTTTAGGACTCTTTTCAATTGGTATTAGAGCTTGAATTCTAGGTACTTCATTGCTAGAATACAATATCATAGGGAGTGAATCACAAAAAATCTCTTCTCTTAGACCATTATTTGATGGTAGTAACTATCCACATTGGAAATTCAAAATGGGATTATATCTTGATTGTGATTCCATCAAACTTTAGGATATTGTCCTAAAAGGTTAGGAACCACCTACAACTATCATTGATGGTATGGTAACTACTCTTGCAAAAAGCCAATAGAGCATTGATCAAAAAGAAGAAAATCATAAAAATAAAAAGGCTATAATCACTGTAGTCTCTTAAATAATAAGAGAAGAAGGAGGCAAGCTTTAACATTGCATTTCAGCCAAAGAAATGTAGGAGACCTTAAAAAACCACTATAAAGGCAATATTCAAGTAAGAAGTAATAAGGTTTAACTTCATATGTATGAATATGAACTCTTCAAAATGAAGCCTCAAGAATCAATCACAGCGATGACAAACTGTCTCATTGCTCTTCTTAAAACCCTCAAGAAACTTAGTAAACATTGCACTAAGGAAGAGGTAAATAATAAGATTCTAAGAATTCTACCTAAAAAGGATTGGGAATCTAGAGTTACTTCAATTGAGGAAGCTCAAGACCTCTCCACTCTATCAATTGATGTGCTCATTGGTAAGCTCCTAACACATGAGCTCACCATTAAGTAAAAAGGTAAAGAGCAAGAAGAGAAAGAAGAAAATAAAAAGAGCATAGCTCTAAAAGCACTTCAAGAAGATAGTGAAGAGAAAAGCATCAAAGATTCTAATGATGAAGATAGTAATATTGCCAAGCTCAGTAGGAACTTCAAGAAGTTCTTAAGAAACAAAAACTTCTCAATAATAAGGGACTTCAATAAGAAATTTCAAGGAGATGGGAAGAAGAAAATAAAAGAGGTTACTTACTATGAATGCAAGAAATCGAGACACATTAGAAGTGAGTATTCCAAACTCAAATTCAAGAGTAAGGGAGCAAAAGATAAGAAGAAGGTATTCAAAGCTACTTATGATGATTCCTTTGAATCCGAAGAGAAAAAGGAACAACAAGAAGTTGTCAATCTTTGCTTCATGGCCATTGAAAATGAAAATGAGGTACCATCCACTTCTTATTCTTCCGTTGATGATTATAATGATTATTATGATGATGATGATGAGAGCTCTATTGTGAGCAAATTACTTGTTAAATGCAAAAGCTTATTATCTAAGAAGAAATAATATATATATGAGTTAGCTAGCTTAAACAAAGATTTTTAATTTTTAAAAAATGATTTTGATAAACTTGTTGCATTAAATGAAAAACTTGTTAGTAATGCAAAATCTTATAATTCTTTAAAAGATCAACTTAAGAAAGCAAATGATGAAAATCATAATCTTTTTAATGAGGTCTTAGAATTAAATAATTCCATTGCTAAATTTAAAGAGGAAAAGAAACTTCAGATAGTCTTTTTGACTCTCAAAAGTTTCATGGAGATACTCATGGAATTAGATATAAGAATGAAATGTCTTCATCTTCTTCATCACATATTAATTTTGTAAAAGCCTCATATGAGTCCACTCCTTCAACCTCCAAATCAAATGAGACTCAAGCTTTCAAAGCTAAAAGATCTCATATGTTAAATAGCAAAGGAAAGTCTCATAAGATTAACCTTTTATTAACATAAAGAGGTAAGGCTCAAACTAGAGCACCTCAACCTAAGCATGCATATATGTACACTAGACACAATTATAATAGGCATGCTACACAACACAATGCACATAAATATATTGCACAAAGTTATCAAAATACCCATCACCATTTCCAATGCATGTCTCACTCAATGACGCAAAATAATAGGAGATATACACAACACCAAAGGCATATTGCATATACTAGAAAAGCACATCATATTAGAAGAAATAAATTTAAAAATATTGTATGTTCATATTGCATAATCAAAGGACATACTAACAATGTGTGCTTCTATAGAAGACTACACATGAATTTATTTCCTACGGATTATCTTAAAACTAACCAACCTAGACTAAGAAAGGTTTAGGTTCAAAAGAATACTAAATTGCTTTATGTAAGTGTGCTTGAAATCCACAAAAATAAAAAGCAAGTGGTATCTCAATGGTGGATGTTCAAGGCACATGACGAGAGACAAAGAACAATTCAACAAACTTGATGTTAAGGATGAAGGACACATTACATTCGGAGACAATGCAAAAGGAAAAATTATTAGAATTGGAGAAATAAGTAGTCCTCAATCCTTATCTATACATCATGTGTTGTTTGTTGATGGTCTTAAATATAATTTATTTAGTATAAGTCAATTATGTGACATAGAAAATAAGGTAACATTCTATCCTAAAAATTGCTTTGTTCGTAGTCTTGATGAAAACAAAGTTATTTTTAAAGGTAAAAGAGTAGACAATGTTTATATCATTAATTTGAATAAAATTTATAACAAAGACATAAAATGCTTAGTGTCTATTTCTCATGACACATGGACAGGGCATAAAAGGCTAAAACATGCAAATTTTGAGCTTTTGAATGATCTTTGTAAACATGAACTTATGATTGATTTACCTAAGCTTGAATTCACTAAGGATAAACCTTATGATGCTTGCTAAAAGGGAAAAAAATCCATATATTCATTTAAGCTCAAAAATTTAGTGTCCACCTCTAGGCCACTTGAACTTATACATATGGATTTCTTTGGATCAACTAGAGTTGCTAGTCTCGATGGAATGCACTATGCATATTTTTATTTCCTAAAACTCCTCAACAAAATGGGGTAATTGAAAGGAAAAATAGAACTCTTGTGAAAATGGCTAGAACAATACTTCATAAGTATAATTTGCCTCTATATTTTTGGGTGGAAGTTGTTAACACATTTTGTTATATTTCAAACCGAGTTTCAAAAGAACAATTTTAAATAAAACATCTTATAAGCTATAGAACAATAGAAAAATCAGAATCTTATATCTAAGAATATTTGGATGCAAGTGCTTTATATTGAACGCCAAGGATAATCTTGAGAAATTTGATTCCAAAGCCGATGAAGGAATTTTTCTAGGCTATTCCATTTTTGGTAAAGCATATAGAGTCTTTAATAAAAGAACTCTAGTATTTGTAGAGTCAATGTATGTTGTATTTGATGAATCAAACTTACTTGATCTTAGAAAGAATGTTTATAGTGTTAATAATCTTGTATGTGAAAATGAAATAATGGAAATGCAAAAAGAGAATACTAGTAAGCCTTTGAAATTTGAAGGTCCAAGCAAATAGGAAAATGAGAAGACATCTCAACCACCTTGAAGAATGAACTTCCAAAGGATTGGCAATTTAAGAAAGTGCATCCTCAAGGAGGTGGCACTATAAAAGGGGTAACTACTAGATCTAAACTTAAGTCTATTGTTAATTTAGCTTTCATTTCTTAAATTGAACCTAAAAATGTTGATGATGCTTTGAGTGATGAATTTTAGGTCCTTTCTATGCAAGAAGAGTTAAATCAATTTAAGAGAAATAAGGTTTAGACCTTGGTTCCTAGACCAAAACATCATCCTAGTATAGGCACCAAATGGGTGTTTAGAAATAAGATTAATGAACAAGGTGTCATAACTAGGAACAAAGCTAGACTAGTAGCTAAAGGTTATAATCAAGAGGAAGGCATTGATTATGATGAAACCTTTGCCCTCATTGCAAGGTTAGAAGCTATTAGGATGTTACTTACATTTCCATTATACATGAATTTTAAACTTTATCAAATAG
Organism: Mallotus nudiflorus; assembly: GCA_947683625.1. NCBI lineage: Eukaryota > Viridiplantae > Streptophyta > Magnoliopsida > Malpighiales > Euphorbiaceae > Mallotus > Mallotus nudiflorus. The sequence continues at coordinate 159,819 of CANTUR010001168.1, forward strand.
TGAATTTTAAACTTTATCAAATGGATGTTAAAAGTGCATTTTTAAATGGTTTTATTGAATAGGAGGTATATGTTAAACAACCTCCAGGTTTTAAAATTTTTGATTCTCCAAATCATGTGTTCAAACTTTTAAAATTATTATATGGATCGAAACAAGCTCTAAAAGCTTAGTATGAAAGATTGAGTAACTTCTTATTAGAGAAAGGTTTCTCTAAAGGAAAGGTTGACACAACTATTTTCATAAAGAAATGCAAGCATGATTTATTAATTGTTTAAATTTATGTTGATGATATTATTTTCAGTGCTACTAACCATTGCTTGTGTGAGGAATTCTCAAAATTAATGCAAGGAGAATTTGAGATGAGTATGATAGGAGAACTTAAATTCTTTCTTAGACTTCAAATCAAACAATGTAAAGATGGGATTTTCATCAATCAAACCAAATATACAAGGCACATTCTCAAGAAGTTTGGAATGGATGGAGCTAAATCAAGCAAAACTCCAATGAGCACCACAACCAAACTCAACAAGGATGAGAATGGCAAACTGGTTAATGAAAAGCGATTTAAAGGTATGATCGGATCCCTTCTTTATTTAACCACTAGTAGACCCGATATTATGTTTGCTACGTGCTTGTGTGCTAGATTTCAATCAAGTCCTAGGGAATCTCATTTAAATGCTATCAAAAGAATTTTCAAATATCTTTATGGTACAATGCATTTAGGACTTTAGCATCCTAGGTGTTCTTCCTTTGACTTGATTAGTTATTCAAATGCAAACTTTGCCAGTAGCTTACTAGATAGAAAAATCACTTCCAGAACTTATCAAATTTTATGAAATTGCTTAGTCTCTTGGTTTAGTAAGAAACAAGTTTCGGTTGCCTTGTCCACTGTTGAAGCAGAATATGTGGCAACTAGTTGTTGTTGCTCATAAGTTCTATGGAAAAAATAACAACTATTGGACTATGGCATTGATATTAATCATATTCCAATTAAATATGATAATACAAGTGCTATAAACCTTAGTAAAAATCTCATCCAGCATTCTAGAACTAAGCATATTGATATTAAACATCATTTTCTTGCGTAATCATGTGCAAAATGGTGATATTTTTCTTGATTTTGTTGATACTAATCATCAATTAGTAGACAACTTTACCAAACCTCTTTATGAGGAACTGAACGGTTTAAGCTTGTCTTGATGACTTGCTTAATTCCTTAATTAATGATTAGATTTATGTGAAATCATGTTTTCCACTAATGCTTCGTTTCTATTTATTTTTTGTATGTGATACCTTTTCCTAAATTCATGCTTAATCATGAATTATATATTTTTAGTTTATTTTCAGTACACTTTTCATATCTAAGTTTTGAGCAGTTAAGTTTGTTTTATGATTATTTTTCGTCAATTTAGGTTCAGTTTATTTTCTGGATATTTTCTAGATATAAACCATCAATTGTTAGTCTATTTTTTAATTTATTTTGTGTCAGTTTCTATTCGGTTTATTTTCTAGATATAAGTCATGAGTTGTTAGTTTGTTTTATGATTATTTTATGTCAGTTTCAATTTGGTTTATCTTCTAGATATTTTCTGGATATAAGTCATGAGATATTAGTTTTTTATGTCTTGTCTACAATTGATATCTTAATATCATTGTAATTTTATCCTTTTTAATGCAATTTTTTTTGCATTTTGACAAAGGGGGAGACATATTTGAATTTGTTTAATTTATTATTTATTGTGTTTATGCATTTTTTTTAAATTGTGTTTATACATGCAAAATTCATATTTAATTTATTCATGCATAAATTCTTCTTAGGAATTTTTTTTATCTTTGATAATGCATGGATATTTTTAAGATTTGGTCTCTCTTTGTTTTTGACAAAGGGGAAGAAATATTTAAGTTTGCATGTGTATTTAGTTAATTTCTTTTAAGGAGAAAATTCTTTTTGCCAAAGATGTGTTTATGTAAGTGACATTACTATATGAGAGTGTGTCCTTGATATCATTTTTTTTTAAATCTTATTCTTTTTTTTTTGGAGAGAAAATTGTTAAAAAAAAAAAATTTCCATAATTTTGTTTATGCATACATAGTAACAATGTAAGTGTGGCTAGTTTTGTTTGTGATAAAAAGACTTGTTTTGCTTTTTTTTTTTTTATGTATGACATGTATTTTATAAAAATTTTGAGTATCATTGCTTTCATTGTTTTTGTTCTTGGTCTTTTATTCGCTCTATAATTTTTGGCTCCTTTAAGTTAATTTTCCCTTATATCTCTCTCCTTTCTTTTTATCTTTGACAAAGGGGGAGAAGAAGCTATAGGCTTAGGGGGTAAATAATTGTGTTTGTGTTTAAGATATGTTAAGTACCACATGATTATGTATGATTGATTAAATAGCTAAACTCTACATGATCATATCATGTTTCAATATAGCATATGTACTATTTTGTGATGCATTATAATAGCTCTACATGCATATATGTTTGAAATTATTTCCTTCTTCTTGTCTAGCATGATTTTTTAAATGATCATGTTATCATGTTTTGTTTTTAACACCTTTATCTTGATAGACATTGTCCCTCATGTGAAATTTTTATGTCGTCTTTATTTTTTACAAGAAGAGAAATAAAATAAATTTATATTTCTTATCATGTCCAAAAAGGAAGAGAAATAAAGAAATATATTTGTTAAAGGAAATAAATTTTGTTTATTTATTTCAATTATTTTTTTTTTTTAATTATCTCCTTTATGATCATTTAATTTATTTTTTTTTAAACATGTTATATCAACCCTTATACATGCTATGATAATTCATTTATTTATATGCTCTAATACATGATAAATATTGAATTTATGCATATGTTAAGGGAGGCAAAATATTTTCTCATTTTGCATATATTTATTTTGAAAGGGGGGAGCTATTTTGCTTATACATGTTATTTATTTTTCACACTCATACACATTATTTATTATTTTTTCAAATTGGTTGTCAAAGTTAAAAAGGGGGTGATTGTTGACCATTTGCATAATCAAACTCCTAATTTTAGACTTTAACAAACAATTTTGATACTAATAATTTCAACTAAGTGTGTAGGGAATTATATACCAAGCATATACATTTTTGGATGAATAGTAATTTTTCGAGCTAATTAAACCTCTAAGATTTAAAAAGGCTTTTAACATCTTTAGAGCTCTATAATGAGAAAATTATCTTCTTTACTTTTAATTTAGATATCTTAAGTTTCTAAATTGAGCTTACTTGTCAAAATCCGAGCTCATTTGGGTATGCAAATCTTGAGTCGAAGTCAGCATATGTAGCTTTCATTTCAGTTTATACAACTCTTAGTATTTTAGAAATATCTTGAGCTATAGATTTTCAATTGAGATGATTCAAAATTTTATGGAAATATAAGACAATTACCTACAACTTTTATGAAGAATAGGCTGAATGGATCGTCTTCAGTCTCATTCATGAGCATCTTATGAGGTGGTCACGAGTTGTCCTTAAATAGTGCCTTTGGAGCACATTTTTATCAAAAATGGGCAGAACTCCTCACAAGCGCTCCTCACAACCATAAGTGGTCATGAGCCACTCATGACCACACCCCTGACAGTATTCAATGGATATTTTTTAATGTAACAGTCATTAAATGGATGCTCACAAGCCAAGATGGCTTCCTCACGAATGTGAGCATCCCTTGAGCTACCAAAAGTCCTAGAATTGATTCAAAATCAATTATAGACGTTGGAGACATGTTTGATACATCCAAAAACTATATTTTTGAGTGTTTTTATGTATAAACACTCCTTAGAATTCAATTAAAAGGTTAAAAAACTTGTTTATTATTCATTATCTCTTAAGCATTCAATTGAGCTCTCAAATTTTCTTAAAATAATTCTTTGTTTGTATAAACTCTTCTGAGAGTTGGTTATGTATTAGAAATAATTTCTCTTCATTTTAAATTCTGGGATAGATCAGAAGGGAAGTGAAATTTATTTCTAAAGGAATTGGTTTAAGTGTTGTCCATTGAAACACTTGAGATTTGGTTTTTGAGTAAGCCTTGAAAATTCAAGTTGTAAGGTTGTAAGAGTGAACCATAAAACTCTTGTTTAAGCTCAATGTTATGAATAAGATTGTGGGTGATTGAAAATCCTAACTTGGGGATAAGTTAGGTGGAGACGTAGGATTGTTATTGAATCTGAACTCCTTAAATCTTTGTGTTCTTCATTTTTCCTTCTCAATTTCTATTCAATTCTTGTAAAAAATTCTTTTAATTTCTCATTTTTATTTGATGACCCCCCCCCCTAAGGAATCTTTTCAATTCCTTTTAGTATATTTTCTATTTTAGTATCAAAAATTATCTAATACAAATATAGTGACATTAATCACAAATAATAAATAAATAAATAAATATATATATATATATATATATATATATATATATATATATATATATATATATATATATATATATATATATATATATATATATATATATATATATATATTCCAAAATTCTCATATTATACATTATTTCACAACATAAAAAGTTGGAACTTAAAAAACAGAATTAGACACAAAAACGATACAAAATTATATAATAAATATAACACAAAAAAATCTCATCATCAACAACAAATTTAAGACCTCATAATCATAGCCATCCTTTTTTACAAAAAAATAAAAATAAAAATGGATTATTTGAACAAAAAAGTAAAAATGAATAAATCAAACATATAAATCCAACCAAAAAAATGTCTAAATGTAAAATACACAATTAGAAACCAAACATAAACGAAAATGATACACAATTATAAACTGAATATAACAAACCAAAATCATTTAAAAAAGTCAAAATCAGAGAATTCCATCACTAAAAAAAATAAAATAAAATAAACTCCTTCATTATTTTTAAAAGGAAGAAATGATTGAACAAAAACAACAAAATTAAAAAATCTCAAATTATTTTAGTATACTTTTGGTTGCATTTCAGTTTCTGAAACTCTTTCTTAATAACCTATACACAATTATAAAGATTAAAAGCAGCAATTCTTAAAACAAACACAAAACCTAAGCACAAAAAACACACCACAAAATAAATTCAATTGAATTCAAATAATTACAAAATGAAAATCAAATATCATGTTTACAATATCCAACTATAAAACAAACTAATAAAAAATTCAAATTAAAAAAAATAACAAATCCTAAAAACAACTTCAATCAAACATTGTTCTTTCCACTAAAAATCAAATAACTTTTTTCTTTAATTTATCTCTTGGTTTAACTATTCCCTTATGTTGATGTTCACTATCAATAGCATCCCTCTGATTTAGATTTCCATCACCATACAAACTAATAGCATATCAGATTCTCATATCCTCAATATTCATATTCAAAGGAATCTTTAAACCATGAAGTAAGAACTCCATAAAAGAAATAACAAAAACACCATAGTCACTGCAAAAAAATTACCAAAATCATAATAATGTAAAAAAAAAAATTAAAACTAAATCAGAACAAACTTACTTTTTCTCTTGTAAAGGAAGATCATCTACCAACAAAACATCAAAAGGATTTGTGACCTTCTTCTTATAATTAAAAAAAAAAAAGCATTAAAACCTTTAAGTTCATATTTTTCCTAAAAACCAACAATGTCAAGAAAAAGAGGTAACAGAACACTATAAGCTTCTAAACATTCCATCACAAATCTATTACTCCTTGCACACCTCAAGGAATTGTAAACATAGATCACTCTCTCCTTGAACTTCAAACAGCTTAATATCTAATGTTTTTCTTTACCAATGTGAATTGGAAAGAAAACTTCATCTATTTCATACCATGGAGTGTTACTCATCTTATAAAACCACCCAAGAATGTACTCAGCCACGCCATGATCAACATTAACAATAGAAATATCATTGTTCTTTCCTAAATATCTTATATATAAACTTTATATATACTGATCAAATTGATTGTCAGTAGTAGTGAACTTCACACAACTATCAAGAAAACTTTCTTTTTCTTTCTCAAATAGTAAAACAAAACATCAATATGTTGTAACAAGAAATAAGAAAAATATAAAACACTAATAACATGTAAAGTATACATTCAGATTAAAAATAAACAATAAAACTTACAAAAGAAGACAGTGAATGTCCGCAGTAATTAAAAGTATGAAACCATGTCTTTGAGATAATTATACAACTCCAAATTTAAAACCAAGATAAATAAGGTCATCTTCATCATAATACATTTTTTCCTAAAAAATAGAAAACAAAAAAAATAACCAATGAAAAAATTAAAAAAATAAAAAAATAAAAAATAAAAAGCAAAACCATACTTATTCTTCTTCTTCAAACCACTAGCAATCCATAAATCAAATTCATACTAAATCTCATAATTCAAATTTTCATTAATTTTTTGTGTCAAAGGATATAAATCTTTAACAATAGTCGGAATCTTCTTTGCCATAGAGCATCAGAAGAATCAAATTCATTCATAACAGGGGATTTCATAAAATACACAGATTTATACTCCCTTTCACATGGAATAGGACTCTTAAAATCATCATCATCATTCTGTGAATTAAAAATTATATCAAAAACCAAAAGCAAACAAAAAGAAACTAAAAAATTAACATAAAGTATCAACAATGCATACCACATGTACATCCTTCACACTCTTTCCACCATTAACAACAGAATGTGTAAAAAAAATTATAAAAAATTATAACCTATTGAATAAAAGAAATTAAAAAAATAATATATATAAAAAATAAAAAAAAAAGAAAAGATAAAAAAAAACCAACATACAGCATCTCCACCTAATTCACCAAGAGCTTTTAAAGCATATTCAATGGCATTCTCAACATCAGCAACCATATTCTTTATACCCTAAAACTAAACAACATTGAAAAATTACAATCCAAAACTAAAAGGAAACCAAAAAGATACAAAATATAAATAACAAAAAAAACAACATTAAATACCAAATCAGAATCCTTCAACATTTCATCACCACTAACAATACCTTTAACAATAGAATCAATTATATTGGTACTACCTCCAACATCATCAAATAGCTTATTATCAAACTGTAAATAAAAAAAATTAAAACAAGTATAAAAAAACCCAAAAGATACAAAAATAAAAAGCATAACACAGCAAAATCCTTCAGCAATTCCTTAACACCACTAACATTTTCAAAAAAATCATATTCATGACCCTCTTAATTTCCACCCTCATTAGCAATACTAGAGCCATCACCATCACTTTTCTTATCATTCCCACTAATTTCAAAACCACCACCAAGACCAGAAGTTGAATTAGAACCACCAAAATCACCAAAAAAATTTCCTGCAAAATAAAATATTAGAAAACATTCTAAATATCAAAACACAACATACAAAAATAATAAAAAAAATCAACTCCAACACTTGAAAAATTGGCACCACCATCCCCATCATTATCTCTTCTGTTTAACACAATTTTAGTATCATCATCTAAATCATCATCATCTGATTCGCCCTTATCAATATCAGAAGACTCACTTTCAAAAACAACATTTTTACCCTATTGAAAAAATAAATACATTAGGTTTCCTTTTAGTATATTATACATAAAAAAAATTCAAATCTCAAACTTACTTTATCACCAAGATCCTCCCTATGAACAACATCAACTTTTTCCATAACCAAATTCAGAGTAGAAAAAAGATAATCGAACTTCTCATCCACAAACTGTTGGGTTTTGTGATTTAAAAACGCAATAAAAAATAAAACTTTTAATCACAAACCCTAACCTAGATCCAAGTAATTCGATTAATTGATTTAAAACTAGGGTCAAATCTTACCATAAACATAAAAGAGGTAAGATTTCTGAAAGATAGAGAGGAGGTTCACTCTGGTGACACCTTACCTCGAGCTTTTGATTTTGGTAGTTCGGATCAAGACATCTCCAAAAGAATTCATCATCCACAAGCGTCCACACGAATAGCCCTTGATTAAAACGAAAACTTTATATGCTAACACTTCTCTTGATTTCTCATAAATTAAAAACAAAAACAGTCTGTGTTTTAGTTTTTCTAAGAGGGAAAAAAATGAATTTTTGGTGGCTAATGATTGAGTTAGTGAACCCTAGAGAATAAAACATATTTATAAACCTCTAATTAGGGTTTCACTTACCAAAATAACTTTTTGATAATTTCTCAATTATTATTGTTCTGATTTTATTTAAAATTAAATAAAAAATAATATTCTATTTATGTAAGATAACCTTTACCTTAAATAAATAAACAAACTATTTATTTATTTCCACAAAGCATATTTGGGCTTCTTAAACCTATATCCATTTTTAGGCATGTTCTAAGTGTATGACCCTATAAGTTCACATGACGTTGGCAGTGGGCCTTCAATCTCTATTTAGGCCTACAATTCATAAATGGCCTCTAGCAAGACATTATGATTACCCAAGTCATGTGAAGTCAATAATCCAACATAACCTAATTTATAATAAATATTGTAATCCCTTTGTCACATGATATCTTGATTGAATATAAGGCATAGTTTTTGTCATCCTTATATAATTCAATCATATTATTTCTTGACTTTAAGTAGACTGAGAATGATAACTCTTTATCAATTCACTTTAGCATAGTCATGCATTTTCCTCAGTCTATCTTATCAAGGGGCCCATAGATATCTTACTCAGATTAAATGAGAGACAAATTCCTTCTCAATCACTCACATTCCTCACATAACTCATTTTATATCTAACAACAATCTATTTAATCATCTTGTTAAAGATAATGTTAGATTGTGTCAAAATATATAATAGTTATGTAGAAATCCATGATGATTTCAAGGTCAAATGACTAAATCAATATTATTATTATGAGAATTACTTATGATAATTATCTATGTAGTATTCTCATGATGGGTCAATCCAGTACATTATTTTCCAAATAAGTACCTATAAGTTGACTTAATATCTCATATTCATGATCAGTAAAATATAATCATCAATCAACATTATACTAGCCATAACATATTGTTATGACTAAGGATAATTTGAATAGAACTCATATTTAATCTAAGGGTTTTACTGTCAAGTCACATACTTGATGACTTTAGTAAGAATTGACTATTCAAGTAATTATCATAACACAAAATGATAATGAAAAATGCCTCTTTATTAAATAAAATGATAAAGTCAAAATATGGTCATACATGATTGACCTAGTGCATATCACTAACACAAACAACTTTAAAGCAGCCAATTCATTAGATAAAGTCTCTTGTCTCTCACAAAGCTATTTCAAAACATCACCAGAATAGAACTCCTCTATCCTTAGAAGCATCTGCATGCTCCAATTTACTATTTTCTTTATCAAATAAATCTCCTAAAATCAACACCTCTTTCTCTTAAGCAGTAGGATATATTTCTTTTAAGGGAAAACCATCGATTATATCCTTAACTTTGAGTCAATTATCAATTGAATCCTACTTTGAAGTCATTTCAATTTGCTCCTTCAACGTTATAAATTGCACCAATTCTATCTAATTTTATGTGAAGTATCTAATTATTTTTTTTAAATTACTTTTAGGTCCCTATAAAATATATTTGACACTTACTAAATTTTTTATCATATTTTTTATATAAAAAAATGTAAGAAGATTTTTTTTTTAATTTCTAATTTTGTCAATCTTGACATAAATTTAAAAATTAATTTTTAAATATTTTCACAAATTTTTTATTTTTCACTAAATCCTTAAATTTTAACTATTTTAAAATTTACTTCTCAACTTTCAAACCAAAAACGTATTAGATAAAAAAACAAAGAGAATTTTAAGATACTAAAAATATTAGTCAATAATATAAAAATATTTGGTTTTTCTAAAAAATATGAAAAAATTTAAAAATTTAAAATTTATTAATATTTATAGTGATAGTTAAAAGTGCTTACTTTTATTTTTATTTTTATTTTTTTTAATATTAGTCTATATAAATTGATTCACAAGTTATCACTTTTTTCTTATTATTCTCAATGATTAATACATAAAAAGTTAAAATTTTATGTAAAAATTGAAAAATTAATCTTTAAATTTATTCCAAAAAATGTTAAAATTAATACTTGAAAATATTTTCTAAATTTTATTTTTCTTAAAAAGAAGAAAAAATTGAATAACTATCAAATTTATTTTATAGGGATCTAATGTAATTTTTAAAAATATAATTAGATCTTTTAAATAAAATTGGATATAATTAATACAATTTATAAAGTTGAATGAGCAAATTGAAATGACTTTCAAAATAGGATTTAATTGACAATTGGCCTAAAGTTGAGGATACAACATATTATTTTCCCTTTTTTCAACTTTACCTAAAAAAAAACACAAACTACTAAAACCAAAATAACCAAAAACGAAACAAAAACATAAGATATACAAAAAATAAAATAAAATAAAACTTTACCTTATTTGAAGAACCTCTGAAAATATACCTCTTTAGCACCTTATAACTTGGAGATAAATTACATTCCCAATTCAAAATTTGAGGAATTCGATGAGGATTATAAAAACAAATGTTTGCAAGCCCAAGACTAACAATTTCATAAAACCAAAACTTGAAAACCATAAGGGAAACCATTTAATCTATAAAACGAACCATCACTTTTCTTTTTCCCTTTCAAATTCACTTTCCCCTTCATATAATCCAGAGTCAAATAGAAAACATCTTTTCCCCATGACTATTCATTAATTGTACCACTGTCAACAACATCAAAAGTTCTCTTACTCACCATTTTATCCAAATGAGAACTTAATAAAAACACTTCAAAAAAAAATGACTAATAGCTTAATGCGGTCTTCATCATTCTCCCAACACTTAGAGAGAAAACATTCTTGGAAAGATTGCTTATTAACTTTCTTTAAGCTAACAAAATATGTCATCAACCTATTCTCCTTAATAAAAACACTAGAAGCACCATAATCATCCACACAATTCAAACTAATGACTAGGGCGAATTCTTCAGTCCCATATTTCAATCTCCTACCCCAAACATTAAACCAAAACTCATACTGGTTTGGTTGTTTCAATTCTCTTATTAGAAGATAATGAATCAATTGACATTGCACCTTAAATTTAGGCAAATCTAAAAAATACCCAAAATATGTATTACGGAACAAATCCAATTGATTTTCATTCAACACACTTTTAATCATGTCAATGACAACATAACTCAAATTGAACCAATTTTTGCAGTGAAGTAATCATCAAGACTTAATAAAGGATTCCAAACCTGAACAAATAAAAACCTAATCATAAACAAAATAAAAACAAAAAGTACACAAAAATCAATAAAAAAAATCAAAACTTATCTTCACATTGTCCTCCTCTTCGCCGCCATCAGGTTTCATTTCTTTCTTCCCTTTCTCCTCTTCTGAATGATGAACCTCAGAAGCTTTACTCTTACTACCGTAACCAACATCTTTTTCAGATGAAGCAACCTTCTTATACCGACGCTTTTTATCACTTCTACAAACTTGTTTCATCCCCATTTTTTTGTACAACCTTTTTCTTCTTTCAAGTTAGGTTTTTTAGATTTTGAAATCTTTTCTTTCTTAACTGCAGTAAATCTAGTTTCCACAATTATGCGAAGGAAAAAAAATAACTTCTAGAAAAATGGAAACGAAAATGGGAAACGAAAAGACTCTTAGAAGTAGTACACACTCTCAGCAATTACCTTCAAAATAAGAGCAAAAACCAATAAAAAAATGAAAAAAGAAATCGGAAAAGAAAAAGAAAAAAAGGGCAGAAACACATGGGTCCATTTCTGTAAATAAAAGTGACATACATGTAATTAAAAAGGTTAAAATAAGTAAAAACAAAAAAACAAAAACTTGGGTATTTTAGTTAAAAAAAAAGTTTCTATTTGTGTAAAAGTCTCAAAAACTAACAAACTAACAATCGCGACCAAGCAACAATTGGCAAAAAAAAAACAAAAACAAAAGACAGAGGTTTTACAACAAACATTTAAATTACATTACAGGTGTTTGATAAGATTAAAAACTAGCCGCTAATCAAAACAACTATGGTTTTTATGAACTTTATTCTGAAATTTTTTTTCAATTTCTCATTAAAATAACTAATGACAAGTAACTTATTTTAAATTAAATGTATATACTTCATTTTTTACAATTCACAATAAAATAAATATTATTTTAAACTATAATTAGTAATTAAATAATTATAATATTTATATCAAAAATTTTTAAAAAAAATGTATCTCATTTTTAAATAATTTCTATAAAAAATTTTAATAATACATAAATTAAATAATAACAAATTATTGTTATTTATTACTGTATATTATTTCTAAATAATTAAAATTACAATATTTTTCTAGTTATCAACCACAAGCACTGGATTCGCTTGAATCCAAAGTGGATTGGGTTGGGCCAATATATTATCATTATCTGCGACTTTATAAGGCCCTGCAATTCGAATTTCCTGTATTGAACAAACAGGCTAAACTAAAAAGGGATTTTACACAAACAAATAGGCACTATTTAAATGTTATAAATAAAAATATTCTTTATTTTTCATTTATCATAGAAATGTCGGGTTAATTGTACATGATATTGTCAAATTTTATATTAAATTTCATAATTTTAATTTGTAATTTTTTAATTACAAAATATTAATTTTAATTATATATAAAAGTCACTAAAAATAATTTTGACTAATTTCGACATGGCACATTACTACATTATAATTCAACTCAGTAAAAATTATTATGTCATATTGTCACGCCACTTTCTTTACAAACCTGTTGACTATAATTTTATTTTACCTTTTTTTTTTTGTTCATTCAACCATGAAAAATTATGACCAATGATCTCAAGTAAAAGGTGACAGGACAATGTATCATGATAATTTTTATTGAGTTTAATCATAATATAACAATTTTAGTATGTCATATCATATAAATTAGTTTAAATTATTTTAAATAACTTTTTTGTGTAACTAAAATTGATATTATATAACAAAAAAGATATAATTTAAAATTATGAAACTAAAATGAAATTTATTATAAAGTTTGATAATGTCGGCTAGAATTTACCTTAGAAATATTCCTTTTATTTACATATGTTCCTTTTATTTTTTTTTTTTCTTTTCCCTCTTTTTTCTTTTTATTTTTTTCTCTTTATTTTTTCTCTCTTTTTTTTAATTTTAATTTTCTCTTTTTTTCTTATTTTTTCTTTCTTCCCTTATTTTTTATTTTAATTTTTTTGCTCCTTCAATTCTATTTTATTTTATTTTTCTTTCCTTTTTTTATTTTCCTCTTTTTTAAAAATTTTATTTTCTCCTCTGCTTTATTTTTTCGTCTTTTTTATTTTTTTCATCATTCCCTTCTTTTTTCTTTTTTCTTTTCACTCCTTTTCCTCTTTTTTTTATGTTTTTATTTTTTCCTCTTTTTTTATGCTTTTATTTTCTCCTTTTTTCTTATTATTCCTTTTTTTTATTAGTGGAGCATTAGCCAATATAATTTTTTTGGAATTTTATTTCTTTTTTTTTCAACATTTTATGCTGAAGAACAATCTCATTTTTATTTTCATTTTTTCAACAATCTCATTTCTTTCCCTCTTTTTTTAATTTTATTTTCTCTTTATTGTTAATAATTTTACTGTTATTTGTAAATATTTTTTTTTAATTCTAATAAACCAAAATAAATACGCAATTATCTAATGTTATAAATAAAATAGTTAAAGTTCCAATAGTATCATTAGACTAATTTTTTATAGAGTATTGTTAATAAACTAGAATTTAGTGAGTTTTTTATTCATTTCTTCTTTTGTGATTTTGGTTTTACATGATGTTACTTGGTAGATGAGAAAATGAAGGAAATGTTATCAAACGGACCATCACATAGATCACATATTCCATGTTAATGAACAAAAATATATACATATATTATAATGAATTATAGTGAAATTTTTTAAAATGAAATTTTCTCTCTATTCTCCATTATAATAAATGGAAACTAGTAGTTGTTTTATTATTGTAAATATAGGTTTTGTTAGAAGTCAGTTTTTTATGATATTGTATCAGAAATGTAAAATATATTATAATAAAGGTATTGTATCAAAAACATAAAATATATGGAAGTGTAAATTATACTATAATGAAGATATTATATCATAAACATAAAATTTATGGAATATATTCTAAATTGACAAAAACAAATACTGAATTTCTGGGTATTAATATTTCATGTGTAGATTAGAATTTTCAAATATTTAAATATCATTAGATATATAAACAGTTGAATGACTGTTTCAAATATATAACTATTATCAAATACATTTTTATACAAAAATATTTAAATATCATTAGATATATAAATAGTTGAATGATTGTTTCATATACTGAAAATAAACTAAAAGTATATGAAAAATAAAAAAAATAATATATGAAAAATAAAAAATTTATACAAAAAATATTTTAAATATCATTGTCTTTAGAATTTATATTCCAATAATGATGAACAAAACTGATAAAATAGCAGACATGAGACTACCTATAATAATAATAATAATAATAATAATAATATATTCAATTAAAGATAAGGAAAAATATAATGAGATTGTTTCATATATGCAAAATAAACTAAAAGCAAACAAAAAATAAATAAAAAGTATTTCATGTTCCATCATTTTAAAATTTTTAAAAATAAAATTGTCACCTCATTTTCCATTGTATCAAATACCCTAAAATTTTGTATATATGTTTTTATCAATTTAAAATACCTTATGTTTATTTTAAGTTTTGGATGCAATAATTTTATATATTTTTTGTCAATTTGAAATACTTTTTGTATATTCATAAGAATGATAATATAGCAATCATGGAACCATTTATATTAATAATAGTAGTAGTAGTAGTAATTAATCAAATATAATAAAAAAATATAATGAGTTAAATAAAAGTGTAAGAGATTATTTCATATATAGATAATAAACTAAAAATATATAAAAATATACAGAAAATAAATAAAAATATTCAAAATTGAATTGAAAAATTAAAAAAGTCACTGTAATTTTGATAAGTGTTCAAAAAACAGTGTAGGGTGATATTTACCTATTAATAATTAAAGACACCCTTAGTCAAAAAAAATTAAAAAATACCACGAACAATAGCTGTCATATTTTATTATTGTTTAGAAATTAAATATTTGTTACAGCTAAATAAAGAATAGAAAAAAAATTAAAAATCTTAGGTTTACCTAACAAAAAAGACAAACAACTACTATCATAGACTGTTGATTATTACAAGACTAGTTTATGTATATACCATAACGTCTATCTAATTAGAACCAATATATAGTAGAAATGTCAAATCTGGGGTGACGGAATGGATAATGATATGTAAATACAATTCACTTAATTTAAAAAATTAGAGTTGAAATTAAATGAGTTAAAATTATATTCTAAAAATGCAAATTCATAATTTATCTTCAATCCAGATTTTTTTTAAAAGAATATTTTAGTGTTTTTTTCACCAATGATTATTTATTAAACTTATTTTCTTTATTAGCTTTACTTACAAATTTGCCTCCAATATAATGAAAATTATAAGATTTATTTGTCAAACTTCTATTAATTATTAAACAAAAGTTTTAATATATAATGCCAAATGATGTTAGTTCCTCAAAACTTTATAAGTTAATAAATATTAATGTAATAATATCAATTATAAAATTGAACATTATGTATATTTTTAATAAATCTCAATACAAAAATAGCATTTTTTTTATATCAATAAAAATAAAACATGTATGTATGTTTATAAAAAATCTCAATTTAAAGATAATAAATTTTTACTTTTAGATAGATACAAATATAAAAACAAATCAAGATAGAATTGGTTTACTCTTAAAATATATATATAGGGAAACTTTTTGTTTACTCACACACCTGGACACTTTTTGTAAAATATTAAAATTCTCCAAAAAAGGTTTCTTCTTCATGATTCAGTTTTTGAAAAAACAATTGCAAGAAAACCTTACTTCTTTTTAAATTAAACCAAGAAGGAAATTAAATGCAGTGTACAACCTATAAGTTGGATAGCATTTAGTGGCAGACCCAAAAATCAAGTATTAAAATTTTGATGATAATAATATAGGGAAATTTACTAATACTTCTTTGAAATTTGACCAAATTTATTACTTCATACCTCCATTTTTAAAAGTCAATTAGATACTTCACAATTTTGATTCTGGTAGGTATTTCTCTCTTTGTTAAAAAAATTTGAAATATGTTATTAATTTTTAGAATATACTAATAAATTAAATAGAGTAATTAATATTAAAATATTAATAATTATAAATAATTTCATAAATGCCCTTAAATACTAAAAATATTACTTGATCTTTTTTTCATATATTTATATCTATAATCTTATTAATTATTAAAAAAATTTCTATTCAAATATTTTATTTTTTATTAGAGTGAAAAAGTGATAATTAATTATGAATTTATTAATCTTTTTGACTATAAAATGGGAAATTTATAAAAATATGCCCTTTTAAAATGTTTCAAACAAAAATACCTTAAAGTTTTGTCAATTACAAAACTATCCACTTTTTATTACAGGCATGCTCTTTCCATTTTCAAAAATGTCCTGTCTTATTTTTGTTAGGTTTCTTCTCTATTTTTTCTTCTTTTTCTTTTTTAATTTTATTTTTTCAAGTTTTCATTTTTAAATTGATTTTTGTCTATTTCTTTTTTTTTTGTGATAACTGCTCATAATATTATATAAAATAACTATCATTTTGTTTTTTTATCAATTTCTTAATGATTTTTATTCTCTTCTTTTTATTTTTATTTTTATTCTTTCTCTTATTTTTTATCTATTTTTATTTTATCCCTTTTTTCTCTTTTTTATATTTAATTTTTTCTGTTCCTTCTTTTTTCTTTTATTATTTTCTCTTTCTTTTCCTTTTCTTTTTTTTTTAAAAATTTTTATTTTATCATTTTTTCTTTTTTTTTTCTCTTTTTATTTTTAATTTTTCTCCTCTCCTTTTATTTTTTTATTTATTTTTCTTTCTATCTTTTTTATTTTTTTCTTTTTTTAAAATTATTTTCCCATGATTTTTTCTCTTTTTTTTATTAGTGAAGTATTAACCAATATATTTTTGGGATTTTATTTCATAAATTTCTCAAGTGGGTTAAGGCCAAAATACAAGCAACTTACATATAATAAAATTTTCTATACATAATTAATTACTCAAGTTCTTATTAAGTAAAATAACATTTATTATGATTGAACCAGTATGAATATTTCTAAAAAACAATAATAAAACTTTGGGAATTGGGTTAGTTTTGCTTCTCCTCAAAGAAATCATAATCTAATTAATAATGAAATATGAAGATGGGCATAGACCAAATGGTAGAGCATGAGGTACAACAATCAATACCCCACATCTCCATTCTATAATTAGATAGCGTGTATTTAATTTTATTGCTTTTTGCTTGACTTTTAGTTTCTAATCTTGTTTTAAATATGCAAGGAAATATGAAGGTGCTTTTAGTGCTTCTAGTTTTGGTTTAGAAGATGTTGTTGGTTATGAAAAGGGTGCTTAAGATAAAGAAAGTAAATTTAAAGTCACTAATGGTGGAGGGGATGGTGAAAAGAATGAAGCATATAATTCCAAGTTTGTTACAACTGGTATTGGCGGAGATGAGTTAAAGGATTTTACTGGGTATATTCTGTTTTATTATTTTTGTATCTTTTTGGCTTTTAATACTTTTTTTTTAAAGGGTGATAAGAAATTGTCTGAGAATATTAGTTTAAACTCCAATATTTTGGTTTTTTCTTAGTTTCTAATTTTTATTTTGACATGTTTTTTTTTTTTAGGGTGAAGATATTGTATTTAATGATATTAATCATCTTTTCAGTGTTATTTATTCTGTTATAAAGCTGCATGTGGTTTGAATAGAGATGTATGTTTTTTTATTTTTTGTGTTTTGTTTATGGTTAACTTTTTTTTAATAGGTTGTTGAAAAGGGTTATTTTGTGTCTCTTTATAACCAATTTGGTATTATTGGTGGATAGAGTGTTAAGCATGTTGTTGTGATATTGTTTTAATTTTTTATGTGTGAATTTATTTTTGTTGCTTTTTGGTTTATGTTTGGTTTATGATATTGTTTTGTCAATCCTCCACAAAAAAGGAAGCAAAGACCTGCCTATATTTTAAAGTTTCTTTTTGTTGTTGTATATGAAATTGAAAATAAACCAAAAGTATACAAAAAATATACTATAACTTAAAGCCAAACATTTTCTTTGTAGTTAAGCGAGTTGTAATTATTGTAATAGAAAATGTTTAACGAAATGAATATGTTTTTAAGTATTTTGGTGTTTTTGAGTCATAAGAGAATACTACCATTTTATGTTGCGTTTATAATTTTGGTATCATTTTATTTTATTTTTTTGTTTATGATACTATTTTTTTTAAAATTTGTATCATTTTTTTTTGTTTCTAATACTTTCTTGTTTTATTAATGGCAATATAGTTGTATCACATAGTTTCTTTTTGTATATTTATTGTATTTATGAAATCTTTATTTTATGTTTAAATATTCCATAGTTGAATGAGAGTTATTATTTTGATTTTCTTGGAATCTGGCTTTGGTTTATTTTTGGTTTTTAATTCATTTTTTTTTTGTATCTTTTAGGTTTTTGTTTGGTTTTTGATTCTTTTTTTTTTTTTTGTATCCTTTTGATTTGTTTGTGGTTTCCAATTCATTTTTCAACCAACAACTGCAAGCATAACATGAAATAATTGAAGATTTTACAATAAAAATATGCAAAATAACGGAAAAGAATATGGCATTTCATATCACCATAACATTATATAAGCAGCCTTTGCACATATGCAACAGTTTTCTTAGCCTATTCTCACATGAAGTAATAAAGAGGTATGTTCAATTTTTACATAATTCCTTACTTTCCATATGTTTGTATAAAGGCCACTGATTTTTAAGACGTCAAATACCACACAATTCCTCAAAAACAAGCTTCTAAACTATAATTTGATTATATTAGAAGTAGTACTTCTCAATGTTCTATGAGACTGAAGATTGATCATAACCATTAGCACAAAGACCACATTACAATCATCAATTAAGAAAAAAAGATCTTTGATCACTTGTGCACTTTCAATGATAAAACAAATTAAGACTATTGATTAGCATGATTGAATTAACATGTGGAAATGCATGAGGATCTTCCAGGCACACTTAGTATTTGTTTATCATAGGTTCATGTTACACTAAATCCTTTTCTGCAAAGAATTTCATAGGAAAACTTAAAGCACTAAAAAAAAAAGAAAGTGTTATCCTAGTAATGCCAACATCTGCAAGATGTTCTCTGTAGTTGCATTTTTTAATATTTCAAACTGACAACTTAAGGATCAAACAAAATGAAAGTCTGAATTGTTCACATAAAGAAAAAAAAGAAATGAAAGTATGAAATTATAATAAATCTTATGCCATGTCATGAAATGATTTAGTCCACTAATCATTGCCTCCTAAAACTAATAATAAAACCATACAACATGTATTGTTGGCAAACATATCAAACAATCATTTAGGAAAAAATAAGATCAAGAAAGACCAAATAATGTTTGAAAAAAAAATGATAAATGAAAGAAAGGGAGAAAGAAAGAGACCACATAATAATTCTTTTCTTTTATACCTGGCAATTTTCTCACAATGTATTCCACAATCACTAAACCAATCAACTCAAATACTCAAGAACAATACAAAGTGTGTGTGTATAGAAGTTATATATATATATATATATATATACATATAGAAGTTCTACCCTCTCATGTTACGTCAATCTCTTAAAACACATTAAAAATAATTACTTACTTCAAAGGGAAAGGACAAAGAATAAATGAAAATCACCTATATATCAAATGTTCATCATTTGTTAGCTAAAATACTCAATAGGGGAAAAAGACTATATCAATTATATTTGAGAAAGCATGTGAATCAATGTATGGAAAATGCACACATCATCATCAATAATGAATATTGAATAAGTATATCTTATATGTTTTTTTTTCTTTTTTTTTTAGTATACATACATGAGATTAAGAGAAAAAAAACCAGCATCAAAATGCTTCATTTCATGTCTTTTCAACATTTGGATGCGAAACAACAAATACCCACCATCAATAATGAATCATATGCTCCTTCTCCACCTTTAAAAATATAAATTATAAATTATAAATAATTAAATAATAATAAAAATTTAGAAAATAAACAATAACATATAAATAATCAAGGCCCATTATCAAACACATGGAAAAAAAAGAAATAAAGAAAAAAAATCTCAACCAATCAACCAAAAAACTATAATTTCTCATTTACCTGGACAGGCACAACAAAAACAACAATTAAAATTACAGCACAATCAATTAAAAGCCCAAACACAAGCGCCTATATAAGGATTCAAAGTAGGAAAAAGAGAATTAAGCTAAAAGATAGAAGAAGATGATGAGAAGCAACAAGCAGGAGAAGTAGTGTCGGTGGAGGGTGATGCTGGTGTTGTTGCAACGGTGCCATTTAGAGAGAGGAGGAGAAGGAAGGTTGTAGATCTTTTACTTCTACCAAATAACAGTAAAGGAGATTTTTTTTTTTTTAAGACAGGAGCAAAAAGATGAACAACATAAAGGAGCAGGGTGCATTCACATAAATAAATATGACCAAGAGGACACACATATAATTAATGAAAGCTTTAAATATTTTTGTTGTTTTAGTTGTGTTTTGAGACATTTAGGGAAAAAATCTCTTTTTAAAAGTCAATTAGATATTTCTCAATTTTGATTCCGTTAATTATTTCCTCTTTCGTTAAAAAAATTTGAAATATGCTATTAATTTTTGAAATATACTAATAAATTAAATAGAATAATTAATATTAAAATGTTAATAATTATAAATAATTTCATAAATGTCCTTAAATCCTAAAAATATTACTTGATCATATATATATAGATATAGATATAGATATTAAAATTTTTGTCTATTCAAATATTTTATTTTTTATTAGAGTGAAAAAGTAATAATTAATTATTAATTTATAAATCTTTTTAACTGTAAAAATACACTTTTATATTATTTAAAAAACCCTTTTAACCAATTAGTTTTTTTTTTTTGGCTTCCCTTCATTTTGCTTTTCAAAAGTTTATTTCTATGTTTTGAAAAGTGGTCTATTTGTGAAAAGTTGGTCTCATTGTCGCCGTTTTGCATGTTTTCATTTTGACCTTTTTTATTTTTAGCTTAAGAGTCTACTATATTGTCATTTTAAGTTAACCATCAAATGTAAAATTCATTTAATCTTAATTTAAATTTCATGAGATTAAAAAATTAATTAATTAATTCAAATATATTTGTTCCAAAGAATTTTATTTAAAAATTATATGTAATTTATATATTTTTTATTTTATAAACAATGAATATAACTTGTCTCAAAAATAGTTATTATTATTATTATTAGTCTTATAGAATTATTTTTGTATTATGGTGAGAATTATAAACTTATATTTCATTAACTATGATATCATTTTTTTTTATAAACAATGAATATAACTTGTCTCAAAAGTAGTTATTATTATTATTAGTCTTATAGAATTATTTTTGTATTATGGTGAGAATCATAAATTCATATATTATTAACTATTGTATCATTTCATTTCTAATTCATATTCCAATGAATTTGTTGTTTTTGTTGTTTCTTGTTTTTTTGTTGTTGTTTTTTATTGTTTTCTACTATTGCTTATGTTTTTTAGTGTTATTGCTTTTTTTCAGTACTGTTGGTTTTTTTTTTTTCAATATTGCTTTTGTTGTTTCTGTTTTGTTGTTTTGTTTTCCAATTATTTTTTTTGTTGCTTCTATTTTTCAGTATTGTTGCTTTTTTTCAATATTATTTTTTTTTCAGTATTGTTGCTTTTTATTTTTTGGTGTTGTTGTTGTTGTTGTTGTTTTTTTTTTTTGTGGACGTTACAAATACACTATAAGAAGCATAAACATGTTATAAATTGATGAACAATAAGTTTAATATAATTTTTTTTTTGAAAAAAAAAACTTGTTAGACATTTTAATAAACAAATTAAAGTAAAAAAAATTAAAATCCTTATTTTTTAAGAATGTAAAAGGGGAAAATTTTGTTTATTACTTATTGTTACAATAGTTGAAGATATCTATTGCTTGTTTTTACAACAATTGAGGATTTTTAGTTCATAACCATTCATTTGAAAAAAAAAAAAAAGTTTTGAAGAGGAAAAAAATGTTGAGAAAAAAAAAATATTGAGGAAAAAAATGAAGACAATATCTTAAAAATAAAAAAAATATTGAGAGTATCTTAAAAATAGAAAAAAATATTAAGAAAAAAATGAAGATAGTAGAAAAAATTTTGAGCAAAAAAATTGATAAAAAAAAAAAAGAAGACAGTACCTTAAAAATAAAAAAATATTTAAAAAAATGAAGATAATATAAAAAAAATATTGAGAAAAAATAATTGAGAAAAAAAGAAGACAATACCTTAAAAATAAGAGAAAAAAGAAAAGTGGTTTATAATTGAAAGAAAAAAGTTACTAAAGTTAATTTTGAAAAAGGAAAAGTTAGTTTTAAAAATATTTTTGGTCAATGTGGCTTTTAATAATAATTTTGATTTTTGGTCTATTTGTAAAAAATCCTAAAAATTAATTATATTAAATCAATTAATATTAAAAAGTGTAAATTAGATTCATATAAATAATTAATTTAAATAAAATTATAAAAGTTAAATTAATTTTTTACAAAATTTAGGTTTATTATATTTAAAAATAAAATTATATAAATAATTTTGATATTAAAATATTTTATTAAATTTTTAATAATTAAATATAAATAGTATATATTCAGGATAAAATATTTTGTTTTTCAATATTTTAATCATTAATTTAAGTACGTTATAATGAACCCAGGCGTGCATGCAACGAAACAAGAGTTGTAAGTGGTGGTGGTGGTGGTTGTTGCTGTTAATAGAGAATCGGAACCCCACGAGGGCAATGGCCCATTGCGGTCCTAGCATTGGAATGCGTGTCCATTGTCCTTTTACACCACTCCTTTCTGTTGCTTTTCCTTTTTTTTTTATATAATATATTTCTTTTCTATTATAATAAAGTTTGTGAGCTAATTATTTTTCCACCAATTAATTAATTATGTTTTTAATCCATTCAAAAGCAACTGTCCAACCACACTACAACTAATAATAACAAAAATTTTAAAAAATATATATTTTTCTTGGGTCAATCCCCAAGAATAGAAATTAATTAATTTGAATAATTATATAGAATATAGTAGGTGCTAAGATTAAATTAATACCTACCTTTTGTTCTAAACTCAAACTAATCACTACTTAAAGACAGAAAACAAAGAATCTTTCCCTTTTTGGAAACTTACAACTGTTGGATTCATTCATTGTCATATTCCCCCCAAGATGGACTACTCATGACCCTTTCAAAGGGGTGGTTCAATCCTTTTGTAAGTGGGAAACAATAACTTGGGGAATTTTTATTTTCTTCAATACTCCAAGTTAAATTAATTTAACGACAACTCACACAAGTATACAAACTAATTTTAATTCTCCTCAAAAAAATTATTTTTTTGGGAATTAAATGTATATCAAAATTACTTATGTAATTACATTCTTTAACTAAAAAAATATTTTTATGAATCAAATTCCTTCTTTCTGAAATTTTAACTCTGCATTTTTTTTAAAAAATTTATAATTTTAATAATCTTTTGGTATAATCCTTTTTGTTATTATTTGAAAAGGATATTTAATAATTTTCTAAAATCACATAAAAATATTAATTTTGAATCAATAAATAATAATTACCTTTTCATAAAGATTATATTTTTATTAGATTATAGTAATTTATTACTACTTAAAATTTTGATAATGAAACGTAAAAAATACATTTTAAAATTAACTAGTAACAAATTTTTATTGATGGATAAAACTAATAAAAGTCATTTTAAGAATTTGTATAATTTGATCGTTAGAGTAATTTCTCTTAAAAAGTTGTAACGTATGGCTGTTGTATGTAGTTGAAAGTTGAGAAGTTCAATGGTGGTATAATTCACCTCAAGGCATCAATATGTTAAAAATTTGATCCAATTGCCTCTCCTTTCCCTGATAGAAAAAAAAATTATGGTGTATGTATATATTGGATATTGATACCAGGAGTGTCAAAATGGTTTCTTACACATGAACACGATTCAATTAACCTGTAAAATTGATAAATTAGAATTAAGTTTAAATGAATTTGTGTTAAAAACGGCTCAAGTTATTTATGACTCGGTTTAACAAAATCATATAGCGGGTTGATACATGAACCCGTTTAATTATACATACACGACCCTTTAAAAATTCATAGTGTTTGTTGCAATTTTTTATTAAAATAATATTTTTATAATTGTATTATGTAAATTGTTAAATTATAAATATTTTTTTTTTGTAAAAAATAGTATTTTTATATATTTTAAATGTTATACAGGTTCAATAGGTCATGTTGAATTTTATGATCCTCACAATCCATTTAAATAAATGGATTATACATGTCGTGTTCATATAATTCCGTTTAATTTTTGTGTCATATTAAGTTTAAAATCTCTGACATGATTATTAAATGAGTCATATTCGTGTCAGATTAATCCACTTTGTTGACACAATTAAATGGATCATATTCATGTTGACTCTAATCATGTCAACAAAGTAAGTCAACACAAATACAATTCATTTAATCATGTCAACAAAATGAGTCAACTGGACACAAATACGATCTACCAACATGTTTTACACCCCTAATTGAGAGGAACTCCTTACCCTTCCATGAAAATAAAATATGTATGGCAAAAAATTGTATGAAATAAAGAAAAAGAACATCAAGAAACACCTATCTTAAGACGAACTCCTTTGTGTTTGTATTTTTTTTTGTTTTTGTTTTTCGGGTGAGGGAATTCTTAAGTTGTGGTAGCTTTCAATAGTTTTTTTTTTTTTGAGGTAACGCTTATTATTATTATTATTATTATTATTATTATTATTATTATTTATTAGTGTTGTATTGTTAATACTACAATTAGATCACGAATATTGGCTTATTAGTTATTATTGAGGAGAGGTAATTTACTTGATCAATATGAAACCCACAAAAATCCCTTTTTTCTTAGAAATGGCTAAAGATAATTCTTTACGTAGTTAAAGTTCAAATTCATAACCTAAATTTTAGGTTGCCTTAGTCTTAACCACCAAGCCAAAGCCTCTTTGGCGAGGCAACACTTATTCTATCCATGAAACATTGTTGAAAAATCTTCTCCTACCATAACTCCATGGTTTGATTAATTATCTTATAATAATGAGAACCTTATCATTGCTGCCCTATGACAAGAGTTATCAGCATCATCCCTATGTCATGCTTTAAGACTAATAATTCTCCAACCCATTTCATTTATAATTATTGGTTTTTTAGCTGCTTTCTACTTTTTACTATAACTTTGTTTTTTTACTGCTTTATTTTTATTTTACTTTAATCATAGTTGGATCAATATAGTTTCATAAATTTAATGACATTTTTGTGAAATAAAAGTTAATTCACAAAATTGAAAAAAAAAGATTATCTATTCTAATTATTATAGGTAATTTAAATGACATTATTAAAAACAATATTTTAAAATAATATTTTTCATTAGTTATTACTTGAGAACTACATATTAAACACATAATTCCACAAAATTTATAAAATAATACATTATATAAAAATTATGTGGGATTCCTCTAATTAATAATTTTCTAATATATCTATTGCTTCTTAACTCTTAACACGATGCAGATGTGTCAGAGATTTAAAATTTAAAATTATCTAGTATAAATGTGTTATTTTAACTCTTTTATGTAGTCATTTTACAATGCACATGATTGTGCATATACAGCTTAAATATTTAATCACTGGTCCCTTTGATATTGGTCTGTTGGCAAAGTTAGTAAGACACTATAATAAATTTCAGATTCAAGATCTACCTTCCCTCATCCTTTAGTCCAAAAAAAAAAAAAAAAAATTTACCCTTGAAGATGAATGAAAATTAAATTATATTTATTGATAGCAATAACTTGCTACTTAAATAACCTGTTATAAAATTAAAGTATTATTTATTTATTTATTTATTTTATTACACTTTTTCTTTTTCCTCTAACATGATGTCTTTTTTTAATTTTTATTTAATAATTATATTTTTCTTAAACATATGTAAAAGTTAAATTTAATCTATTTAGCAATAATATATTTATTTATTAAGTTGTTGTCTTTTTTAGTTGCGGGTCCGGAGAAATGGTTCTTTCACAAATTGATTTCATTTTTAAAGTTAAGAATTTTGATCACTCACACGCACACATATTTAATCTTAGTAAATTAATACTTCATGTTTAATATTTTAAAGGTGGTATTAACATTAAAATTTTCTAATTTTTATTCACATTTAAAAATGCAACCTATCAATAAAAATATGAATTAATTATAATATATGATGAATATCAATAAAAATTATAGTTTTTATTTTGATAAAAAATGAAAAAAAATTATTGTTAAATGCTAGAAAAATTATTTTTTAGTTAAAATTTATTATCAAAAATAAATTGTATCTTTTCATTCATTATTATAAAGAAAAAGATTTTAAAAAATAAAAACACATATATATAGACACATGTAGGGAAGTAGATAAAGATACATGAAGAAGAGAAAGTGAGAGGTAGAAATTATTTATAAGAAAAGTGTCGAAAAAAATAAAAATTAGTTTCGAAATCGATAAAGATGAAAGCAAGAGAAAATAAGAATTAAATTTGAAATGAATAAAAAAAATTATCTGCTTTAAACTTATAATAGTAGTACATTAACTGTATGTATATAATTGGAATAATAGATAAATGAGTCATTTAACTTGTAACACAGGTTTAAATAAATTGAATTTTAACATTTTTAATAAAAAGTTCTAATACTTCTATTTTAAAATCAAATAACCTTGAATTTTGACCAAATTCACAGCGTGTAATATAAACTCTAAAAGGATAGAGTGAAAATTTATGTAGAATATTTTATTAATATTTTTATGGCCCTTTGATGGGAAAAATAAAATGTCTATAGCATTTTACAATTTTAGTAGTTTATTTAATTTCCATATAAATAATTATTTATTTATTTAAAAATTAAATAAAAAATAAAAACACAATAATAAGAAAATAAATTTAGTATTGAAAACTTATTGAATTTATATATGATCATCATTATAATAATTTTAAAAATTAAAGATATTTTAAAGGCTAAAGTAATATTAATTATTATTTTTTAAAAATTTTAGAGTGAAGATCATCCAATATTACATACTAGACATCATCACTATCAAATATCAAAGCAAAAAATCATCACTGTTGCCAATTAGCATCACTACCATCATCAGACAAAAACACCACCATCAGCAACGTAAGTCAATCAATCCTCACCCAAATTAACACCATTGCCTATAACATCATCACCATCAAATAATCTGAAAAGAGTCCTAAGGAGGGGGTGAGTGAATAAGACTATCAAATAAAAATGAGAAATTAAAAAAATTCTTTGCAACAATTGAATAGAAGTTGAGAAGGAAAAATGAAAAATACAAAAATTTAAAGAGTTCGGATTTAACAACAGTCTAATGTCTCCACCTAACTTATCCCCAAGTTAGAATTTTCAATCACCCACAATAATTTTATTCATAAAATTGAGATTACACAAGAGTTTTATGACTCACTGTTAAAACTTTACAACTTGAGTTTTCAATGCTCACTCAAAAACTAAATCCTAAGTATTTCAATAGATAACACTTAAATCAATTCATTTAGAAATAATGAGGGAAGTCAGATCTCACTAAGTGAATTATTATAATATATATACATGCAATCTAAAACATATACAGTCAAACATCAATATATATATATATATATATATATATATATATATATATATATCTATATATATACACACATTTCACACAAATGCTAAAATCCACTTATATATATATATTGAAATGCAGAAAATATTTATTTAAGTGAAAGATCAAATAAAACCCTAAAATAATCACAACCTCAAACAAATATCTCACTAGTCATGTAAGCTTACTTAATTCCAAATAAATTCTTTTATTCCATTTTGGACAGTAGATTGGCCCCGAGACACTAAGTTAATTGAGCTCCAACAGTCTCACTATCAATGTGATTAACCCCGAGACACTAGGTCAATCGAGCTCCAGCAACCACACTATTCACTCATATCAAATCTCAATAATCAATCAATCAAATTCTCCTCAAATAATTCTCACAATACAGACCCTAAAGTCTAACGAACTGATAAGTATACAGTTCTAATGCAACCCACGAGATAGCACGTTCTATAGATATCCTCCGAATAAAAACGTATATTTATGAAAAATAAATAAATGCATAATTAAACATAAATAACATTCATAACAAAGAAATATACCATATATATACCAAAAATATACTAAATATATTTCAAATATATATATGCTACATATAACCAAAATCAACTATAAATATACCGAATATATATGACACATATATACCAAATATATACTAAAAACAAATTAAGCATATATGTCACATATATACCAAATATACTAAAAATATATCAAAAATATACCAAAAATATACTTATTCATTTAAATAAATAATTCATGTTTAAACTCATGTTAAAATATGAAAACTTATAATCATGCATTTGCATGCAATGTATATATAAAATAATAACTCACAAGTTTGCGCTCCTTGAAACTGGCTTGACAGGTCCAGTTCAATAGGTCTCGGTCTCGGCGCAACTAGAAAATAAATAATAATAACAAATCAGAATAAATTTCTAGACACTCAATCTAGGAATACAAAACTCAGACAAACACAAAAATTCATGATAGACCCGATGTCACGTTTTACGAGAATTCTATTAAAAATTCGATAGAACCTCCTCTGTAAAACGGACATCTCTCTACTAAAAAGTAGAGTCAATCTTATAAGAAAAATACACTTCTATCACACAAGGCTCAACACCTTGGGTTGGGACCCTGAACTGCACAATTTCTCAATTGAGGTTCACAATTTACCAAAAATATAAATTAAATAATAAATATATTAAAAATCATTAAATTCCACAAATGTCCACAAAATACCAAAATATAATATATATAACATTAAAACATTAAATACAATTATTTTCACAATAATTAAATAAAATCTTAAATAATAATATAATATTAATAAAAATCAAATTTTCAATAATTCAACATAAAAATAGTAAAAATTTCACTTTTATATATTCAAATAGCTTAAATAGCTAAAATATATATTAAAAGTAATTAAAAATTTATTTTAATCACCAAAATAGTAAATAATATATTATTTGAATATAATTTTTGAAAATTAGTATTAATTAGTTAAAAATAGTAAATAATATATAAAAATCATTTTAATAACCTATATACTTCTAAAATCATTTAAAACACATTATTTAACTATAATTCCCACAAAAATACACAATTAAATCATAAATACAAAATTCACAGAATATAAATAATATTCTCAAAAATTATATAAATTCACCAAAAATTATTTTAATAATTCTAAAATTATTAACTCAAATTACTAAAACTAATTTAACTAACTTTTCATTAAAACTAATTAATTAACATAAAATTACCCAAAATTTAAATTAATTCAAAAAAATACATAAAAAAAATATATTTGAGAACCTCAAGCTACCACAAACAACATTTGTGAAGCAAGTTTTCATGAATCAAACATTATCAAGTTAAAAATAAAAAATAAAAACCCTAAAACACATAAACTAAAAATTGAAGATATTTAAAAATCGAAGGGATTTGAGTTCAAACGGAGCTCGAAAATGGACTCACCGAAGCAAGAGTGTTCAAACAAGACTGGTGTGACATCCTATGGTGGTCGGAATCCTCACCGGCGTTGTTGAAGCTCACTCTCGGCCAAGCTTCATTTCCGACGCTTTGACATCGATCGGGTGAGCTGAAGTTGGCGAGGAGGTAGAGGAGGAAGGGAGGAGTGGTGGCTGTGGCTGGCAGGCCGGCGTGGGTGGAGGGTGCTGCACAGTGATCATGAGAAGAAGAATAAGAAGAAGAAGAAAAAAAAAGAAGAAAAAGGAGCTTTGACCTGATTTTTATTTTTTGACTTTTCTATTTTTATTTTTTATTTTTTAAAGTGAAAAGACTAAAATTTCCTTCAATAAAATAATAATAATAATAATAACAACAACAACAACAACAACAACAACAACAACTTTAATATTATCAAGTAATAAAACTCCTATGTAAAACAAATTATTTTATGTAAACAATTTCTTAGAAAAAAAAAAACATAAATGATATTAGCAAATAACAATAATAATATATAAATAAAATTTAAAATTATTAACACTGTATATCTCAAAATAGTTTAATATTATTTAAAAATACAAAGTCATTACAGCTATACACAAGTTGAAGCCGTGATTTTCTATTGGAGACATTTGAATTTGCCCATATTTTCTTCATGAAAGTTATCGATATTTGCCTTAGCTTTTCATATTATTTTGAATCACTTCAATTGGACTTTTGTAGCTTAAGATATGTCCAAAATACTATGAGCTATGAAATCTAAAATGCAGACTACTGTAAGACAGCTATACATAAGTTGAAGCCGTGATTTTCTATTAGAGATGTTTGAATTTGCCCACACTTTCTCCATTAAAGTTGTAGATATTTGACTTAGCTTTCTATATCATTTCAAATAACCTCAATTTGACTTTTGTAGCTCAAGATATGTCTAAAATACTAAGATCTGTGTAATCTAAAATGGCAGCTGCATACGTTGATTTCGACTTAATATTTGCATACCTAAATAAACTTGGATTTTAACAAGAAAGCCCAATTCAGAAAGTTAAAAATGTCTATTTTAAATGTGAAGAAGATAACTTTCTCATTATAAAGCTCTAAGGATGTCAAAAGCCTTCTTGAATCTCAGAGGTCGGATCAACTCAAGATAATCATACTTCATTCTAACTTCCAATGGAGTCCTAACTTATACACACTTAAACAAACAAATTAAATGCTCAAAATGAAGTTTGTTAAGATCAAAATTAAGATTAATTATTTCTAAGGTCAATATAATCAATATCACCAAATTTAACACCACCGTCGCTCCACAACACCACCAATAAAATCAAACAACAAAAACCCATTATTTCAATGGTGTTGTTATGAAGATGAATTAAAGAAACAACCCATTAATCCAATCCAAACATAGATCATAAAATGAACTCATTCAAAGATTATTGCAGGCACCGCCCAACACTATCATTGCCTGCACCATCATCACCATAGGCATAACCTAGCATCATAGCCTAGACAATTATTAGTATCACCACCCACTAACTCAACCCAACACGACCATATTAATAGTAGCACTAACAACATGAGAAACACAATACAATTTTTGTTTAAAAAAATAGAAACCACCGCTACTGAAATTTAGATAAAAAGTTTTCCACAACCATTACTAACATAGCACAACCAATAAAATTACAATTAATAGATCCACATTCTCATTTTGATTTGTAATTTGTAAATTGATGGAAAGAAAGTTAAAACTTTCTTTGTTAAACTATAAAATTTTCCCAAATAAGTTACAGTTGCAATTGAGGAATAAAATTTTCCAGAAAGTAAATAATTGATTTAGGAATGTAAAAACATAAACCAAATAAACTAATTAAAATAAAAATATTTAAAAAAAAAAGCTTTTTCTTTTAGTTATTTTATTTTGGGGGGAAAGAGATGAAGAAAAAGAAAAAGAGGAAGAAGGATGAGCTTTTTGTTATTGTTCTTCTCTACACATGACCAATGTACGTCTCTGTGTACTCCTCCATCAAACCACAACACTTGCATCTTATAGACTTAATCTCCGCCACTGCAAGAGAAGGTGTCATTACGTTTTTGTTGGAGGTCATTTTATTGGAACTGGATATATCAATTTGATGAGAAAATATTAGGGCTAAAAATATAAAGGAGAGGACAAGGAGATGCAGAGTAGTGGAGAGAGAGAGAGGGCGATGAGAGCAAAATCATGGTTTGATTTTTTGGGGAAAAAAATAAGGGCTAAAAATTAGGAAATAAAATAAGAAAATTTATTATTATTTCAATTTACTTTTGCAATGTAAGAAGCATTTGCCTAATTTTAAGCTAAATTGGATTGATTTGACTTCTAAATAGAAGTATTTAGCCTATTTGTTAAAAAGTTAAATTCAGCTTATTTGATCATGCATCACAAGTTAAAGATCTATTTGTCTATTAGTCCGTATACAATTATTTGTACTGTAGCAAGGGCCCCTTTTATGACATTACGCAAACTAATAAGAGATCAAAAAATTAATTCTGAATTCATAAACTGTTTTAACAATTTTATATTTTAGCGGTACCTTAAAGCTATAAAATTACAACTATTGTTATTTTTTAATTTTTCAAAAATAATAAAATAAAATAAAATAATTTTTATTTTTAATTACAATTTTAATTTTTCATTATTTTTTAGTTGAAAAAAATTAAAATTTAAAAATTCTAAAAGGATATAATTTGACCAACAATTATTTACAAAATTTTTTTAGTTAATGAAAAAATAAAAAGTTTAAAATTCATTTTTTTTATTGCTTTACTTAATTTCTCTCTCTAATTTATAATGTTTTTCCATTTAAACTCTATTTTTAATATTAAAGTTGAAATTTTTAATAAATTTAATAAAGTTGAAATTTTATGGTTTAAATAAATTTGTTTTTTTTATGTATCTTTATCTATCTAATACTTACTTTTCCTCTCTTTTTGTATGTTGACAAAAAGGGGAGAATATGGATATTTAAGGGATATATATGTGTCAAATACCTATCTATATGCAATTTGATGATTTAAGTAAAAGGATATATGATATGTGCAATTTAAATTTGAGTCAATTTAAGGAAATTTGGATGATGTAATAATGGAATTTGATGACCAAGAGTAATTGTTAATTTAAACTTGCAAATTAGAATGATAAAATTAATTAAGACTTATTATTTGAATCAATATCCTTTTTAAAATGTGTACTTGTTGAAGGGGAGTTTATTCAAACCTCGTGCACATATTAAGAGGGATTTCTAATTTACACATATGCACAAATGATTTCCATCTCACTCAAAATTGTTTGTCAGAATTAAAAAGGGAGAGATTGTTGACCATTTGTATAATCAAGGTTTAATTACCCTTGTTTTGACTTTAACGTCTCAAATTTGAGTCACTAACAAATATGATTTGATTGTGTATAAAATAGGTTTAAGTTAGAGCTCATTTAAGGATTAGAAAATCAAGTTGTGCATGAAGGCAGAGATGCTCATGAGCTGGGTCATGATCATGAATATCCCCACAATTCAATGTCTTCAAAATGCACAAGTAAAGAAAGAGGATTGAGACTTTCACAATCTCAATCTTTATCGTGAAGGCTGCCCATGAGAAGGACGCTCATGACCATGAGCATGGAAGCATGATTGTGAGATGAATGAAGCCAATTCAAGAATTGAGGTAGTGACCTTACAGTTATGGGTCACCTTATCAAGAATGGAGTAGTCACAATCGCGAGTAGTTGTTTCTCTACAAAAAAGAAGAAGAAACACTTGATAAAGATAAAGAAGAATGAGGATGGAAGTATGGCTTCCTAACATCTAGTTTTTCATTCTCAACTATAAATACACATTACCAATCTCATTTAAGAGGCTAGAGAATTTTGGTGAAAAAAAAAAAATTCTTTGAAATTTATTGTACTCATTCTCATTTATTGTAATGTTTGAGTGTTGTTGGGGTGTATTATTGATGGGGTGACTTCATTTACTTCTTCTTATTTTTATTTTTTTTATTTTTTTTGGGTTTGAATTAAAGAGTAATGAGATACTAATTCACTAAGGGTTTAAGTGTTAGTCTTGAAAAACACTTGGGGTGTGTTTGGATCAAGGTTAAAGGAATGGGTGTAACAATTATAAGTATAACTATTAACGAAGTAATCGTTACAGGTATAATAGTTTTATTGCTAACTTTGTTTGGTAAATAAAGGGTAATGCATAAGCTGTGTAATTAATTTTTTTAAAAATATATATGAAATAATTAAAATAATTAAAATAAATAAATAAATTATTAAACTTTTCATAAACAACAAAATTAATTTTTAAAATATTAAATAACTAAAAATTATTAGAAAATTTTCATAAAGATAAAGTTCCCTAATATATGTTATACATTTTTACATATAAAAAAACAGTACAAATATTATAGAATATAATTAATAAAGAATAAAATTAAAATTAAAAATTACTTGTAACTATTAAAATATAAATAATAAAATCACAATAAAAATTTAATTATTTTATATTTTTTTTATAAATTTGATTTATATTTTATTAATTTAAAAAAACTGAGAAGATAAGTAATCTATAAATAAGCATAAAATGATAGAACAATGCAAAATATGTACTTTTCAATAAAACAAAATATTTACAAACCTTTACTCTACCCAATTAGGTTAACAAAAATACATATAAATGGGGTTAACTGTTAAGGGGATTAATAATTAACCTTAATTGTTTAAAATTTGTCAAACAAGGTTAAAGGGATTAATGCATTAACTACATGAGTAACATTTACTTCCTTTAACCATGATTCATACACATCCGTAGTTGTATATTGGTTATGAGTATAGCTTAGCGTGAAGATTAAAATATTTGAATAACCGGACCAAAAACCTCTTAAACTAGATTGGACCATTGACTTTATCCGGGTCGAATTGTACTGATAAAAAATTTTTGGTACAGTTATGGATATTTATAAATATCTAAACTGAAAATTGAACCGAATTGAACTGATTGTATTAGACCGAAATAACCGAAATTTATTTATTTGTATATTTATAATATATAAGTTATACAAATAAAATTAATATATAAATAATATAAGTATTATTTAACTACTTTCAAATAAATAATGCTAATATTATAATAAAATATAAATTCTTTTATTAAAAAATAAAATAAAAAATTAACTAATACTAATTAACCAATATTTGTCCAAATAAAAAAAATTAACTAATATTCTTTTACAAATATTATTTAATTAATATTAATTACATTTGACCAAAGAATTTTATAAATATTATTTAACTAATATTAATTATTTAACTATTATTAATATTGCTGTCGGTATATTTAATGAAATTCCAAGTTTCATGAATGTTTAAATATTTAAGAAAATAATGTATATTATATAATTTTCTGAATCTTCATTTTATATTGAATTGAACTGTGTTGGATTCAAATATATGATCTTTGAATTGTATTATTTAGAAATTTTGGAATAATATAAGGCAGAAATTTTTAGTTTCAGTTTTGGTACTAATTTTCAATATTTTTAAATCTCCAATTTTCAATCCAATTCCAGAGATTTCTAAATCTCTAGATTAAATCGAACTATGCTAAGCCCTAGTTATGAGTTAGCCAAAAAACTTAATTGTAAGGATTTGAGTTTAGTTTAGAAAAACTCTTGTTGTAAATAATCTAAGTTAATAGATTGGTGTGAGGTTAAAAATGCTAATTTGGAGATAAGTTAGGTGGAGACGTAAGTTTGTTTGTTGATAAACCAAACTTCTTAAATTTCTTTTGTGAATCTTTCATTTCACTTATTCTTCAATTTCCTTTTAATCTCCTAATTTTCTTTTTAATCTCTACTCAAAATTCAATTAACCATATTAAAAACTATAAATTAAAAACCAAACTTATCAAAAATACAATTTTACCTTCCATTGTTCAGAAATTATTTTAATCAATAAAAAGTAAAAAATTAAAATATATATATTTTTTATTTTTTGTTTCTCTTTATTACACTTGCTATCTTTTTAATTTATGCTTTTTAGTAAGTTTGATGATATTGAAAATTTGATAATATATGATTAGTGGCATAAATAAATTTACTTTGATAATATGTATAGTATAAATATTATGATTTTTAAAAAAAGAGTATTGTTTGTTTATTTTGGTAGAAAAGAAAGTTTTAAATTATTATATTATGATAATGTAGTAATTTTACTATATAACTATACATTCTATTGTTGTCTTTTATAATTTATAATACTTAATTGTTTTAAAAAAATTATTAAAATACTAAATTTTCAAATTTTAAAAAACTCAAATACCAATGTAATTATCCTTTTGCTAGTTGCTATTGCCATAGTGAATATAGTTGTTTTCACAACCTAAATTATAATAGGCTTTTGCTAGATATACAAACATGTATCATACAAATGAAACTAAAAATCCTTATACTAATTCTTATATATTTAATCATAACAATTGATATTTGTATGGTATACATACCTATATCATGAGAAGAGCCTATTATGGAAAAATATTAGCATAATATTAAATTTTAATAAATAAAATTATTATATATATAATATATAATTAGCAAAATACCTAATTTCATTTTTTTCTGTTACATGTATAAACTTTTATTTTGCGCCTATATCACACTTAAATTCAATTTTATTTTATTTTGTTGAACTTCAAGCAGTTGAACTTCATGTACTTGAATTTTTTAATTCTATTTTGTATCTATATCATGCTAGCAACTCACATGTTTAATAGAATTAAAAAATTTAAATTCATTATGTAATAAAAAAAATTGAAGGGTGTAATAGACCAAAGTGATAAAATTTAAGGGTGAAAGAAGGTATTTGGCCATTTATAATCTATACTAATTAATTGGTCATTTTTAAAAACATCACGATATTAATTTAAAAAATATTTTTTATTCATAATAAAATTAAAATACATTTAAATTTAATTTATTATAAATTTATCATAATTTTTTTTAAACACGAGGTAGAGGAGGAGGGAGATTTGAACCTCTTACTTTAATAGAAAGCCGATCCCGTGACTAAAATTAAGTCAATCCAAAACGAATAGTTCAATTTATTTTTCATTTAGGGATAACACTTGAACTCATGACCTTCAAAAGTTATGGGTACTATCCTTATTACTTAAATCAAGTGGTGGGTGATTATTATAATTAATTAAATACTATATTATTCAATAAAAAAAAAAATTTCACTATCAAATATCCATATTAAAACCACACATTTGTTTGTAAAAGAAGAAGCCAACATTCATGAAATGTATTTTTTATTAAGTAAAACAAAGAGTCACTTATAAAGTTAAAAGAGTGCAGAAATTTATTTGGATCTCGAGGATTGTCAATTCATTTGGGATTCAACGTTTGGTTTGACGGTAATAAACTATTACATAAAACATTAAAAAGAAAAAAAAATTGACATTTTTAACCAAAATGCATAAATGTTAGTTGACCAAATGACCAAAACCAACACATCACTAAACAACAGCTGGCTAAATTCTGTGCTGAATTAATATATTAATTTCTATTTTTTGTCGGAATTGCATTCATTTTCATGGACCCTTAAAAGTAATTAAACGCAATTAGGGTTTTTAATTCGGCTTTTAACGGATAAGATTCCTCCTTATTAAGATTCTCTTTTATAATTAATTAGGGTTAATGTTCCCATTCTCTCGCCACTAAAAGTAACCTACTCATCTCCTGAAAAAAAAGTTTCCCACTCATAAAATAAGTCAAATGTTTTTATGGTGTGTATTGCACAATAAACACAACCTTTTCTTATAAATTAATAATAATAAAATTTAAATTTTACATTTTAAAATACTCTAACAGCTAAATTATTTTGTTACTTGTAAAATGTACTATTCTTTTTAACACTTATTTTGTAACTATCATTAAACATCTAATTTTATTTTGAAATAAATATCAAATGCTTATTTTAAATTATAGAAAACTATAATTAGACGTTCAAATAAAAATTAAAATAGAATATAATTAAAGTACTCTTATATTATTCTAAATGTGAGATTTTTGTCTATATTAAGAACATTATACTCAACTGTAAATTGTATAATATATGTTTTATATATTTTATACTTCACATATTTTTGCACACTTCTTTGTTTCTTTATTAAAAACTTTTATTTTTAATCACGAACAAACATCTTTTAGGTTAGTGGGGTTCTTTATCATTCTTTTCTCATGTATTTGTTTTCTTTTATTTTTTTTATGCCTTATGAATATAGATATATGATCTCTTTATTTTTTTTTTTAAATTTTGATTTTTTTTTTCTCGAAATATTGAATACCTTTCATGTACATGGAATTTTGGTGGTTATCTGCAATAAATCTTATATATTTTTCTATTGTAAAAATTTTGTCGATATTTCTATAGTGGATTTCGTTTAAAGATAAAAAAGTTAATTTATAAACAATCAACGCTATTGAATGAAACATATAAATTATCAAATAAATGATTGAGTTATAAATTCAAAGATTTTTGTCAATGTACTTGAAAAATAGCAACAACAAATTTCACAATTTCAATAAGAGTTTATTTTGATATTTCTTGATTATATTTTTATTTATATTATTTGTTCATCAAAATACATATTTTAATCTTCAATAAAGGAAAGATAACTTATCTTTTCTATTAAAAAATAAAATAAAATATGACATGCACATTATATATATCATAAAATCAATTATAAAATTATAAAATACACAAAAAACTGTTAAAAATTTCTTATATTAAATTTTAAAAATGAGAGGTAACAAATGAAGGAGGTAAAACTTAGAACCAATTAACTATATTAACACAATAGTCCATTGATCCAATAAGTTCTCGTAAATACTTCAAACAAAATTCAGTAACATAGTGATATGAATGCTGATTCTTTCATTGACACAAGGACCGTAAAGGGTACACAACAACAACTGCCATCGAAGGACAATGAATATGGCATTTGAATGGAATGCTGCGTAAGAAGAAGCCGTGCAGCTACCGTAGCTAATGGTTTTAATGCAATTATTACTGCCCATTTAAAACTGTGGAGCCCCTTCGACCCCTCAATTTGCTTCTCGTCATGTGGTGCTGTGAGTGCTTCTTGCAATATTTTTAGGAACCAACTACGAAGGTACTCACCAGTCCTCTCCACAAATATTCCAACTTTCCTCCAAAAATTCGCACAACCAAATTACACATCATGCTTGTTTTTTTTTTTGGTTAAAAATAGATTATTTATATCAATTAATTTTAAATAAATTATAAAATAAAAAAATTCCATTATTATACATTGTAAAATATTATATATGTATGTACACCTACGCATGCATGCATACACCTTATGGTAAAATGGTTTGCTGAATTATATATTTATTATCTTTTAACCATCCGACCCAATTAAGTCTTCAAAATGCTATATTTACTTCATATTCAATGAAACAAATAAAAAAAATTGATAAATTTAGTATCTCCTGCGCAGCTCCAACCATATACCATATACCATTAACTATTTTAATTATGTTTGTTTTGTTTTTGTTGTTTTGTATCTTTTAATATGATGTTTTGAATATTTAGTAATTATAAGAGTTTTAATTATTTTAAAGTTTGAATAGAGTGAACTTATAAAAAAATAAAACTCTCTTAGCACACATTTTCTCTCTATATATAAAATTTGAATATAAAACTTTATTTAAAAGAACATAAATTTCTTATTTTTGTTTTGTTTTGTATTTAGCATTGCAAGTTTACTAATAAGTTAATAGTTAAGTGCATTTATGGAGAAAAGCACGGTTTAATTAAAAACAAAAAATAAAACCTGAGAAATCTAAAACAAATTAATTAATAATTTGATTAAATCAAGTTGAATTGATTTTTTGTTTTGTTTGGTACTTGGTTAAAAAAACTTAAAATGGAAAATGATAAGATCATGAATAAAAAATATTTTTATGCTCATATACATTGTACAAAAATTTACTATCAATAAAATATATTTAAATAATATAAAAATGAAAAATAATGTAAATTGAATAACTGAACCAAACAAAAAGGTTTTTGTTTGGCTCAATTAAACTTCTTATTTTGAAGTAGTTTGGTTAATTTTTTTTTTATTTTACTGTGTTTTCTTCTTTTTCATGTATATATATATATATATATATATATAGTGTGTGTGTGTCAATAATTTTTTTAAAATCTATTTTTAGTTAATGAAGTTGTTAAGGGAAGGTATTCTGTTTTGTATTTGTTTTTTTTTAATCAAAATAAGATTCAATTTACATAAGCAATGTTTTAAGACTTAGCTATATGAATATACCAAATTAATATATAATATACACTCTAAAAAATTGTAAAAATAATTTTACTTGACTCATAATGGGGATAAAATATTAATATATGTGCCATTTAGCCTTTGAAAAAGAAAAATGCAATCCTAGTATTTATTATTTCTTTCTAATAATGATAATGATAATGATAAAAAGTAGGAGTTCATGATTTATGACTACCACTAAAAAGGATAGTATAAATACATATAAAGTTGTAAGAATGTTTTATTAGTAGAGAGATAAAGATGATATTTTTTTTAATTAATAGGAAGATGTGATGATTTAAATATTGATGAGTTGTACAATAAAAATAATTTTCTTTTTGAAAATAATTTTACAAATTGATGATTGGAGGAATGAAAAATTATAAGAGAAGTGAAAAATTGAACTCATAACCTATATCAATATGTTAACCTCGTAATACGATAGTAAACTATCCGTACCAAATGAGTTAGACTCTTTGAAAAGAAGTTGCCATTAAGTAACTCATTTATTGATATAGTAAGAGTCTTTTAATGAATAAGGTTAATTATTATTAACATACAATCATTAGGAATAGGAACATCTATGCAAAATGTACTTTTAGAGGGTTGAAGTTGGCTTATAATAAACATTTAGCACCATACCTAAATTTAGGTTACTACCTTAATGGGATATGAGAAAGTAATAAGAAGAGGCATTATTTGGCAAAAAATAATATTGTCACATACTTGAGCTAAACGTCAGCGTTGTCAAAGTTGGTACCTTTATTATTATGTTTATTAGTGTGTATAAATCAAAATTACAAAAATACCCATAACTCTACCTTTTTCCAAAATCAAATTGCAATTCACACTTTGGATTGGGCCACTCCTTTTCTTTTTTTTTTTTTCCTTCTCTTGTCTACATCTATAATTAAGGGGAACTTTTTTTGTTCTGCAGCGCCCACAAACCCATATCAACCAATCACAACTCAACACAGTTGACTACACCTTTTCACTTTCTTTTTTTTTCTGCTCATCCCTGTTCCATAGATCCTCTCTTTGCAAGTTGTAGTAACAGCCAGGAGCTGTGCCCTATTTACATAAAATTCACTTCTTACACTCATTTTTGCTTTGCTTTTTTTTTTTTTTTTAATAATTGATTTTTCTCTCTGTTGTTTTTGGAATTTAGCTTGAAAATCACAGATAGGGAAAAGCATATATTTTTATTTTCTTTTCCACTCTCTTCTACTTGAATCCTCTGTTTTTTTTTCTGAATTGGGTCTTCTCCTTTTTCATGAGCTTTTAGTATTTTTTTTTCTTTATTTCATGTGGAAGCAAATTTTTCAATTCAAAGTTGTAAAATTTATGGCTAAGTATTGTTTTCTTTATGAAATTTGATATTTTACTTTTATTTTCTTGAACTCTGTTTCTGGGTTTTTTTTAGGATCAAATTATTGACTTGTAATCTGGTTTTTCATTTTCATTTAATCTGTAAAAATTAAGATCTACTTTTGTTTTTATGGTTTGTTTTTTCTTGAATTTTCCTTGGGTTCTGGAAAGTTTGTACCTTTTGCTTTATATATATATATAGATTCCTCAATTTGTGCTTGTGTAAAGAAAGTTACTTCAGATTCTATGCAAATGCTTCTTCTTTGATTTGTGATAACTCTTTTGCTCATAAAAATTCTCCACTTCTCTTCTTCTCTACTGCATTTCCTGTCTGTAAGTTTTTCTCTCTCTTTGAATTCAAAGAGAGAGAAAAGAAAAAAACCCCATCTGTGTTTTTTTTTTAAATTTGTTTTTGTTGTATAAATAAATAGCATACCTATGCTATGGTAGCTGTTGGCTTGCAGTGTATAGTGTAACTATGAATCGCGGAATTGAAATTCTGTCTCCAGCTTCATATCTTCAGAATTCAAACTGGTTATTTCAAGAAAGTAGAGGAACAAAATGGACTCCTGAAGAGAACAAGAGGTTTGAGAATGCTTTAGCTTTGTTTGATAAAGATGAGCCCGATAGATGGCAGAAAGTAGCTGCGTTGATCCCAGGAAAGACTGTAGGTGATGTAATCAAACAGTATAGAGAATTGGAAGAGGATGTTAGCGACATAGAGGCTGGCTTGATTCCAATTCCTGGCTATGGTAGCACTAATGATTCTTTTACATTAGAGTGGGTTGATAGTAATCATGGTTATGATGGCTTTAAGCATTACTATACTCCTGGTGGTAAGAGGACAACTGCAACTCGCTCTTCTGAGCAAGAAAGAAAGAAAGGAGTTCCATGGACCGAGGAAGAGCACAGGTAAATGTGCCTATAATCCTGCATTTTAGTTTGTTGGGTGTGCAAGTGTTTGAGATTGAATAGTTCTATATTAATATTTGGTGTTATGATGACCATGTATGATCATGGTTTTAGAATTGAAATGATTTGTGGAGATTTTTTATTACTTTCTTAGTTATGTCTTTTTCAGGCAGTTGTATTGGTGTAGCTTTCGGATTTTGATGTCTTGTAGTTGATTGTGTTTTATATTGGTGTGAATTGCAGGCAGTTTTTGATGGGTCTCCAAAAGTATGGTAAAGGGGATTGGAGAAATATCTCTCGCAATTTTGTGACCACTAGGACACCAACTCAGGTGGCTAGCCATGCTCAGAAGTACTTTATCAGGCAAAGTACAGGAGGCAAGGATAAGAGGAGATCTAGCATCCATGATATCACTACTGTCAATCTTCCAGATACCAAGTCGCCTTCGCCAGACAATAAGAAACCATCATCTCCAGATCATTCTACAACGACTATGCAATCACAGCAGCAACCGAAAATGGCTGGCATGGCCAAAGGATTATTGGACTGGAAACCACAAAATGAAGGAGCA
This sequence comes from Mallotus nudiflorus, assembly GCA_947683625.1. Classification (NCBI taxonomy): domain Eukaryota; kingdom Viridiplantae; phylum Streptophyta; class Magnoliopsida; order Malpighiales; family Euphorbiaceae; genus Mallotus; species Mallotus nudiflorus. Next base: position 203,113 of record CANTUR010001168.1, read on the forward strand.
GCTGCGGTTTTCAACCCACCAGATGGTAATTTATTGATGGCGCCACTTTGTGGGATATCATCATATGGACCAAAATTTCAAGAGCAAAATCTGCTTAGAGGAACCCTTCCAGGATACCAGTTTGGACCGTACAATTTGATTTTTCAGATGCAATCGTTGCAACGCCAGTGAACGAACTTGGAGGATTTAGAGTTCTAAAGGTATTGAGACGCATCACATGTTCGGTTTTAGTGGATATTTTGTCTGTGCCATATCATGGAAACATAGATCTATGTGAATATGTTAATCAGGACTTGTGTTAGTCCGTAGCTATTAGACTTTTTTTACAAGCTGATCAGTTGGTTTCATGTGATTCCATATTCATAACTGAATCATTGAACCTGAAAGGAAGCTTATTTATATGATGGTAATCTTTTTGTCAATGGCCTGATTGTATGTTTGGAAATTCATTGCAGTAGCAAGGTTTTTCAGTTTGAACTTGAGCGTGTCACTCGAAAACTTCCATTTACATGATAGTCATAAAAAAATTGGTCATGGGGATGAAAGAGTCAAGACTAGATGGTATTCTCTTCAATTATTGAGTCACTAGCATGAAGTACATGCAGCTGTCCTACTCCACATTGTGACTGAAATGCATTGCAATGAAGCACTTATCCGATGTACTTGATTTTGAATAACATGAAGCACTTGTTGAGGGGAAAATTCCTCGATTGACATGTGTTACATCTCCGTGCTCTAGAGATGATTCCCTTATAACCCAAGTTGAAGCAATTGATTTGGACATTACACCATGCCATCACATGCTTGGTGCAAATTCTTCTTGGTCTTAATAGTTGCCTTCCTTCCCTCCTCAAGTGATGTAATTAAATATCATTTCTCACTTTTTATGCATTTTTAAACATTGGGTTTAACATTCTATTCCATTAGTTGACTGAATTTGGAAATGGAATCTTGACTGAAGCTTAATACCAAGGGCCACTAGTTCAAGCATCTCATGCTTCATTCTGTTTTTCTTTTCTCTTTGTTCTGCTTCTTGAGTTGACAGTGCGTTCTCTTTCTTTTTTCCCCACTTTGTTCTCTAATTCAAGATTGCAAAGTGTAGTGGAAGAAGATCCTTTAAGATGTTGGCAACTAAATAAATAAAAAAATTCATGTAACTATTGGTTTGCTGGCTTGTCTAAGGCTATACATCTTGCTAACCAAGTTGTCAATCGTGCCAGAGACCGACATTTCTTCATACTCTTTCAACTAGTGATTAGCAGAATCATTGGAGCATAAAATTCGACTCGACAAGTGCTCTCCTTGCGACTTGATCTTAAATCAAGAACAAATCATAAAACAAATTCCCCAATGCTCCTAAAGCTCTTGAAGATTCTCCTGTTTGTATTAGTGATATTCATCATCTTTATTTTTTTAAGAAAGTAGTTCACAGCAAGAATCTTCCATCCAATTATTCGCGTAGCAGAATATATGATATATGGTAACTGAAAAGATTAGAATCTACGTTCTTACACGGTGCATTGAAACTTTATCTGAATATTGAATTGAGGAAACTGTCTCTGATGCTTAAGATTAGTGGTGAAATAGTCTTTTCCTTTTTTCGCACGACGCAAGAACTTCATACCCTTTTCGGTTTGTGCTACCTTCCAGCTTTCTTGCAATGCAAACAGGAAAACTATATAATGGCAGATATCTGTAATGCATTTTAGAGCATGTTCGACAGTTGTGTCCACCAACGTATTGTCCTGGCCACCATCTCCATTCTCTAGATGATTGAATATGATACGATTTTTTTCTTGCTAAATTGTTTTGATTCAGAAATTATCAGATTTCATAGAATGTCAATCCGCAAGCCAAAAATGACAACATGGAAAGTTTCATTTCCCTGTTGCAGTTGGATTTTTATTTTTATTTTTATTTTTGTTGTTGTTGGAACCCTTTTCTTGTTGCTGTTTGTCCCCATACTTTTGTTTCTGTTGCTGCTGCTGCTGCTAATTGTTGGCACTAACATCTTTGTTGTTTATGCAATGCAATATTTGATGAAAAGCCTAGTGCCCCAATACATTGCCTGCACATATTATTCATGGTCCCCCCACTACACAAACAAATGCAAGGTAATGTGAGCAATATAAAAACATAATGAATTAATTAATTAAAAAAATAATAATAAAAAGTCTTGAGACATATTTCTCTGGTAAATGACAAAAATGCCCCACTTTTCTTTTACAAAAGCAGCAACTTTTCTGCAAGTTGCATAAGGGAGGAAGCACTTTGGATGCTTTATTCTGGTTTTGTCACCCCTGGTTTTCTTTTTAAACCACACACCCCTCCCTCATTCACCTCAAAAATATTTTAGCTTTCTCTCTGTTTGTTTTGTAGATTCATGTCGTGTGGGATAAGTTCAAAAATATATAAAAAAGAACGTACTGTGGAATAAAAGTTCAGATACTAATAAGGAGTCGGCTATTGAGTGTTTGTTTAATAATTCTAGAAATTATCAAATATCAGTACGGTAATAATAATAACGGAATATTGTCTACCTTGGGTATAACACACTAAATGATAATTTAGGTGTTTTATTTTTCTTGAATAATTATTTTACATTTTATTCACATGTTATATGTGAATTTTATGTTTAATTATATAGTGTAAAACATCAAATTTAGGTAAAAATCTTTCCGAATGAAATTAGGGTTAAGACCCGGTAATCTTATTTTCAAAAACTTTTTATTTATAAAAAGAGTGAACACTCATAAAGCTTATTTTTAAAAATTTTTATATATGAAAAGAGCAAAATAAGAAAATAGTTCATTGAATAGCTTACATTATATGAAGTCTCACTTTTTCTTTAATTTCCTGTATGTGGTGCATCATCATATCATACCTGTAATATATATACAAAAGAAAGAAAAAAAAAACATGCCCCTAAAGAGTATTTTGATGCATATAATTAACAAAAGAAGAAAGTAGCAATAAAAGAAGACAGAAAGGTGAAAAATTCATTTAAAATTGAATGTATCATAATATTTGCACATTATTTTGCATCCAAACAAATGAAACAAATTTCACATATGCATTGCATAATATACAGGAAAGAGATTGTATATGCAAACACAAAATGATGGGCTGCTGCATAATCAACGTATTTTTTTTAAGAAAATAATGTAAAGTGGTTGTTGGAAAATGCCAATGCATAGTTCAAGCCAATTTTATAAACACTGATAATGTTTTATTAGAGCAGGCAATATGATCATAAGATTCCTTTTTATGCCTTCTCTTTGGGGATACACATTAAAATAAAGCTTTTGCTACATATGTAATTTTTTTTAATCCACTCTTATTCTGCCTTTTCATATCAATTTTCGGTTAATTTTCAGTGATGATCGCATAAAAGAGAGTTTTTTGGCCAAGTACAATTGAGGTGGAGGGCGAGGGAGGGACTCGGGTCGAGGACAGACGATAAAAGAGAATTTTTTTACATATTTATCAACAATAAACATAATGGTCAAAGCTGCACAGGCTATAATTTTTCAACTTAATACGAGAACTCAATTTTAAGAATATTTTGTGATTAGTTATTTTATTAGTATCATTTTGGAAAAAAAAAAAAAATCCCAGAAAGTAGGTAACTAACAGTAATATAGTTTTTTTTTTTTTTTTAAAACTGAATCGGTCTTAAAGTTTAATTATTGCAAACTTGACACTAGTACACAACCGATTTGATTTATATTTTCTGTTGTGTTTTGTTTTGTTTTGGGTTCCTCGTAGTAGTAATAGTAGTAGCAGTGCAGCCAAAATAACTTTTAAGACAAAAAGTTAAAATGGTGAAAAGCAATGAAAGCTACTGTTGTCATTACTTTTCCTACTATCAATTATTATTTAAAAGCAAAGTGCGAAAAGACCTACGAAGAATGAGAAGAAGGAGAAGAAGAGAAGAAGAAGAAGAAGAAGAAGGGGGGCATTTTCCATGTTTTTTATTGGTTTGTCGTCAAATGTACCCACTTGGAATGCAGGTTTCTATCGATTGATATAATGTTTTTGATGATATGACATTGTCATTTTGACATCAACGGACTGCAAACACATATATAATTCCTCATATTCTACAACTATGTTAAGTCCACATAATTGCTCTTGTTCTACAATAATGTTTTACATAATTGCATTGTTTCACTTCTAAAACTTTCCACTACCGCCAATGAGGTGTGGTTAAATTGGTTAATGCACTGAGGTCATAAGAATGAAGTACTAAGCTTAATTTTCATGTGGAGAATATTTTTATTGTATATTTGTTATATGGATTATGGTGAATGTAACATTTAAAAAAAAAGAAAAACTTTCCATCACCAATTTTTGATAATTTTTATTTTAAACTTATTATAACTCAGACAACACCGAAGATGATAAAAAAAAAATGATTTTAAATATGTAAAATACTAAAATTTAGTTTCAACCTAATACACAATGAACAATTGATAAATAACTTATAAGAACTTTTTTCAATTATATTATTTTTTAATTAAATATTATTTTAATTCATATAATATTTTCCATATTAACATTAGTTATAATATATACTGGTTTTATATATATTATATAAATTAAATAAATTTAAGATAAAAATACATTTAGAGGTCAAAAATTAATTTTATAAAATTCAAAGATAAAACTATTCATTCGGCCTTTTTATTTTTATCATGATACGCTCCACTTCGTAGGTCCAAAAACAAGTATCTATTCTTCATAAAAATAATAATGAGAGATAAGTAAGCCATCAAAGTCTTAATTATGTAATATTATAGGCGGTGTGTTTAGTGCACGTTCAAGTGTTTGGTGATGACGACATTATTTGGATTTGAGGCCCACTACAAATAAGAAATAGGTCATAAAGCTTAATTGGAGATAGAGTTGCTATCCAGATAAAAATAGAGACACACTGTTCAACAATTAGATTCCACAGAGGTTCTAAGAAGCTGTCATCAGAGATCGAGTTTGGAAACTGGATATGAGCTTTTGGAATGGCCATCCAACCTTACGGTTGGCCTCTGTTTGTGTTTTGTGTTTTATTACCTTTAATTATTTCTTTGTTTACATTCAAAATTGCACCTGTCTCCATCTAATTTGCAAGTTTTATAGTTAAGTCCAAGTTTGCACATTAATTCAATTTTCATGCTTATAGCTCAACATTAAATATAAATAATAAAAATAATAATAATGACAAAAGCCCTTAAGAACTAATTAACAAGATAAATACTTAATGATTAGAAATCAAAGATAAAACCTTACAATGACAAAATGTTAGTTCCCAAGATACATAAAGATCTTATACAAGAATCCACAAAATTAGCTCATGAATCGGTTTAATGAAAGTAAAATAATAAAAGGAAAGTGAATACTTAGGCTTTAATTGAATAATATAGCAAAACAATCATGCGAAATAGACTTAGGAACACTAAAGCATGTAGTCTACTTTTGAGCTTCACTCGAGAAGTGAATTCTTGAACTTGAAACGTGACCTTGTTCCTCAAGTTTTTCTAGCTCAATTAGCCACTCATTTGAAATGTGATTCACAGGTTTTCCTAGCTTGATACATCACTCATCTAACACGTGATTCACAGGTTTTCCTGGCCCGAGAGGTAGTCCCTTATCTAAAATGGGAAACTCACACTATCATCCTTAGGTTTTCCTACTTGAGAAGCATTCCCTTATTAGGAACGGGAAACTCATGCCATCATCCTCGGGTTTTCTTAGCTTGAGAGGCAGTCCCTTATTTGGTATAGGAAACTCACGTCATCATCCTCAAGTTTTCCTAGCCTGAGAGGCTGTCTTTTATCTAGAATGGGAAACTCATGTCGTAATCCTAAGGTTTTTTTAGCCCAAGAGGCAGTCTGTTATCTGGAACAGGAACCTTATGTCGTCATCCTTGGGTTTTCTTGGCCCGAGAGGTAGTCCCTTATCCGAGATATGAACTTTGGAGATACAACTCGACCTGTTACTTCTAAAATCATAAACTTCAAGCATACAACACAACCAGTCGCCTCTTCTTTAACTAATTAAAAAAATCTTCAACATACAATATCAATTTTCAAACGTGCCCCAAGAAGCCTTCCTTTTTTCATTCACCATTTTCTTCACTTTTATCATTTTTATCATTTGTTTCATTTTTTTTACTACAAAACCTCCCTTTTCTCCCTTTCTTTCCTTTGTTTTCTTTCTCTCTTTTCTTCTTCTTTCCCGCCCACACTCTTTCAAAAATGGATGATGAGAGGACATCGCCTATGCTTAAGTGGGATCACATTTTTCCTTCCATAAACCCCTTACGCTATCATAGGAAGACCCCATTCCTCTTTTAGTAGATTTGAGAAGCCACATCTGTTCATAGGCATCCAGAGAGGTTGGTATCCAAATCTTTTTTATTTTTTTATAAATCATATCGGGTTAGAGTGTATTCACATCTTTTTGCCATCTAGAATAAAAAATAGGATTGATTAAATGTAGATTTCATGGATTTGGGAGAAAAAATTAGAAATTTCCTGTTGTTCTTTGACGTGTAGAGGCAATCGCCTCTTCGTTAAGGTGATCACCTCATCATTGGGGTAATAATTTCTTGTCAAGAGATGATTGTCTCTGTGTCAAAGTAAAAGGGCATCACTCCTTCTCAGAGGCGATTGCCACTACGATGAGGTGATCACCTCATCCATGAGGCGTTACACCTCTCCAACAGGGTGTAGTGTCTATTTCTTCCTCTCTCAATCATTTTTCTTTCAAAAAGTAATAAAATCATATTATATTAATTTAACTTCCCTAATTTCTTTTACTGCATGATGCATAAATGTTCAAAGGCATTGGAAACTTCCACAAGGTCTGAGTCTTCTACAATGATCTGACAAAGGATCAAAATGACCGAATCCGAGACACCTGGTTTGAAGACTTCATCCTCTCGCTCCTCAATGAATAGGGATGGATAGATTATCAACTGCTCCATGCATTGATGGAGAGATGGTTTGACATGACTCATACCTTCCACCTCCCCTTTAAAGATCTCACTCTAGATCCCATTTCATTCACCACTATTATTGGGATTGTATGTACTGGAGATTTTATTGCTCTCGATGCAAGCTTCCATCAGTTAACTCCAAATAAGGTCGCCTATATTGAGCACCTCCTTAGTATGGTCCCAGACATAAAGTGCATGCACACCATTAAGGTTGACTTAATCTGGAGCTTTTATACCCGAGATAGAGCTCCAACGAGGGTCACTCTTTACAAGGTTGACCAGGTGGTGTAAGTATTTTTTATTTACCTTTTAGGCACCACCTTCTTTGTTGACACCACTAGCTTGGTGGATTTGATGTTCCTACTACCACTGTGAGACTTTGATCAGGTGTTTATATATGATTAGGGTAGTTGTGCTTTGGTTTATTTGTATAGGGGTATGGACGAGGTGTTGTGTGGAGCTAAGTAGTTCTACGGCTTTTGGCATGTCATCCTGGTAAGTTATATTCATCCTTTACTTTCTGATTTGTTTTTATAACCATTCATCTACACTTGTTACAATATCATGAGCCAGATTGGAGCTATTTCACTTATTAGTCTTCAAATCACTACACGCTAAAAGAATTAACTTCCCTTTTCTCCATACAGTAGCTCAATTTTGAGATCCTCAGAAACATGTCTTTCAGTTCAATATAGTAGAACTATGCCCCCCTATTAAAGGAGTTTGAAGCCCTTCTAGGTTGTCAAATAGATTCCACTTGCTAACTTGCAATCCCTACGCTTGGAATTCTATACTCATATTCTATCCAATATTAGATGGCCCAGCTATTCAATCTTCCACCCCAGCCTTCATCACTGCATTCTTGGCTTGGAGATCGCATTAGAACCCTTCCTTAAAGCTATAATGGACATAGATAGGGGAGAAGTCTATTGGCCTTAAATGATGACCTTTTGTTTGTACGCTCAATTTATGCTCATTTCACTTTCTGGAAATTATGATTTAAAACTCCAACACATTCTAGACCAAGTGGAAGCAGGACTTAACCCTTTCCCTCTCATTCTAGCGAAAAAAATCATCAAACTGGATAACTTTTTAGAGAGTAAGCAATTCTCTGGAAGTTCGCTCTTGTTGGGGGCAAGTTTCTTCTTCTCTGACTTATGTTTTTTTATTTGCTGACATTTTTACTTAACCATCACTCTTATAGATGTGGTTCCATAAGAAACTGAGATTACTTAAACCTCCTCGAGATATAACACTCTATAGAGTCAAGCATTACTAAACCAGAAAGCTGCATTCTATACCAGAGGACGTTCAAAGCTGGCTGTTAACATTCCCTAACACTCTAATCCAGTTGATGTGCTTATGGTGGAGGTTGCGGTATGTGACTATTCAGTCTTACACTTACTGTGTTTCGGTTGCTGGCCTTCATTTTGTTACTTTCTACAACCCTGCTCGTCTCTATCACCAATATGAACAAAAGCAACTGATTATGGAATTAGTGTATAAGTTCGAACCAGGACCCTCTGCCAAAACTTCTTGGATAACTTAGTGATTACCTAGCCTCACAGAATCATTTAGAGGAATATAAACTACAATGGAGATCCAACCAATGATTATAATTACAAGGCTTGGATTTAATTATAACAGACAAAAAAAGATGAGTTTATTAAAAATAAGAAAATAAGAGAGTTGTAAATGTCGAATGCTCAGGATGTTCAATAAAAGAAAAGGAAACAAAATTAGCTTATGAATCGAGTCATCATTTCCCTTTTGTTAGATAGCATTTCCTTTAGCAGTTAAACAGTTTGTAATAGACACTTAACGTGATGTTTAACAGTAATTAAAATAATATATTTCATTTAATTTAAGCATATTCTACATATACATTTTTCTTCTAACACATCTCATGTTGTTCGTTGGCTTGCCCTTGTAAGTTTTCCAACTAATTATTTTTCCTCTCTTTTTCCTTTTATATGTCCTTAAATTTTGCATGGACTACCACTTTCAAGGTTTTCAATTTGGCAGGGCTTTTATTTTTTTTTTATTTTTTTATCCCTAACTTTTGCCTAGATAAAATCTTTTTGAGGTTTTCTCTTTAGCGAGACTTTTATAGAAAGTACTTCTTGAGCTTGTCCAGGTTAATAGGCTCTCTGAATTATTTCCCTTTTATGTCAAATAGGATTGCAAAACCCTTAGAAAATAACTTTTTTACCCTATATGGGCCTTCTTAGTTTGGCTTGAATTTTCCCCATGAGTCGATCATGATTGGCTTTGTAAACTTCAACACTAAATCTCCCTCTTTTATTTTACCTGGCTTGATTTTCTTATTATAAGCTTGAGCTATCCTTTTCTAATACAACTAAGAGTGATACATAGCCCTCATCCTCTTCTTATCCAACAATGTTAGTTGTGCCAATCGACTTTCCACCCATTAGTACTCAAGGATTTTGGACTCTAAGAGAACCCTTAGTGATCAAATCTCGACCTTTATTTGCAACATAGATTCACATCTATATACTAAAGAATATGGGATTATCCCATTTGACATTCTGGCAATAGTTTTGTATCCCTAAAATGTAAACTGCAAGTAATCTAACCAATCCTGATAATTCTCCATCATCCTAACCAGGATCTTTTTTAATTCTTATTTGTAGTTTCTACTGCCCCATTTACTTATGGCCTGTATAGAGAAGACTTATGATACTTAATCTTATATTCTTTTAACAATGTAGCTGTCTCTACCCAAAATTGAACACCATTATCAGTGATGACATGGTGAGGTAACCTGTATCTACAGATTATATTTTTCTCAATAAATCTTGCCATCTGCTTGGAGCCGATAGTGGTATAAGATTCAGCTTTGACTTATTTAGAGAAATAATTGATCACCACTATGATATATCAATGATTGTTTAACACTCTTAGCCTTATCTCTCCTATAATATCAATTCCCTAAAAAGCAAAGGGCCAAGGGGAAGTCATTCCCTGAAGCTCAATTGAAGGTAAGTGACTTACATCTCTATAATCTTGATAGTTATGGCATTTCTTTATGAACTAGACATAATCTATTTCCATGGTTAGCCATAAATAACCCTGATGAGCTATTTTTTTTATAAGGATCGTTCCATTCATATGTGGCCTACACACTTCCTCATGGACTGCTTCCATAAGTTTCTGAGCTTCCTCTTTATCGACACATCTCAAGTGGACACCCATAGGCATTCTTTTGTACATCATTCATAGTGAAATCCTTTCTTTCTTGTCGGCATCCTTTAGGAATCATCCCATTTCTAGATGTTATTGCAACTTATAAAACCACGGCCCCTTAGCCTCATCCATCAGCATCACCCTTATTTCTTCATAGTAAGGGTTTTGGGACTTTGCTAAAATTAAGGGCTTAACTTTTGTTCGTTTCCCACTCTCTTACATAGAAGCCAATATAGCTAAGGCATCAACTAACTGGTTCTCTTCCTTTGGAAGATGAATAAACTTAAACTGAGTAAAGGATAGCAAAACAGTAGCTAAATAATCCCAGTACCATCGCAACTTATCTTCCTTTACTTCCCACTCTTTAGAGGCTTGTCTTACAACCAATATAGAATCTCCATATATGGTGACATCCTCTGCCCCCATGCTACGCAATGCTTCTAAACCAAAGATATAGGCCTCATACTTAACTTTATTATTTGTTACCTCAAATTTGAGTCTCTTCGCCATCGGGATCATTTCTCCTTCTAGCGTGATCAGGATTACACTAATACTAAATCTTTTATTATTAGTAGCTCCATTAAAGTACATTTTGCATCCTTGGATCTCTATTGCCCCTAGATTCTCATCTAGGAACTCCAATTCTGATTCCTATTCATCAGTTACCAAATTTTGAGATAGAAAGTCTGCTACTGCCCTCCTTTTTACTACCTTCTTTGCTATATAGTTTATGTCAAACTTAAAGAGCAAAACCAACCATCTAACTAATTTTCTTATGAGTGACGAAGTCTGCTAAAGGTATATAAGGAGATTATGTTGAGAAATCACATGTACTATGTAATATTGGAAGTAATGCCTGGGCTTTTTTGTTGCCTAAATCATAACTAAGTAGGTATTCTCTATAAGACTATAACAAGTTTTGTATTGCAAGAGCTTCTTACTCAGGTAATATATTGCATGTTCAACCTTCCTTTCATTTTTTTGAGCCAACATTGCCCCTATCGTATCTTTTTCAATTGCCAAATAAAGAATTAAGGGTTTACCTGGCTTTGGTGGCTGTAAGACTGAAGGATTCATCAAATAACTCTTAATAGTTTTGAAAGCCTGTTGGCACTTATCATCCTAGATCAGTGGTTGATTCTTCTTTAGAAGTTTGAATATCTGCTCATAAATTGTAGGTAACTTGGCTATGAACCTGCTAATATACTATAATCGCCCAATAAACCGCCTAACTTCTTTTTCATTTTTTAGTGCTGGCATCTCTCTAATTGCCTTGACCTTATCCAGGTCCACCTCTATTCCTTTTTGACTGACAATGTGTCCTAGCAGTTTCCTAGATGTTACCCTAAAATCACACTTCTTTGGATTTAGCCTGAGATTCTACTTTTTTGCTCACGCTAGGAACTTGTCTAGGGCTTCAAAATTCCCTTCTCTAGTTGTAGACTTCACCATTATATCATCCACATACACTTCTCTCTTTATGGATCGTATCATGTAACAGAGTAATCGATATCCTCTAATAAATGGCCTATGCATTTTTTAATCCAAATGGCATTACCAGATAGTAATAGATGCCTTTCTATGTAGAAAAAGATGTTTTTAACTTATATATTGTTGACATCATGAATTGGTTATACCCTAAGAACCTATCCATGAAAGAGTACATTGCATTGGAGGCCACACTATTTATAAGTGTGTTAATAAATGTGAGCGAAAAATCATCTTTAGGGTAGGCCTTATTCAAATATTTGTAATCCATGCACATTTTGACCCTGCCATCTTTCTTGGGGACTGACACTATGTTTGTTAACCACTAAGTGTCATTTACTACTTTCAAAATTTTTACCTTAAGCTGCTTTTCTACTTCTTCTTTGATCAAGAGAGCCATTCCAGCCTTAATATTTTTTTCTTCTACTTTATTGGTGATATATGAGGATAAGTAGGGATCTTGTGTTCTATGATTTTCTTATTAATACTTGGCATGTCCTTATAGCCTTAAGCAAATATCTTCTATCTTCTTTTTAATATTTCTTTCATTTTTTCTCTCTCATCATAAGTTAAATCAAAATCAAGTAGTATATTTTTAAGATTATCGTTTATGCCTAAATTAAATGTCTCAGTTTATGTGGAATTAATGTCAAACATATGCATGAAATGATTATCATAAACAAAATAACCATTAGGAAGCACATCGAATAAATATGCAAAGTCAGATTTCATTGCATTCACTTTTGAAAAAAACAAGTCTTTAGTTTCAAATAGACTAGCAAGGGAAACATCAAAGTCATCATAAAAAACATCCAAGATGGAATTGAGGACATAGGTTTTGAGATCTAGCTCCTTGTCCTGACCATCGACGTTTTTCAGCTCCGAAGCAGTAACGTTCTCCTTAGACTCTTCCTTAGCAGGTACCAACTCTTCCATAGGAACTTCCTCGATAACAACTTGCTTTATCCCATTCACAAACTCAACAAAGATTTTAAATCCTAGGACCATTTCTCCGGTCATTAAAAGAGGTTCGGGAGCTCCTTTATATGGATAATTAGTGCCTTCCCTTACGAAAGTCTCTCATAAAGCCTTTCTCTCAACCATGAATTTTTCTTCTCTCTTCTTTAGCTGATCCCAAATGTCAAACGCTCCTTTAAAATCATCAATCCCATCATATCTTACTGCATGCTTCAGAAGTGCACTATACACTCCATAAATCTCGGGGGTTCATTTTGGTTCTTTCCCAGTCCTATGCCAGACATGAATTTCATGTTGCACATAATGTTCAGAACCCTCTCATCTATCTCATCCTTATAAATTACACAAACTTTTGAAACTCAGACTTATAGGGATCTCTTTGGGAGCTAACTTCCAAGCAGCTACAATAATTTCAGTTTCTACAGAGATGGTGATGACCTTACCTTTATGCGAAAACTTAATTTTCTGATGGACAGTGGAGGGTACACCACTTAAAGGATGGAACCATGGCCTTCCCAACAGGATAGTAAAGGTCACAAGAATATTAATCACATGTAAGTTGACCCAAGTCTCGATAGGTTATGTTTTAACCAAATCCCTGAATATCCCCTCAACAGGCCTCTTTGTATCATTATAAGCCTTGATAATCACTTCAGAAGGTTTCAATTATGCTAAAGTCAATCCCAACTTCGGTAAAATCCTTAATGGACATACATTAATGGCAAAACCATTATCCACCAGCACACAACATGTCATCTTTCCTTTTACGTTAGCCTTGATAAACAAAGCTTTATGGTTATCCCTTCCCTCCAAAGGTAAATCATCATCAGAAAACACGATGGCTCCTTGAAGATTTTCTGTTAAAGAATTAACCATTTGTTAAGGGGCACAACTTGTAAAGATGTTTTTCTAGTCCAGAGATAATACTAGTGCTTCCTAATGGTCTCTAGAATGCATAAGCAGCTCCCAAACACTAGCAATGGTCTCTTCATCTTCTTTTACCTCTTCCTTCAAATTCTCTATCTTTTTTGGTTCAGGTTTGGTAGTTTTGGTTTCTTCTTCTTTCTTTTCAACCTTCCCAATTGGTTGTTTCACCCTACTATCCTTATTTTCCCATAGATCTATTCGCCCCCCATCTTTATCATTAAAGCTCTAAATATCTAAGGCACACATGACAATCTCTATTGGTTTTTCATTTTAACTTAGGTCTTTTGGTTCAAGTTTAGCTTTTAGTGACCTAAGGGTGTCAATAAAAGAGTTTAAGACTTGCTCTTCCATTAAACCTGTGTTTATCATTAGGATGAGTATGTTTAGTGGTGGTACATTTTGGTAATTAGGCAGAGGATTATTTTGGGTGTTTGACTTTCAGGTTTCAAGGTTGGTGATTTTACCTGCATCAATTAAGTCTTGGATTTCATGTCTTAGTCGGGTATAATTATAAGTGTCATGCCCAATGGTTTGGTGGAACTTACAAAAGTATTTTAGGTTAGCATTTGGTATAGGTTATTGTGAAGGCAAGGGTTGTAACAAATTCTTCCGAATTAGCTTTTTAAAGACATTAGAAAGAGGTTATCTTAAATTTGAGAACTTTCGAGGTTGCCTAATTGTGCCAATCAGCACATTGCTGCTCGGTTGTCTAATAGCATTGATTTGCACATTACTATTAGATTTGACTTTATCTCTACCCCTAGATCTTCCTCTTAAGAACCTCTTCTTTTGGGCTAAGTCTAACTCTTTATGGACCCTGAATCTATACAACTCTTTAAAGTTTCGGATCCTTAGGTCCCTCAGGTTTTTAGACAATGGTGGGACACATCCCTTAATTGCTAACATCAATTGATATGATTCGATAGGTCTATGTCTTATTTGGGCCAATTTCCCTCTCTAACAAGTCAGATAATCAATAAAAGACCCATTGAACTTCTGCTTAGTATTTTGCAGATCCCTCAAGATATCTCCAATTGCACATTAAGACCATACTGCTTCACAAAAGCAACACATAATTATAAGCACCCAATTTCGGTATAGTTGAGTGTGGATGCGACAGAGGACTCCATTGATGAAAATATTATAAATATATTTTCAACACTTTAAGTTTGAAACCTCAAAAGCCTAAATGCATTTTCAAAGGAACTTAATTAGTTTTTTTAATGACTTAAGTGTAATATTTTCTTTAAGGACCTAATTGAAAAGTTTAAATTCTTTCAGGGGTCTTTTTATAATTAAAAGTTAAAAAAAAGATCGAAATTACATAAACCAATTGGAATTATGTAATCTTAATCGGAATTATATAATCCCGATCGGGATTATACTGTCTTGATTATTTTTCATCTATATTTTTTAATTTTCAGTAAATAAAAATTTATTTTCTGAATTCTAATTGGTCAAATAATATGATAAATCCCTTTTCTAGGATTTATTTGAATTTTTTTAGGAAATTAAAAGTCCTTATAAAACCAAAACTTTGTCATTGTGAAAGGGAAAAGTTACAGTAAGATACATGACTTTAACTAGGGTTTTTTTATATAAACCCACCTCAACTCTTTTGGGGGGGGGGGGACTTCTTCTCCTTAGCTTTTAGCAGTTTTCAACTAAAAAATTTTCATTGGAGGTATTGTTCTTTTAAAAAGAAGCAGTAGATTTTTGGAGAAGAAAAATCAAGCATTGGAGATCGATTTTAAAAAGCAACGATGATTTATACTATTTTGAGGAGCAAATCAATACTGCATCCATTCAATCATCTCCTCTTCTACCCTCTTCTATTTATTTTATTTGATTATTTTAGTTTCATTTAATTTTAATTTTTAATTTTTATTTTGTTTAATTACTAATCATTGTTTATTTTTGTGTTTGTGTTTGTGATTATGGAGGGAGTTACATGATGAATTCACTATAGAGAATAAAATCCATGAATATCCATGGAATGCCATGGATTGAATTTTGTAGTTGAATATAATTTCTAGTTTTATTTATTTATTTGTTATTATTTTGTTGGTTGTTTTATTTTGTTTTTTTTATTCATTTAGTTTTTTTTGGGTTGTATTAATTTTTATTTTTATGTTCAATAGATCATTGTAATAGTCCAAATAGTGAGAATAATAAAATCCTATGCATATGGTTGTGTGTTTTATTTTATTAATTGATTAGTAAATTAGGTTTATCTAGTAAATTTTTAATTAAAATTAATGTTGGTTGTCATTGAATGCATGATTAATTTAGTTTATTTATTATACAGTTTAGTTTATTATTTTCATGTTTTTTTATTCTTTTGATTTATGCATCTTGATTAATTGTTTGTTTAATAATTTTATTTTTATATTTGATTTGTTAATTTTTATGATTTTTATATTATATTTTGTCATGTTTTCCTTAAACTCATGATTTTAGTTTTTTTTAGGTTTAATGATTAGATTCACCTTTTCTTTAAATAGGTTTACTGATTTAATTAGGATTAAGTTTAATTAATTAAAATTGATTTTAGATCCATAATTAATTAAATTTTAGGTTAGAGATAACTTAGATCCATTTAGTAAATTAGATATAGGCCCACTTTTGTTTAATTTAATTAATTTAATAGACTTAACCCATTAAATTTATCCTTTTCCATAACTTGTAGATTTAAGATCACCTTAGAATTAAAACATGTAGATTTAGCCCATTTAATTAAAATTAATGTAGACTAAACTAACTTAGGGATTATGAACTTAAATGAATGCATTATTTACATGTATTTTTCATAATTGGTTTACATATGGTTAATTGTTTAAATAAGGGTTTATATGAAATTACATGCAAATAGAGGGTAAGATAGTAATTCATAAAGTAATTCTAAATGAACATGAGACTAAAAGAAGTTAGTATTCCGTACCCAAAATCTTCTAGTTGTGGTGCTGGCTTTCTTTTAGGGAATCGAGTACCACCACTTTCAATTTGTCTTAGTTATTACCCTGGGTGGCAACTCCTTATTTCCACGCCATGTCTTTGTGATAATGGTTAGTGTGTTCTCTAGAGCCCTGAGCTCAAATAGTGTCACGATTGCTAAAATCTTGGATGTACGCTAAACCCCACCGTCTACAATGGCGATTCCATTAGGGATAAAAGATATTAATTCTACTTGTGTTCTTTAGAGTTATTTTATTAATTATTATTTTATTTTTGCATTCATTCTACATGTCCCCATTAATCAATGACATTGGTTTATGGCTCCATGATTCCATTAGCTTTATGGGATTGTAAATTGGCTAACCATCACTCTTAGCCTTAACTTGATTTAAGAGAGATTATCGGGTTCATCTGAGTAGAATTTGTAACCCAAGTACTAAAGGGGGGTAGTCTTCTTTTGAGTTTGCAAAGGATGTCGGGCTCCTTTGACCTGGGCCTGTAACTCAAGTCCTAAAGGAGGGCATCTTGCTAAGGGAACCTTGACCTTTTGCATCGGACTTAGCTTATATAGTGGCTTAGTAACTTCCCTTAGGATTGCCCAAATTTTTTATGTTTGTTGCCATGAGTTATTTTTATCTATAAAGCCCCAAGCCTATACTTTAGAAGTCCATTACGACTAATAAAGATTAGGCTATGTTTTTATACCTAGAAATATTATTTTTATGCTTTACTGCTTTGAGAGATTTGGCATGCATATCAGTTCTTGATATCCTTTATTGATATTAAGGCAAAGACCAAAAATCCTAGGAAAAGAGACACGCCATTGAATATGTGTATAGGAGGAATAAGGTTGGAAAAATGTTTGTATACTTGACTTGACTTACTATTTACTACTTATTGCATAGCATGTGCATCACGCACACATGCATACATGTATTATACTAACACTTTATTTTTAGCCATATAGATTCATCTAGGTTTTCCTGTGTTTAGAGTCAAAAAGGTGACAGACTAATGAGAATAAATTCAAGTCCATAAAAATTACAAAAGATATCCTTAGTAGATTGGAAAGGAGTCTTATCAATCCACTCTATCTAGAAGTTGCACAAGTTCCAGCTAAATAAACAGAAGAAATAGAACATCAATAAGGAGGAAACTGGATCCTAGAGGATGTTAAAGGAGCGTTAATAGATGATATGAGAGCAACGATGCAAGATGAACTAAGACAAGCTCTGGCTGGATTAATGCCACCACCTGCTGCTACACCTCAAGTTGTTGACAATCAACATGTTATGGGTGCACCACCTACTAAAAATGACAATGCTAGGGGGAAACCTTTAAACATTACTAGGAATTTACCTACTATGGAAAGGAAATGGGAGGATGTTAAAAACTACATGGTTGAAAAGGAAAAAAGGGAACCACTTGAGCAGGTTCGAGAGCTAGAATCCAAGCAGATAAAAACACTGACTCAGAAGATGTCCAAAATGGAAGAATTGATGAGAGGACAGGGCATCGAATATTCGTTTGACTTTGATGATATGATGCAATTTGAGGAAGATAAACTACCTGATAAGTTCAAGATGCCAAAGCTATAGAAGTTTAATGGTACTAAAGACCCAAGGATTTACCTTAGTCAATATACAACTACTATGAACACCACTAAAACTCCTTTGTCTGTAGTTACCAAGTTATTTGTACTATCCTTAGAGGGTACGACTATTAATTGGTATAATAGGTTAAAAAAGTCTATCCGAGATGACTGGAGAGAAGTATGTAATGCTTTTATAAAATAATATGACCACAATACCAGGCTTGAAGTGTATATTAAGGATTTAGAACTGACTAAGCAGAAGCCTAATAAATTATTTTTAGATTTTCTTACTAGATTCATGAAAAATGTAGGATTAATGAAAAATAAATTGGCTAAGAAGGAACAGATTAGGATAATAGTCCTTAATGTGTCTTATAATTTGGTTGAAAGGTTACAAATGATGAATGCTAAAACATTTATGGACCTTTATGATGATGGATTGCAAGCTGAGGAAATTGAGAGTGAGTTATAACTACTAGCGTAAAGAACTACCCAACTGGGGGCACACAAGAAGGAAGCATTAGTCAGGTTGTGGAAATGCATGCTATACAAATACCAAAGAGAATCTCTAATTTCAACCAACCCCTATCCAAAGTCCTAGATCACTTAATGCAAAAAGGCTTGCTTCAACCTTTAACCTTTTCCAAACCGCCAAACCCAAATGCCCCTGACTATGACCCAAACAATTAATGCAAATTCCAATAAGTAGTTAGACATTCCACAGATACCTGCACCCGCCTTAGACATGAAATCTAAAACCTTATAGACTCTGAAAAGATCATAGACCCTAAAAACCCAAGCACTAGAAATAATCCTTTCCCAAACTACCAAAATGTTCTACTCCCAACTACTATGATGATCAACTAAGGAGTAAGTGAGGAAGAAGTGCTCAACTCCTTTAAGAACATGAACTTAAAAATTGGTAAGAAATCTCTTGATGCCCCTAATGATGAAGAAGAGAGTGTAGAATATTTAACTCCTAAGAAAGCTTAAAGAGGAATTAAAGATTTGCTGGGCCAGCCTTCAGGAAAGTTCAATTATAAAGTGTTTTACTCTAAACCACTTTCCTATACTATTCCCATTGAATTATTTACATTTAGAGGTTGGGATGATGAATTTAGAGTTGATGACAAATCGTTAAGTAAGAAATCTGAGACTCCTGAGCAGCCCTGAAGAGGAGTTGAGGATTTATTGGGTCAGCCTTTAGGCAGGTTTGACTATAAGGTGTTTTACACTAAACCACCTTCTTTTAACATACCCTTGGAGTTGATTATGCCTACAAGATGGGGTGATGAGTTTAATGAATAGAAGTTGCTAAACAAGGAAGAAACATGCTCAGTAGAGGTATAAAAAAATAAAGTCATAGAGACAGTTGGCGAGAAGATACAAGAATAGCCACTTTGTCAGCCACCTTGAGACTCGGTGTCCCTAGCATTTAGAATAGAAAATAAATTTCTTATTGTTTTCTTTGAATAAAATTTTAGTTTCTTTATAACTTGTTTTGTTTTAGTGATCAATGATATGAATTTTGATCATGCTTACTTATGTATTGTCATCCTAATGGTATTGTGCATTGTGGTATTTATCGCATCTATATATTTGACATAAATTCAATTCAATTAGATTCATTCAGCATGGACACAAATGCAAATTCAAAGAACATTCATATATCACATGATGTAACTTCTAACGATATGAAATTTGAGGGAAAGGAAAAGTAAAAACAAAAAGAGAGAAAAAAAAGAAAAAAAGGACAATTAGGTAAAAATAAGAGAAAAATATTATGTTAGAAAATCTAAAAGGACTAAATGGTAATAGGAGTTATATCATGTGATGTAATAAATGTTCTCATTTTTGCCCCCACTAAATGATTAAAATTGACTCTGAAATTTGTGTGCAAATATCATATAGTCATCTTTATCATATTGCATAAGTATCTCAATGGAAAGAAAAAACATAATGAAAGCTAAATAATTAGGGCTATGAGATCACTATTCTAGTTATGTTTTCTCTTTTATCACCCTTTATGATTTTACTTGTAAGTCTAGTGTCCCCTTTGTACTTAGGGAAATCAAGTGGCTCAATAACTTATGTTGCAACCCATGCCTTGTAACTATCTTCAATCATTGCATCAACATCAAACATTCTGCTCAAGAGTTTGTCAATGAATTCATCCACTCCTTTGCACCTTCAATGTATAAGATTGCAACTAATAGCGTTAGTAAGTCAAAGGATCGACAACAATAGTGAACAAATTAAGTCTCTTGCACATATGAAGAAAAGACTACTAGAATAGCATAAATGAATTCATAATCAATCTTAGGGTAAATTGTAGAATAGTAAGTCTGTTAGTGATATGCACTAGGTCCATCATTTGTGATTATGTATTGACTTTATTATTTTATTAATAAAGAGGTATTATATTATCATTTGATTTTATGATAATTACATGAATGGTTAATTCTTACTAAGGCCATCAAGTATGTGACTTGATAGTAAAACCCTTAGATTAAAATAAGAGTTCTATTCTAATTATCCCTAGCCATTTATTCATTATATGAATATTAAAGTATTAAGGCTAGTATGATGTTGACTGATGGTTATGTTTTACTAATCATAAATATGAGATATTAAGTCAACTCATAGGTACATGATGAGAGATCATGTACTGGATTGACCCACTATGAGAATACTACATAGATTATTGTCATAAGTACTTCTTATCACAGTAATTTTATTTTGGTCCTTTGACCTTGAAATCATCATGGATTTCTACATAGCTATTTTATGTTTTGACACATTCTAACATTGTCTTTAACCAGATGATTAAAAGAATGTTGTTGGATATAAAATTAGTTATGTGAGGAATGTGAGTGATTTAGAAGGAATTTATCCTTCATTAATATGAGAAAGATATCTAGAGGCCCCTTGATGAGATAGACTGAATGAAAATGCATGGCCATGCTGAAATGAATTGATAAAGAGTTATCATTTTCAGTCTACTTGGAATCAAGTCATAATATTGAACTATATAAGGATGACATTCTATGCCTTATGTTCAATTAAGATATCATGTGATAAAGGGACAATAAAATTCACTGTAATTAGGTTATGTCGGATTATTGACTTCACATGACTTGGGTAGTCATAATGTCTTGCTAGAGGCCACTTATGACTTGTAGGCCTAAATAGAGATTTAAGCCCACTGCCAATGTTATGTGAACCTACAGGGTCACACACTTAGAACAAGCCCAAAACGGATATGGGTTTAATAAGCCCAAAATAAACTCTGTGGAAATAAATAATTAAAGTGTTTTATTTATTTGTTTATTTATTTAAGATAAATGTTATTTTAAATAAATAAATAAGATATTATTTTTGATTTGTTTTTAAACAAAATCAGAATATAATAAATGGAAAATTACCAAAAGGTTATTGGTAAGTGAAACCCTAACTTGGAGTCTATAAATATGTTATATTCTCTAGGGTTTCACACACTTGTTTTAGCCTCCAAATTCGTTTTCTTTCCTCTTAGAAAACAAAGACAGAGTTTTTCCTTTTGTTCTTGATTTGTGAGACAGTCAAGAGGTTGCTAGCACACACACTAAAATTCATTTTGTGAAGGGCTGTTCGTGTGGATACCTATAGAGGACGCATCCTTTTGGAGATGCCTTGATCCGAACAACC
Organism: Mallotus nudiflorus; assembly: GCA_947683625.1. Classification (NCBI taxonomy): domain Eukaryota; kingdom Viridiplantae; phylum Streptophyta; class Magnoliopsida; order Malpighiales; family Euphorbiaceae; genus Mallotus; species Mallotus nudiflorus. The sequence continues at coordinate 224,946 of CANTUR010001168.1, forward strand.
AAGCCAAAAAGCTCGAGGTAAGGTGTCACCGGTGTGAACCTCCTCTCATCCTTCCAGAGAATCTTGCCTCTTCTGCATTTTGGTAAGATTATTAAAACCCTAGATTTAATCAATTAGTCGAATTATATGGATCCTGGCTTGGGAACGTGACAAAATTTTAATTTTTCCGCTGCGTTTGCATCACGGAACCCAACAAAGTCTGCATTCAAAGAGCGAAGATAGAACACTAATGTATAAGAGCCAGTATAAGAGTTCTGGGGGCATAAAGAAGTAAACTATAAGTAACAAACAATAATTAATTAATATAGCACAACTTAGTCATCTGTTCAAAAAGCTGTATCATAATCTTTAACATCAGAAGTACCAACAACGAAGCATTCAATGCTCAAACCTACAGGCTATTGATGAGGCACCTCATTCTTACACTCCAAGATTAGCAACATAGCTTTGATCCAAATAGAAAACCTATTAGGATCATGCATGTCATACATAACATGCATACATTTGCATACATTTGCATACATTTGTTGTGAAATACTTGCTTTGCATAATAAAGTCTTTGAGCCTAGATAAGATTGTGTAAATACTTTGCTACTAACATTCAAAATTAGTATTGTAAAAGTGCAGAATGGGTAGTCAGAATGTTCATATATGAAGGAAAAAAGGTAACACTATCAAGGTAAACCTGATACTCAATGGTACTTTAGACCTCAAGAACCTAATAAATTATGGGCTCATCTAGTGAGGGAATATCATCGATAGTGATACTTGCAAATGCATCATCTTGGTGGCCTCAAGAGGCTATATAGGACAGTTAAGCTCCTCAGTTTCAACATCCATCTCCATAATCTCATCTGGAGCATTATCTGGAATATCTCTCCACAACAGTTAGTCCAACGTAGGGTATGGAATATGGTGATGAGAAGGTCTAGCATGTCGACCATACATTTGTTGGCCCCATAAAAGGGAAGAATGGCCTCAAAACTTAAAATGAATGCACTTTAAAAAATTATTTGATCATAAAATAAAACCTCTAACTCCTGAACCTTTTTTGTAGGAGATGTCAATAAGAGGAACGAAGTCCTCTACTATAGCATCAATGGAATGATGAAAATAGACACACAACTCAAAGCCACAACTTTAATGGTGGAGTATCATGACCTTTGTGATCAGAGACATTATCACCATAATCAAAAAGGAAGAATGCAAAAGAATAATATTGCATTTTGACAAAATCTCTTTTCTTATAAATAAACCATACTAAACTTATGGTATTTTGTGTAAGGAAAACTAAAAGGAAATGAAGAAGGGGAAAGGAAATGATACATCAGTAAGATTAAACAAGATTGGAAATGCTAATTGTTCATTAGAGTATCACCTTGAGTGACAAACAACTTGCTAAACACTTATCAAAATAATCAAGGGAAGTAACAAAACCTTATTTGCTTAGTTTTTAAAATAAAGTACAATCTTAATAATAAAATCCATAAATTGAAAGTAAATTCATCCACTTCACAAAATCATGTGTGAAAAGCCTATCTTATGACCTTTGATCATAATGGCTCTTTTTTTATTAGCCTTGTAGAATTCAGATGTTTAATTAAAAACTTTGTGTTGAGAGTTTATAAACTCTAATCAATCTAGTGCTTGCTTTGCACCCAAATGAGGGGAAGAATATGCAAAAACAAAATTGATGGACTTGCAGTATAAATTGCTTGAATTTCAAAGTATCATTTCAGTGTTTTGAATGATAAATGTACATATAATCTACTCCAATGATAAAAAATGAGTACGAGTACAAAATCCCTGAATGGTATCCACATTGAGTAGTACAAGAAAGGCGAGGGAACATTAAGAGGAGAATCAAAGTAAGAGCAAGCATAATTTACTCCAATTCTCTTAAATAAGTAAGAGTATCAACATGAAACCTCTGGCGATATCCATATTGAGTAATATTAAAAAGGCGGGGTAATACTAAAAGACGACCATGCTAAAAAAACTACTTTATTTATTTTAATGCTCTGTAAGTGTATGAATATCCAAAGGACTTTTCTAACAGTATCCATGCTGAGTAATATTAGAAGGGTGGGGGAATACTCGGATAAGGAATAAAAGCATAAAAATAACTCAAGGACTATTTTAATACTCAAAATTCGATATGTTTATGCTCAATTTCCATGAGTTTTGTTTAGAAAATTCTCCCTAAAATTAGGTGTGAAAGTAAGCTCTTCACTTAGTAAAAGATACGCTCTTAGCATAAGATGGTTAACGATGTCTTTGACCTTTGTAAATGGCAAATAAATGATAGTCATGAAAATTAAAATAGTGAGATTTGTTGAGTGCAAGCTATCTCGTGATAAATTGATGAATTTTCTTATAATTTTTTTTAAAAAAGTACATTTTATAACAATCATCATGTTTGACTAACTTCAATAAGTCTTCAGGAACAACAAGTGCAAAAGAAGAAGATAAACCCAACATGTGGAATCAGTACTAGCACTAACAAGTTAATTAAGGTCAGTAAGCAACAAATGCAGTTGATCAGAGTAAATAAATAAAAAATTCAAAGACAATCAGCATAAATTCCAATCAGTTAGCACAGTTGATCAACATAAAATCTCAGAATCCTAATCAACATAAAATTCCAATGTGATGTCTACATTTTGCATACACTGCACTTCATCTCAGTTATATGCTACACAGTAGCTATAACACAATTTTTAGATTCAACTTGTTATATGCTACATATTAGTTGTAACATAGTTTATAAATTCACTTTGTTATATGCTACATAATAGTTATAACAAAAATTCTAAATATTCACAACTTGCTAGACACTACACAATAGTTATAACACAGTATCAAATCATGATTTGCTAGACACTACACAGTAATTATATCACACTTTTGATCCAATTTGGTAGACACTACACAGTAGTTATAACACATTTTAAATCTTTTTTGCTGGATGCTCCACAAGACCTATAGCACCATTATCATAATTTGCTAAATGCTCCATAGGACCTATAGCATATTTATCTTCAGCTATACACTACACAATAGTTATAACATATTTTCACTAAACGTCCCATAGGGAATATAGTGAAAATCACTATCACTAGATGTCCTATAGGGAATATAGTGAAAATCATGATCACTAGACATCCTATAAGGAATATAGTGAAAATCATGATCACTAGATGTCCTATAGGGAATATAGTGAAAATCACGATCACTAGACATTCCACAGGGAATATAGTGAAAATTATAATCACTAGACGTCCCACAAGGAATATAGTGAAAATCAAGATCACTAAACGTCCCACAGGGAATATAATAAAAATCATGATCACTAAACATCCCATGGAGAATATAGTGACATTACATAACTAGACGTCCCTTAGGGAATATAATGAAAATCATATCACTAGACATATGTCACGACCCAAACCAGGAGTCATAACCGACGCTAGGGTACAGGAATTCTTTAGAATCCGGAACCCATAGCAAACTTTAAAAATAAAAACATGCAATAATAATATAAAAATATGACAGAATTAAAAACTTTAATTAATATAGAATGAAATCTTGATAAATGTCATATCATAAAAATATCTCATACAATATTTTGAATACAAAAATCTCAAACTGATATAACACACTACTAACACAATAACACTACTACTATAGTTTTCTAGAATATAATTAGAGTCAGATATAAAATTTACAAAAAATAACTGGGGCGGAAGAAGATTGGCGTAAAGTGCCACTACTGAGGTCTGAAGAAAAATAATCTCTTATAAAAAATATTGAGGGAGATCAGACCTCACTGAGTGAATTATTATAATATATATACATGCAATCTAAGTCATATACAATCAAGCATCAGTATAATAATATACATATACACGCATTTCACACAAATGCTAAACTTTGCTTTTATATATATAATAAATGCAGAAAATATTTATTTAAATTAAGGAGCAAATAAAACCCTAGATATCCGCAACCTCAGTCAAAATATCCCACTAGCCATCAGGCTCACTTAATTCCAAAGTATTTCTCTTATTCCATTTTTGGACAGTAGACTGGTCCCAAGACATTAAGTCAACCGAGCTCTAACAGACTCAATGTCAGTGTGATTGGCCTCGAAACACTAGGTCAACCGAGCTCCCGCAAGCGCACTACTCAATTGCATCAAATCTTAATAATCAATAAATCAAATGTCACCTCAAGTGATTTTATAAACTTAACCTTAAAATCTATCGCATCGATACGTACACAGTCCTAGTGTAGCTCACTAGGTAGCACGTTCTATTGATATCCTTCATATAAAATCACATATATATTGGAAATAATTAAATGCATCATTTAAAGCATAATGACATTCATTTAAAAATAGTATACCACTCATATGCTAAACATATATAAAAAATATACTAAATAAATATACTGAATATATGTCAAATATACTGATTATATACCAAAACATACTAACATATATATGTTACATATATACAAAAGATATACCGAAAGTATGTCTAGCATATATGTATCATATATAGCAATTATACCAAAAATAAACCAAAAGCATACCAAATTATTTAATAAAATAATTCAAGTTTAAATGCATTATGGGAATATGAAAGTTCATATTCATGCATCCTATATGCAATGCATATATAAAATAATAACTCACAAATTTGCGCTCCTTGAGACTGACTCAATGGACCTAATATGATAGATCTTGATCTCAGCGCAGCTAGAAAAATAAATAATAATAAAAATCAGAATATATTCCTAACATATACTTCTACGAATTCCAAAAAAAGACTCGATTTAGAAATTAAAACTTAGTTAAAAACCAAAGACTCAAGATTGATCCAACGTCATGTTTTATGAGAATTCTGCTGAAAAATCGGCAGAGTCTTCTCTATAAAATGGATATTTCTCTACTGAAAAGTAGAGCCGATCCTCCAAAGAAAACACACTTGTAATAATGCAATAACTCAACACCTCGGGTTGGGATCCCGAACTACTCAAATCCTCAACCGAGGTTCACAATTCATGATAAAAATAAATATTAAATAATAATATATTAAAATCATTAAAAATCCATAAAATCAATATTAAATCACAATATAAATTATTTAAACATCAAAACACTAAATATACTTATTTTCACATTAATAAAATAAAAATCTCAAATAATTATATAATATTAATAAAAATAAAAAATTTCAATTATTTAGCATAAAATAGTAAAATTCACAATTAATTACTCAAAAATTTTAAATATATTATAAAAGTAGTTAAAAACCCATTTAATCACCAAAATGGTAAATAATTTATTATTTGAATATAATTTTTGAAAATTAGTATTAACGAGTTAAAAATAGTAAATAATTCGTAAAAATTATTTTAATACCCTATAAAACTCTAAAATCATTTAAAACATATTATTTAACTATAATTTCAATAAAAACACACAATTAACCTATATATCCAAAATTCATATAATATTAAAAATATTCCCAAAAATTATATAAAATTACTAAAAATTATTTTATTAATACTAAAATTACTAACTTAAATTAATACACTAATTAAATCAAATTTTCAATCAAAATAAATAATTAACATAAGTAACAAAAAAATTAAATTTAAATTATTAAAATATTCAAAAATACCCATAAACTAAAATAATTAAAAAAAATATGCAAAAAATATTTTTAAGAAGCTTAAGCTACATACAACAACAATCTCAAAGAAAAAAAATTCATGAATCAAACCCAATAATTAAATAAAAATTCAAAGCCCTGAAACACATAAACTAAAAATTGGACATAACTAAAAATGATTGAATTTAAGCTCAAACAGAGCTTAGAACTAGACTCACCGGTGCTAGGAGGTTCAAATAAGACCAAAATGACTAGCTCTCATGGCCGAAAGCTCCACCGGCAACAATGGTGGCTTACTTTCGGCATGCTTCGATTTGTTGCTGTCCAGGCAGCTCTATTGGTGGCGGACAACAACTAGAGGTGGTTGGAGGTTGTCAGTGAAGGCAGGTGGCTTCGGCGTGGCGTGGTGGATGCTGGATGTGTCAGGGCAGAAAGGAAGAAGCAATGGAAGAAGAAGAAGAAATAATAGGGAAGAGAATAAAAGAAAATAAAAGGAAGAGAAAAGTTGACTAACCTGACTAACCCGTTTTTGTCCCTGATGCAAATATATATATATAGTTCAACTTTATACTTGTCACACACACACACATATATATAGATATATACTATACATAAACACATGCACATATATTAATAATAATTAGTACTAATAAATAATAATAATACTCTCACATGCATAATAGTAATAAAATAATAATAACACATGCATGCAATAATACTATTAATAATAATAACAATAAAGATATTAATAATAATACTATTAAAAAATATTAGCAATGAAAAAGATTTTAATACTTTAAATAATAAAACTCACAAATTAATTATTTTACGTAAATAAAATATTTAGAATAAAATAAATGAATAATATACACAACTCATGATAGTATATAAATCAAATTTAAAATTTTATTAACATTGCATATCCTAAAATAATTTTAATATTATTTAAAATATTCTGGTCATTACAACATCCCATAGGGAATATAGTGAAAATCACATCACATAGATGTCTTACAGGGAATATAGTGAAAATCACAATACTAGACATCCCATAGGGAATATAGTGAAAATCGCAATCACTAAACGTCCCACAAGGAATATAAATAATGAAAATCACAATCACTAAACATCCTAGAGGGAATATAGTGAAAATCATAATCACTAAACGTCTTACAGGGAATATAATGAAAATCACAATCACTAAACATCCCATATGGGAATATAGTGAAAATCACGATTGCTAAACGTCCCCACCAAGGAATGTAGTGTCAGTTGCTAAATGTCCCATGGGGAATATAGAAAAAATGCTCTGGATAGAATAATAGCATCACCGCTATATGTTTTAGAGGAACTATAGCTTGTTTTGAAAATGCATTGAAACGCTGTGTCAACTGCTATTCACTGAATAAAATGATAGCATCACTGTTATATATTTCATTGTAACTATAGCATGTTTTCAAAATGCACTGAACATAATGTTAATCGCTATTCACTAAACACAGTGATGACATCATAACTAGAAATTCCATAGGAGTTCTAGTGTTCCTTAAATCGCATTCAACATTGCATAGTTTCATGCATAGTCACAACATATAGGTAAGTATCCCTAGCTCTTTGCTTTGAAATTGTGTGCTTATTTGCTTTACTGTAATTTGTCAAGCAAATAGTAACAAAGGGCGGGGGGGGGGTGGGGGCAACTGTAAGCACCTAATTTTGGGATAGTTGAGTGTGGATATAACAAAGGACTCTAATGATGAAAATATTATAAATAGATCTTTAACACTTGAAGTTTGAAAGCTCAAAAGCCTAAATGCATTTTCAAAGGACCTTAATTGTAATGTTTTCTTTAAGGACCTAATTGAAAGTTTAAATTCTTTCATGGGTGTTTTTTATAATTAAAAGTTAAAAAAAAATCAGAATTATATAAAAATAATAGGAATTATGTAATTCTGATAGGAATTATGTAATTCTAATAGGAATTTATATAATCCTGATCGGGATTATACTATTCTGATTGTGTTCTGTCTATATTTTTTAATTTTTCAGTAAATAAAAATTTATTTTTTGAATTCTAATTGGTCAAATAATATGATAACCCCTTATTTCAAGGATTTCTCTGAATTTTTTTTTAGGAAATTAAAAGTCCTTATAAAACCAAAACTTTATCACTGTGAAGGGAAAAAGTCATAGTAAGATACGTGACTTTAGATAGAGTTTTCTATATAAACCCAACTCAACTCTCCTGGAGGTAGGACTCTTCTTCTTTTTGGCTTTTACGCAGTTTTCAACTAAAAAATTTTATTTGGAGGTATTGTTCTTTTAAGAAGAAGCAGTAGACTTTTGGGGAAGAAAAATCAAGTATTGGAGATTGATTCTAAAAAACAACGGTGATTTATACCACTATGAGGAGCAAATCAATACTGCATCCATCCAATCATCTCCTCTTATACCTTATTTGTTTATTTTATTTGATTATTTTAGTTTCATTTAATTTTAATTTTGTTTAATTACTAATCATTATTTATTTTTGTGTTTGTGTTTGTGATTATGGAGGGAGTGACATGATGAATTCACTATAGAGAATAAAATCCATAAAGATCCATGAATGCCATGGATTGAATTTTGTAGTTGAATATAATTTCTAAATTTTATTTATTTATTTATTTGTTATTATTTTGTTGGTTGTTTTATTTTGTATTTTTTAGTCATTTAGTTTTTTTGGATTGTATTAAATTTTATTTTTATTTTCAGTAGATCATTGTAATAGCCCCAGTAGTGGGAATAGTGGAATCTTGTGTGTGTGGTTGTGTGTTTTTATTTTATTAATTGATTAGTAAATTAGGTTTATCTGGTAAAGTTTAATTAAAAAGTAATGGTGGTTGTAGTAAATTTAACTTGCATATTATTTAATTAGGGTTAGATATCATTGAATGCATGATTAATGTAGTTTATTTATTATATAGTTTAGTTTATTAATTTCATGTTTTTTTATTCTTTTGATTTATGCATCATGATTAATTGTTTGTATAATAATTTTAATTTTATATTTGATTTGTTAATTTTTATATTATGTTTTGTCGTGTTTTTCCTTAAACTAATGATTTTAGTTTTTTTTTTTAGGTTTAATAATTAGATTCACCCTTTTCTTTAAATAGGTTAATTGATTTAATGAGGATTAGGTTTAATTAATTAAAATTGATTTTAGGCCCATAACTAATTAAATTTTAGGTTAGAGATAACTTAGTTTCATTTAGTAACTTAAATATAGGCCCACTTTAGTTTAATTTAATTAATTTAATAGACTTAGCCTATTAAATTTAAGTCTTTTCTATAACTTGTAGATCTAAGATTATCTTATAATTAAAATATGTAGGTTTAGCCCATTTAATTAAAATTAATGTAGATTAGACTAACTTAGGGATTATGAACTTAAATGAATGCATTGTTTACATGTAATTTTTCATGATTGGTTTGCCTGGGGTTAATTGTTTAAATAAGGGGTTTATATAAAATTACATGTAAATAGAGGGTAAGATAGTAATTCATAAAGTAATTCTAAATGAACATGAGACTGAAAGATGTTAGTATTTCGTACCCCAAAGTCTACTAGTTGTGGTGCTAGCTTTCTTTTAAAGAATCGAGTACCAAATCTTTCAATTTGTCCCAGTTATTACCCTGGGGTGATGACTCCTCATCTCCATGTCATGTCTTTGTGACAATGGTTAGTGTGTTTTCTAGAGTCTTGAGCTCAAACAGTGTCACTGTTGCTAAAATCTTGGATGCACGCTAAACCCCCACCATCTATAATAATTTCTTTCAAATCATACTGGACATGTGGTTCCAAAGAATAATACCATTAAATTGGTGCGCCCTCTAATGACATAGGGAACTTTTTAACTATTTGGGCTTTAGTCAATTATGTGGCTTTCATGTAAGTCACATATTGCTTTAGATGCAAATGTGGGTCCTTAGTTTTAAAGTACTTCTTCATATCAGGGAATTTAAATTTTTAGTGTAAAGGGTCATCTTTCTCATCCAAGTTTAATCAGTATAGTCTATTGGAGCATCCATGCCTTTCTCTTTCTTTGACCATTTGCATTTGAGTCATGGCCTTGGTTATATTCTTAGCCCAATCAAACTATTCTACATTCTTAAATTGGTTCATATTCCTTCAGTTTGGTAGTCTTCTTCCCTTTCTCTTATTGGGATTTCAACATTAAGATTATATCAGGTTGGTTGGCTGTGCAGACTAATTTTCTCTAATCAACTTGGTTATTTCTTATATCATCTCTCTTATTATAGACTGATTTTCAACTCTTTCAACTGTGCTTTAAAGCCTCGGGATCAAAACCTCTTGCCATTTCTATCTCTAAATTTTTAACTAAGCACCCTGAACTAGATCAGACCCATACAGATGAGCTCGAAGGATCTATATTGCTACAAGACCACATAGTAGAATTATGCATGATGTGTAATGCATGATATGCAGGTTCATTTTATTATTTAAAGAAAGCGAGAGAATAAACAAGCATACTTAATACATACATGACACAATGGTAAAATACAAAGCTTAAAAAATGATAACCTTCACCCTTATTTCTTCCCATACACGTATTTAAGGGTGAGTTCTTGTCCTAAGATTTTTGGTTTGGGTTTTAATTATCAATGGGGGATAACAAAATCGACATATATAACATAACTCTTAAATGGAGAAAATAAGTAATAGATTCTCTAAATAATTCCAAAGTCCATCCTTAACGGGTCCGAGAATGGCATTAAGGCCTTATCTTATCAAAACCCATATCAATGGGCCACAATAGGCATGAGAGGCCTACTCTTGGCAACATCCACTTGAAATGGGCTAAATGTTGACATTAAAAGGTCCATCTTGACAAGGTCCATTTATAATGGGTTGGGTTTTATTTTAAGAATCCATTAAAGGGCATAAAACACATGCAATTTGGGAGAATTCCTAAGGAAAATTGCTAGGCTTACTACATGAGCTTAAGTCTTGAGTAATAAGCTTTGGCTCCCAGAATGATATACATCCATATATGTCTCCCCCACTTAAAGGTCCATCTGATGCCAATAAGTACGTGTTGTAAGTGACAATAATAAAATATTTTACCACCAGGTTTTGAGTGAAACGTAGGTAGTAAAAATTAATGATCTATTATCGAGGGTCAATTGGGATTAAAGTGCTCATTATATGCAAAAAGTGTAGTGAATGCAAAAGATACAATAAAAGAAAGAAAAATAATTAAAAATGATAAAACAAAAAACATTGGAATTAGTTTCTTTATCCCTAGTGGACGTTGCCACTGTAGACAATGCGGTTTAGCGTGCGCCAAGTGTTTGGTTACCACAACATTGTGTGGGCTCGATACCCACTAGGAAATTTTGAAATAGGTCATAAATCCTAATCGGAGGTGGGAGTGGCCACCTAGATAAAAGCCAGGACACATTGTACAATAACTGGATTTCACGGAGGTTTCAAGAAGCTATCATTAGAGATCAGGTTCAGAAACTGAGTTTGGGCTTTTAGAATGCCCACCTAACCTTGTGGTTGGCCTCTATTTATGTTTTGTGTTTTATTACCTTTAATTAATTTCCTTATTTGCATTCAAAATTGCACTTGCCTCCATCTAATTTCCAAGTTTTATAGTTAAGTCCAAGTTTGCACATTAATTCAATTTTCATGCTTATAGGCTCAACATTCAATATAAATAATACAAATAATAATAATTTACAATCATATATTCCAAATAAATGGGAAAGGGATTAGGGGTTACAATACTTCAATACAAGGAATATGTAAAAATAAATGGAAAATAAACCAAAGAATAAACTGAAATTAAACTACTTGTTTAAATAAAAACCCCTCAAGAACTAATTAACAGTATAAATATTTGATGATTAGAAATCATTGATAAAGCCTTATAATGACAAAATGTTAGTTCTCAAGATATATAAAGATCTTATGCAAGAATCCATAAAATTAGCTCATGAACCGATTTAAGAAAAAGTAAAATAATAAAAAGGAGAGAAAATACTTAGGCTTTAATTGAACAAACATAGCAAAACAATGTGTGAAATAGACTTAGGAACACTAAAGCATGCACATTTATAGGAATCATGCATGGTTTATGAAGAAAATTGAGTCAAGGTCTGGTAGGGATCCTGTTAGAGTGGCAATCACCTTTGTCATGAGGCGATCGCCTTTGTCATGAGGCGACGGTCGCCTTTGTCATGAGGCGATCGCCTTATAGCAAAGAGGCAGCACCTCTTTGTAGAGATGATTGCCTGACCAGCAAACGCAGATGACTCCCAAGAGTGGTAAACTTAGTTTTCAAGGAAGCAATAAGTGGTGTAAATGAACTAGACTTACAACTATACTCAAATCCTCAATCAATTATGCTAGGAATATGGCATAATATAAGCAATAAGCATAAGAAATAAGTAATTAAATAATTAAGTAAGAAGTTTGATAACACTAAAACTTCAATATTGAAAGGAAGTAAGAATGCTTACTGAAGTAAGAACTCTTCTAAAAAATGGTTGGTGCTTAGAGATAAGTAAGGATTTTGATCTTCACTTGAATGCAAGGTTTCTACCTTCTTCTTCTCAAGAATCAACCTTCAAGCTTCCTTCTTCTCTTTTTCTCCTTAAAGTCTTTTTTTTTTTCTTTCTTGAGGACCACTCCTTCTTTCTTTTTTTTTTCTTTTTTTTTCACTCCTAGATTATCCTCCCTTTTTCTTTTCTCTTTTCTTCTCCTTTTTATCCGATGCCTAGCCCCATACCCTTACCTTTTGACTCATCATTGCCCTTTCTAGTTCTGCTCTTCTCCCAAAAACCCCTTCCTCATAAAATAGGCTGAGTTCAGTGGACGGTGGCCTAACAAGTTGGCTACCACGACCACCTCTACATTTAATGTAGAGGCAAGTGGCTGCTGTAGAAGCGACACCTCTACAATGAGGTGATGAGGTGATCGCCTCTTTAGCCTAACTTTGCATTGGGCCAAATGGGCCGAAGCGGGTTAAGCTTGCTTCTGAATGGGTTTGGGCTAAGATTTTGAGTTCTAAGCTTTTAGGTCCATTTTTAAAAAGATTTGGGTTTCTTTCATTCATTCAAGCCTTGCCTTTCTTATCATCGGGCTCTAAGCGGGCTGATCAAACTGAGCATATTCAGTTTGTCCTTTTATTGTGGATCGATTGAACCGAATGTTAACAAATATAATATTTTATTAATTCATTTTGTGTCATTGGAGTAAATTTTGAATGCATTTCCATCATAAATTTATAACAGAAATTTATGGTTAAGTGGTGTAATTATTGCAAGGAGTTCGAAGCTGTTAATTTTTCAAATAATTGTAATAATATATTTGGTTAAAATTTTAACTTGATAACTGTTAGGATAAATAACATATCAAGTTCATATCACCTCCAATTTAAAACTTTTCATCGACACTTATTATTTTTTCCTTTTAACTTTAACTAATTATTATTATTTAATAAAAAAAATTATTGAAAATAATAACCACACAAATAATAATACTAAAAATTATGTTAATAAAAATTTACAAAACTTATTAGTACTTAAAGTATTCTCAATATATATATATATATATTTGTGTAATCAAATATGCTATTAGCAATAACTTCTATAATTTTATTACACATTCAGCATTGATCAACTATCAACTATCAATAATAATTATTCGCTATCAATCACAACTACCGCTATTAATAATCAGGTTAACCAAATAAATCAAAAAAGAAATGCATACACTTTTCATGATAAATTTGCAATCTCCACAAACAAAATAATATTGGGTGGTAACTATTGCAATAAAATCCAATGAACATTTAGAGGTGTCAAAAATTTATTTATAAAATTTAAAGGTAATATGCATTTGGAGATTTTTTTGAACAACTAAAGTTAATATTGAAGAATAAAATTCAGAGAAAAAAAAAGAGAAAATTCAAGGGAAATATTTTTCCATGATATTCAAAGAAGGATTACACCTCTTATATATTCATATAGGAATCCTAATCACAACCTAATTAGGAATAGAATAACATCCTAAATAGAATAAAAAATTATTCCTAATTGTATACAAATATTTACTTCCTAATATATACAATAAAAATATTTACTTCTTCAATAATCCCACTCAAGTTGGTGAATGTATGTCAATCATTCCCAACTTGCCAAGTGAGTTGTAGAATGTTTTTCTGGATATAGCCTTTGTGAGGATGTCAACTAGTTAAGTATGAGAAGGAACATATGGAAGATCAATTGTTCCTTGGTTCAGATGATCTTTAATGAAATTTCTGTTAACCGCTACATGCTTAGTCCGATCATGTTGAACCAAATTATTTGCAATTGCTATGGCTGCCTTGTTATCACAATGTAACAATATAGGCTTCAGATGTTTTAATCCTAGATCTTGAACAATTCGCCTTACCTAGAGCAACTCACATACTCTATGAGCCATTCCTCTAAACTCAGCTTCAGTACTTGACCTTGCTACAACTTTGTATTTTTTACTTCTCCAAGTGACTAAATTATTTCCAATAAACGTAAAGTACTCGGATGTTGATTTTTGATAGTCTGATCTCTAGCCCAATCAGCATTAGTATAGGTCCAGAGAAGACTTTAGATATCTTAATACTCGGTATACTACATCCATATGTTCTTTACTCGGAGAATGCATGAACTGACTTACAACACTTACTGCATAAGCAATGTCTAGCTGGGTATAAGATAGGTAAATTAACCTTCCCACCAACCTTTGATACCAATCTTTATCAATTGAAACTTGATCTCCTAGGACTGAAAGTCCATGGTTAACTTCAATTGGAGTCTTGACTGGCTTACAATCAAGCATGCCCGTCTTTGTCAGTAGTTCCATTACGTACTTTCATTGGCAAAGAGAAATTTCTTGAGCTGATCTTGCAACTTCAATTCCTGAAAAAAACTTCAAGTTACCTAAATCCTTAAGTTCAAACTCGAATGCTAACTGTCTTTGTAAGATTGTTGTCTCACTCGGATCATTTTTAGTGACCACCATATCATCAACATATACAATCAGTGTGGTGACTTTACCTAACTTCTATTTGATGAATAGTGTGTGATCAATATCACTTTGCTTATATCCGAGCTTTCTCATGAAAGTCGAGCGTCGTCCAAACCATGCTCAAGGCAGTTGCTTGAGTCCATACAATGCCCTTTTTAGTTTGCATACTCGGTCAATACATTTAGTTCCAGGTGATGGATCCATATACAGTTCTTCATTTATGGTTCCATTCAAAAATGCATTCTTCACATCAAATTATCGCAACAGCCAGTCTAGGTTGGCAGTTAATGAAATAAGAACTCAGATGGTGTTCATTTTTGCTATCGGGCCAAATGTATCTTTATAATCAATTCCATACTTCTGAGTATACCCCTTTGCTACCAACTGAGCTTTATACCGATTTACACTTCCATCTGAATTGAGTTTGATAGTGAATAACTTAGTATTTGAAGTTACTAAAGGAGACAGGTTTAACTTATTATGCACATCCACATTCATAGTTTCTTCAGCTTTTGGTGTGGGTTGGGAAGATGTACTATCTTGATTACTTGGATTTTCTTCTATGATCTATGTGGGTGAGATGCTCAAACTCAGAATATCAGATGTCTGTGAGATGCTCAAAACATTTGGGAGACTCAGACTCGGAACACTCAGAATGCTATCTTTAATTTCAAAGAGGTTTGGGATTTTCTCCTCTTGAAGAGAGCACTCGGAGTGGGAGAAGAAAGGAGAATTTTCATGAGATCGAACATCCCGAGTGACATACATCTTATTTGTATTTGGATCATAACACCGATATCCCTGTTGTAGATCTGCATAGCCAACAAATATACACTGGATAACTCAAGGGTCTAATTTGCCGAGTGTCTGATGAACATATGCCAAGCATACAAAGACTCGGAGCTCGAGATTATTGAGGGGTGGAGATATGACAAGTTCTTGAAGTTTCTGAAGAGGTGTTTTAAAATCGAGTACTCTTGATGGTGTCCAATTTATGAGGTACACAGCGGATCGAACAACCTCTTCCCAGTATTCTTGAGGAACATTCATGTCAAATAATGATGCTCGGATAACTTTCAATAACTGCCCGGTTCTTCCATTCGGCTATACCATTCTGTTGAGGAGTGCTGACACAGGATGTTTGGTGGCGAATGCCTTTCTTATGGCAAAAATCATTTAGAATTGAGTTAACATACTCCCCACCATTATGAGACTGTAAGACTCAGATTTTACTCTAGTATTGTATAGCCACCATTTTGTACCGGTCCTGAAACTTAGAGCACATATCTCCCTTATTTGAAAGTAGTGATACCTAGGTCATCCGGGTACATTCATTAATAAACATTATAAAATATCGAGCACCAGATAGAGTGGGAATCTGAGTAGGTCCCCATACATCATATTGAATGGTCATAAATGGAATTGAATTTTTATTATAACTTGGTACATAAGAAATTTGGTGGCCTTTTGCCAATTCACAAATATCACACTTGAATTCCGAGGTTGTGGTATTCAAAAACAAATCCGGTTTTATTTGTCTAAGATAATGAAATGAAAGATAACCAAGACGACGATGTCATAATATTACTTGGTCTTTACTCAAGCAGCTTCTACCAACCCTATTAACTTGACTTGACTTTTGACTTGAATCATCATGCAACTCAAGATAGTATAACTTTCCATGTTTAACACCAGAGCCAATAATTTGGTGCGTTGCAATGTCATGAAATACACAATAATTAGGATAAAATTTAATAGTGCAATTCAAGATTTCTGTGGATTTTGGGGGGGGGGGGCCAATAGATAGTAGATTACAAAAAAGAGATGGAATAACAAGAACAGTATCTAGATTAAAAGAGTCAGAGTTAGATACTGATCCTTCCATGAGTGACCAGTGCTATACCTCTATTAGTAGTTAGAATATTTTATTGGGTTAATGGGCAGATGGATGTAACATGGTGAGTGGATTTTTTCATATGATCACTAGCACCTGTATCAATAATCTATGTATTATTTCGAGTAAGATTTGTCATACCTGATATTGCATTAAAATCACCACTTGGTTTAGTACCACTAGAGGTGGCAATTGCAGCCTTTTCTAGCTTTTTATGAGGCTTTCTATTAAAATCCAATCATTCTGGATATCCCATAATTTCATAACACAGTTCCTTGGAGTGTCCAACTTCACCCCAATGAGTACAGGTGTATGTGATGGACTTACTCGGTATTTTCCCTTTGAACTGAGGACGAGTTTGAGCTGCTATAAGTACATAATGGTTCGATAGTATCTTTGGCTCTTCCATTATATGTCGCTGGTTGTGATCTCTCCATACATATGCATTACTAGACTCAAGATCAGGAGGTGGATCCTTTCGGAGTATTTCACTTCGAGCATTATTAAATTTCGAATCAAGCCCGACTAAGAAAATATGTGTTCGAAGCTGGTTAATATGTTTGTGGAGTGATATTACTCCATTAACAATCTCCCCTTGTGCACACGTTCGGACATCGATTTCCTGAAATATTCCAATCAGTTCATTATAGTATGCATGTAATGGCTTACCAGTTTGACATGTTGTGAATGATTTTTGGTTTAATTCAAAAAACTGAGTTTCGTCAGATCCATCATAGAAGGTTTTTGAGACAACATCCCATATCTCCTTTATTGTTGGAAGACAGATGAATCTCTGCATCAATGTCGAACTCATGGAGTCAATCAACCAACTTTTGACTTGATTATTATCAAGAAGCAAAGTTTCCAATGCTTTATCTCCTGCTGGTGGGTTTGGCGTACTGCCATTAAGAAAGCCAAATTTATTTTTGGCTCCAATTCGCCTCTTCATGATCTGTGACCATAGAATATAGTTCGTATCATCAAGAATAATTCCTGTGGGAAAAAAGAGAATTATCTTGAAGGGTTTGAATAAAATTGGGTATTCCATTAGATATGATGGATGTGTTTTCGATGGTCATGATTTTTGAAGATTCAAAAAATTCAAAGGAAGAAAGAAAAAATATGATTTAAAAAAAATATGATTTCAAGAATTCAATAAAAAATTCGATTTCAATGGGTATGCTCTAATATCATGAAGAATAAAATTCAGAGAAAAAAAAGAGAAAATTCAAGGGAAATATTTTTCCATAATATTCAAAGAAGGGTTACACCTCTTATATATACATATAGGAATCATAATCACAATCTAATTAGAAATAGAATAACATCTTAAATAAAATAAAACTTTATTCCTAATTGTATACAAATATTTACTTCCTAATATATATAATAAAAATATTTACTTCCTCAACAATTATTAGCTCTAATTGGAAATTTCTAGTAACTATTCTTTCAAAATATATTTGTTATCATATCCTTTCAACTTTAACATAATTATCATTAATTTAATAAAACATTATTTAGAAAATTATTGAAAATAATAACCGCACAAATAAAAAATACTAAAAATTATGTTAATAAAAAAATTTTGAAATTCATCAATTATTGGTACTTCATTTAAAATTATGTATATAAAAGTATTCTCAATATCTTTAATTTAGCCAAATAAGCACTTGAAAAAAATACATATGCTTTTCATGATAAATTTGCCATTCTCATAAACAAATTAATATTTGGCAGTAATTATTACAAATGTGAAAGAGAAAGCATAGATTATCTTAGTTGGTAACTTGCAAGTTGCAGAAACAAATTGTGATTTAATGATGAAAGGTTGTAGTGATTGTCGAGTTCAACTTTATTGGTCACAACATAGTCACTGTCAAAAGATTTATCTCCTTACTAGTCATACATCCCTTGACTTTTGTTGATTTGCATTTGACAATTGCCTCATTTTCATTGAGGAGAATAAATAAATAAATAAAGCTTTCAAATTTGGCTTTTTTTTTTTTTGATCTTTCTTTAAAAAATAAATAAATTTGATAGGAAAATTTTCATCCCACTTACTTATTCAACCCGCAATAGTTATATGTATTGTATGATATTACGATGGCAGGAATTTAAGTAAATTGTTGGTCTAATATTTTAGGATGGGTAAAACCTATTCATGTGGCTTCAAAGTCAATATATAATATAAGTAATAGTTTACCAAAACTCTTAAATACAAGTTAAATCCATAATAATTTCTTTCGAATGTGGAATCGGCATGTCACGGATTTTTCTAGCAACGTTTCCATCAGATCCAATCCAAATCTCAGTACATATAGTTCAAAATCTTAGTCTAATAGGCTAGTCATGGACTCTAAAGATGGTTTGTATATAGGGATGGATCCAGCGTTGCATTTTGAGAGGGGCGAGTTAGTTTATATAACTAATAACAAATATTGCTATTAAAAATCATAACATCAAGTTAAATTAACACAATAATAATGTAAAATATATTAAACTTATATTTTCATTTTTTCAAATTATGAAAATCATTTATAAGTGAATCTGAACTAAACTTTTTAGTAATTTGCTTTTTCAATATACACTAATATACAGTGCGAAAAAAATTCATCTTTCATCTTATGATGAAACGTTGTCTTGACAATATTTATCGTTGAAAATGATTGCTATGTTATAGATGTAGAAATTGGAAGTCCAAAAATAAGAGTTACCACCCTATACACAAGCGGATAGATTTATGATTTTCTAGTTTTCACCATCCATTGGCATAAATCAGAAATAGTTGACAACATTTTAAAATTAGAAAATTGTCTTCCATGTTCAAAATGCTCAAATTGCACCTTCAAATGTAACATCTCATGCTCTACAAAGTCTAGTGAGTAAAACTTTTGTACCAATTTATGAAAATCATCAATTCTGAATGACAATTGCATCTCTCTTGGATCCAAAGCTGAACTAAGAATAAAAAACTCTATTGTGTTGTCATTGAACTTATTATTCAATTCTTACAATTGGGTATCTATCACAACATTGAAAAAGTCAACTTTGTAATGATGCTCTATTGTAATGTCACCTTTTTAATGGCGAGCCCTTCCTTTTCTTACAATATAATGAGCACTCAAATCAGGCACAAGTATATTGACTGCTTCACAAAAAGATTTCACCTTTGCAAGTAAGTCATCCCATCCATCATCTTTCAATTTTTGAATCAATGCCTTAATAGATGAAACAATATGCATTGCATTTAAAATATCTTAAGATTTAAGTTGTAAGGCCTGCCAAAGCAAGTTAGAAATCCCTAAAATTTTTTCCTTAAGTTGCAAAACAAAAACGAAAACGAAAATGAAAATGAAAGCGAAAGCGAAAGCAAAAAACGAAAATGAAAGCGAAAGCGAAAGCGAAAGCGAAAATGAAAAAGAAAACGAAAACGAAAACGAAAACAAAAACAAAAACAAAAACAAAAAAAAATTCAAAAGAAGTCATTGCCTTATATGTTGCATCCACTTCTCCATGCTAAGCAGGTGTAGCTCTATGCTCAATAATGTTTAGTAAAACTTCACACGTTGCACTAAACATCTTAATTAAACTAGAAATAGATTTAAAATGAGAACTCCAACGAGTATCACTTGCCCTTTACAAAGAACTAATTTGGTTAAGTCCTTTTCCACTCTTAAGTGCATCATTTGTAAGTAAATGAGCAATATTTTCAACATGGGTTGCTTTTAATTGGTCATTATGCTTACATGAGACACCAATAATGTTGATGATGTTTTATAGCTTGGTGAAAAAGTTATGATTAAGGATAGTTTCCTTTGGTGCTGCAACTAATGCCAATTGTAAATGATGTGCAAAACAATGAACATAGTAAGCATAAGGGCATTCAGTTGAAATTAATGCTTGTCAACCATTCCACTCTCCTCGCATATTACTTGTACTATTATAACCTTGTCCTCAGATATTATGAAAATCAAGATTATATCTAGATAGGACTGAAAAGATTGCTTCTTTCAATGTTGATGCAAAAGTGTCCTTAACATGAACAAGCATAAAAAATCGCTCTTGTATATAACCATTTTTTGTCAACAAAACTTAAGATAGTTGAAATTTGTTCCTTCTTAGATTGATCTCCAGCTTTATCAACAATTATGAAAAATTTTGCATCATTAATTTCCTTATGAATAACATTCTTGATTTTAGATGTTATGACTTGCAAAATTTGTTTTTGCACTACTAGTGATGTGTATGTGTCATTTTTTGGAGTTTTATCTATAACTTCAGCTACTTTGTCATTGCAAGATCTGAAAAAGCTTAAAAGTTCCAAAAAATTTCCACTATTGATTGATGTATTAGACTTATCATCACCTCTAAAAGCACATCTTTAAAATGCAAGCCACCTGGTTACATTTATTGAAGCCTTTAGTCGAAGTTTATTTTCTACAATTTCTTGAGATGTAAATCTTTGAAAAATATTCATAATATAAGATGGTTGATTCATGAGATTTGCATATGCTTTCTTTTCATTTTGATGAGTAGATGTGAGATATTTGCCAATATATGCCAAAAAAGCACAATTTTAGCTATCTCTCACATTCTTCCATGTTTGAAATCCATTAACAGTGAATGCATCTTAGTCATAAGGCCCATTTTTCTATGGAATAGATAACATGGCAGATAAAATGCAATACCCTTATTAGGATAATATTCTAGCCATGATGGAAATAAGTTAAACCGTGACGGCTGAAAACTACGAGCATGTTTATCCTTAAACTTTGGATATTTTAAAAGTATACATTAATATGGACCATTCTTAATATAAGGTCTTTGAATTTCATCACGTTGTTTAATAGGATACTCCCATATTTATGGTCGTAATCCTGGATCACGCTACAAGGAATTGATATCAAGCCTTCTTTCATTTCAACTCTTTGAGACTTTGTAGGATGATTATCGACATTCAAAGAATCAACATCTTTAGAAGAACTCGACTTCTTAGTAGATTCTAAAATTTTATCATTCATTCTTTCATAGAACATTCAATTGTAGATGGTTTCCCTATCTATGAAAAAACAAACATAGGTAAATAAATTATAATTGTATAAATCATTGAAGCATGAAATTAATTATGTGGTTCTTTTATAATTTAAACAACAACTAAAATGTTTTGACCAACAATTAAAATGCTCTCATTTATATCAATTTAAGCAAAATTGCGTACCCGAAATTAGCAACAAGCTCTAGTTGATTTAATCAAACTTATAAAAATATAGCAACTTTGATGATCAATAGGCTATTTATAAAAAACAATAAAATAAAATTAATAGACTGCAATAATATCTAAAAAAATCATCATCATTATAGAAATTAAATATATTTGATTGACATCAACTCCATCAAAATTATAAATCTAAAATTAACACTAAATTACAATTTATTTATTTGATTTTATACATAAATAAATAAAAAATAAACTCATTAAAAACTAATTCCATTTAACTAAATAATTAAATCTAACTAAATAATATTTTCATAATAATTTATAAAATATGAAATCTCTAAATTCAATTTATAAAAAGATAAATTGTAAACTAAAAATAGTTCCTTTTTTAGTAATTACAAATAATTAGCCACCACAAGAAGATCATCCTTTGAAGCTTCAAGAGGCTCAACAATACTATTTTTGTTCAAAACACATGCTGTTATTAGAAATTGACAAACACGACCCCATTTTGAAGAATCAAATGGATGCCTACATAAAATCCAAATCATTACTCAACAAACATAAACCTAATCTAAATTAAATTGAATTAAAAAAATTAATAATAAGCTCCTTGCAGCTTCTCTATGACAAGAAACTATATAAGAAAAAAGAAAAAGTAGTTTACCAATTTCACCTTAGAGGGAGGTAGGGAGCTGAGTGACGAAAACTTTTTTTTTTTTTGGTTGAATGGGCACAAGACAAAGAGAATAAGAATAGTTTTGTTTCCTACCACTTTGAAGTAAAAACTGGTAGTCCTTTTATCTTTTTTCTTTTCTAAGGATTTGTTTTATTTTTTTAATTGGTAAGGTATGTTATTTTATTTTATTTTCAAATGAGAATGGCCACATTGAGTTGTGGCAAAAGAGGGGAGAGTTATTTTCTATTATATATACTTATATTTAAAAAAAAAACAATTGGAAGGGGCCAGGGCCACTCCCATATGTATCTTGGGTCTGTCCCTATTTGTATAGATTCTATAGGTAGTTTCTACCATCTCCCATAGTGTAACACTTAGTACTAGACAACACTTAAGTTCATGCTTAAGTTAACAGGTTGCTCAAATACCATTATAAATTTTCAATTTTTTTTGAAAGTTTAACCAAAAAAGCTATTAGTCTAGCACTTTGTGGCTGGGTGGAGCTACCCATATGGCCTAAAAGTCAAACTCCTTTTACTAGTAATAGCTTACTAAGGCCTTTATATATAGAGCATTATAAAGTTTCCTAGTTAAGCATTTGATGTTCTTGTCAGATATGAACTAAGGCTCGATACTAATAGCCTACAATTTTAACCTATCATGTAAGTCATGTACTTTAATGGTAGCTCATATGGATTCTAGAGGTGGTTCCTATTAACTTGCATAGTGTAGCATAATAACTTTAACTCTATTAATCTTAGGCTAACAAATTATTTTGATGCCATTTGTAAAAGTAGCTAGTAAGCCATTGGACTAGTACCTTATGATGGGCGAAGCCTATTTATGAATGGTAATTTATATCCATTGTCCTTAAAATTTTTAGCAAAATTTTCAACTATCCTCAAGTTTTCATTTTTAAACATCAAATTATTTTCCTATCATTAGTAAATTAAAAGATGTATAGTTGTTAATTGGTTGCATATGTACACTTGAATTTTTAAAGCTTATCACTATGATGAGCTAGATACAATATTGGATATGCTTTTCTTGAACATGTGTTTTAATCTCCAATTAATGCTCAATTAGTGATTTTAAAACTAAATTGATACGTTAATGAACTTAATGCTTACTTTTCTTTTGAATGATCGAATTTTATGGTTTGATGCTTGAGAAAGATGTTTGTAAGTAAAACTAAAATTTCTGTCTTTAGTTTGATTTTTGTGTTTAACACATAGTATGGTGGTTTAAAAAAAAACACTCTTACATTAAGGAGCTTAAAATGTAATATTTTAAATCTTTACATGCTCCAATAACTACTCTAATGCTCTATTAAAAAAATGGAGTATGAGCATCCAAAGTACCCATTTAGCGATATCCATGCTAAGTAGTGCAGGAACGGTGGGGGTTACTAAGATTAAAAAGAATGTATAAGAGAGAAAAGAAAAAAAAGAAAAAAGAAGTAAAAGGATATAAATAAATAGTGTTACCTTTTGTATGTTAAATATAAGAGTTGCTATGGTTGAGATAGGTATTCTATTTGCTACCATTTTTCTTGGATGCCAACTTATAAATTTTCAAGAGTTCAATTGAAAATTTTACTTTTCACTTGCTTTGACTTCGAGTTATTGATTTAGTTTACAGTTATAAGTTTTGTATTAATTGGAGATTGTAATGGATGGTCAAGTTAAAGCTTTTCAATGTGTTTAATTCATTGTGTTGATAGGTGTTCTTATACATTTGCTTGAGGATAAACAACAATTTAAGTATGGGGGTATTTGATTATGTTTGTTTTGAATTAGTTTTTACGTTTTGTTTCATTTATTTTTGAGTTATTTGTTAATTCTTGTTATGTTTTACTTTGTTTAGTTTTACTTTTTTTTTTACTTGTATTTTGTACATAATGGGGTGATAAATAGTAGAGAAGCATTTTGGATGCATCTTGAGGTTAAAGTTACTGCTGCCATTGTAAGGGAAGGGTTTCCATTGCATGATTTTGCTTGTGGAGGAGTTGAGAATTCTACTACGATCATAACATAGATGAGCAGAAAGGGGTTGAGACATGCTATTGTGGCTATAGCATAAAGGTTGCGATTGTAGCCAAGCTATATGTCATTATTTTGTCACTTAAAAGTGACGTACTTCAAGGAAGCTCTAGGTTTTTGATGTGGGGATTGTACAAGGATCATTTCTAAGGCATTTTGGTAGGGGGAACATTGGACGAAACATATAGGAAACCCCCTAAAATCAAGTAAAGAACATTGAAAGGAAGATTGAGAATTTGAAGATTCTGGATTTTACTCTTTATTAACTCTTCTTTATTTTTATAATTTATATGGGTTTAAATTGTGTTCATTTTAGGATAATTGACACTATGGATAGTTAGGTTTGCTTCTGTCAAAAATTAATTTTAGTTAATAATTTGATTTTAGTTAAATGATTCTTTGATTTCTTGCATATTATGTTATTTGTTCTTAATGCTAGTTGGTGTTTGACAACCATTAACTTGATTTAGGTAGGATTATAGGTTGAGAAAGCATAATCCTAATAGTCTCGAGAACATATATTTCATCAAAGGATTCTTATGCTAGAATTACTCAATGATTATGAAGATTTTAATTCTTAGCAAGTTCTATAAATAGTGTTTGTTCATTTATTTTTGAATTGTTTCCTTTATTTTTATAGTTATATTTTTGAGATCACATCTACATTAATTAAACATAAATTGAATTCTTAAGCCTTAGACGATAAGGAATTGGTAAATAGGTGCTTAGGTCAAAATCTCCATAGAACGATAACTTTTATACTAGTTAAATCTGTGCACTTGCGAATTGCCATAATAAGTGTGAAACTATGGAAACTTTGACCTTACCCAAGACTCAGCTCATGGAGTTAACTCAACAACTTCTCGTAGGTTCTTACTCAAAATGCATGTATTTGATGCCATATGGTAGTCTTATTTATAAAACCCAATCTCACTAATGATGGACTATTTTAGGTTGGGCCCTACCCTTTTATTATAACTCATTATATTAGACTTTAGTTTTATTTATAAGATTTGCTACTTGTTTGATTTTATCATGCAAAGAGATTTTTTTATATGTCAATTTTGTTATCCCCCGATGATAATTAAAATCCAAACAAAAAAATTTTAAGACAAGAGACTCACAAATGAACACATGTGCAAGAGAAATAAGGTTACAGGCTTTATTATATGATCTATTTATGGTTGTAAATAAATAATTGAATTGCTTATATGATCTGATTTATTTGTAAATAAATAATTTTAAATAATTCACATTTCATGCATATATGACATTCATTGTAATTTCTTTTAAAATGCATTGTTCATAGCCATAAGCCTCTTCTTGTTTGAAAGTATATCCAACTAATCATTTGAGATTGATCTTAAGGAAGCAGAATGTTAGGACCTTCCAACTTTGATATTGAATCCTTTAAATAAGAAATTTTATAAGAAATCATGATGAGAAGTGACAAATGGTTAGAGATATAGTCCCTAAGATAGTAGGAAAGAGGTCGGTTGTTGAAGAAGACTCTAAAATTAGGACCATTGTTGGCGAGCCATTTAAAGAAAAAAATAAAAGTAACAGAGATCCAACTAAACTAAAATGGATGAAAGGCTTGAAAAGGAAAATGGATTAACTATAGACTATAATGAAAAAGAATGGACTTAGTTATGACTTTGCCAATCTAGACCTAGATCTAGAGGAAGAAGAACCATTGCCCTCGAAATTCAAATTCCTAAGTATGAAGAAGTACTTTAGCACTGATGATCCTCACTTACACTTAAAATAGTAAATCACTTATATGAAAACTACTAGGTTGTCTAATGCTTAAATTGTCAAAAAATTCCTAATATCCTTAGGAGTTGTTATCAAGTGGTATTACTCTTTAGATGCACATGTTCAACCAGATTGAAGGGAGCTATATTCAAACTTTATAAAGAAATATGGGATGAGTTCTCAATTTGTAGTCTCCCTTCAAGATTCATAAAATATGGGACAAAGACCCAATGAATCCTTCACAAGCTTTTTGACTATATGGAGAGAAAATTTGGCTTAAATGAAGTATAGGCCTGCATAATCAAATCAACTGCTTACAACTATAAAAACCTGCATTCCACCTCTAGCTTATAAGTTTAAAAACATGGGCATAAAGGACTTCAAATAACTGTATTGCTTTGGAGTACAGATTGAAGCTAACTTAAACTCAAACACTTATGAATAATTATTGTCTTTTTGACTGTAATAATTCAGAAAAATATTTTGTTGCAATATTTTTACCTTACTGCTAATAAATGTTTGATTGCGTAGTTTACATGATTATGAATTTGTTATTATTATGCATGCTATCTTATGCTTGAATGAGTGAGATTCAAAAAAAAAAAAGAGAGAAAAAACACATTAAATAAGAAGGCTAATCATTGACTTGCAATTTCTCTTTGGGTATTTCAAACCTTAACTTCCTTTGTATATGAAATGAATTGACTATACCCCTTAGAAAAAAAAGAAGAAAAAGAAAAAGAGAAGGAAAAATGAAAAAAGAAATAAAGGAAGAGAAAGAAAAGAAATAAAGGAACCCATAAAAGTGAATCCTGGGTAACCTTTTAAAAATCCTCATGATTTGCAATGATGCCCATCTCAAAACTTCAAAATAAAATTTTCACCGATTATGAACAAAAAATAGTTGGTTAGAAAATCTGGAAAATGCTGATTAATAACAAGCATAATATAGCATGTCTAATTATAACAAATAAGTAATCATATAAGATAGACATGATTGACATGATATTAGTACACAAAGTGTTAGATATAAACTTTTTAGAATAATTAGTGCACATATCATATGATTATTAGTTTTGTAATAATTAGTAACACAAGTGGCATAAACTCCCAATAAGTAACAATAAGAGTATCAAATGATTAATAGTTGAAGTGGTAATATAAATATCAAATAATTAGTAGTAGGCACGGTACATTAGGTAGTCAATAACATAGACATCAAGTGATAAGTTGTACGAGCATTAGGCAGACCAAAAGTACCCATGGCGAGAACATCACTTAATCATCAACATGGTTTTGCAATCACCAACAAGGTTAAAAATTCTTATAAAAAGGAGAACACATTCATAAAAAGTTCAAATTTGATGCCACTAGTTAGGTTAAAAAATAACTAGTTAGGCAAATGATTAAGTGATAAGTTCCTAGGCAAATAAGAAAAAATAAAAAAAATGAAAGACCTAGTTAGGTTAGAAAACTCCTAAAAAGGAGTGACTTAAGCAAAAGAGGGAATATAAAATAAAATTGGTTGCCCTTTCATCTTGAAAGGGGTAGTTTGAGATATCATAAGATTCCTTTTTACAGTGCATTGATTTTATGAGCCTCAAGAGTGACAGAGTCTATCAATTCCTTAACTAAAGGGCAAATGGAGTATCTCATTAGTGAAATGGAATTAAGCACAATCATAGAAATCCTGCAACAAACAAAATAATCTTAGAGTGCAACCAAGAAAAAGGGTAATTGTTGTTGACATCATCTTAATCAAATCATTCTGATAATATTGGTCTTAATGATAGTCTCTAATAGACTTAATTTTTGAATTTGAATTCTTTGTTAGAAGGAGGGTAAGTTCCTTAAGATTAGCTCTAAACAAAATAAGCACTTAACTAGTTGATGCATACAAAGTCATTCAAGAATACTTGTTTTCTAACTATTAGCTCATGCAAACATGAAATTATTTTACAAAACATTATTTTCAAATCTCACACATATGCGCACAACGCATTAGAAAAATATGCATATTTTCCATAAATATTATATACATCACATGAGGTTATTTTATCAAATCACTTTCAAAAGCTTTCAAAGATCATAATTAGCATACATCAACTTTGAAGTTTTTATGAATGTGTTTTCCTAAGACCGAGCTATCTCTAGTGCATACGATGCAAACCAACTACAATGTCTTCCTTGACGCCTTAGAGGTTATACGACATGTTTAATTGATCTTGTTTGATTCCCTAAAGGCTATACAGTGCATGACATGTGACCTCGCCTATTGCTCCAAAGGTTATATGATATATTTTAGTTGACCTTTGCATAATGCCTAGAGGCTGTATAACACATTTTAGTTGACCTTTCCTGACACCCTAAAGGCTATATGACACATTTCGTGTGACCTCACTTGTCACTTCAAAGGCTATATGACACATTTTTAGTTGATATTGTTTGACTCTGAAAATGGCTATAAGACCTTTATCTTGTGTGACATTTTAAGACTAAAAACATGAATCTACACTTTTATTTCCTTTGATTTTTAGACCTCTCAATTTGTACCTTGAGGATGACAGATAAAATAGTCTCAAATCTCCTGATGGGTATGTGGGGGTACACGTTACAGGACTAATTACCTCTTGATTTTGGACATTAATGTTGATAGAAATATAGGTTGTTTTGGATAATTAACTCTGAGGATGATGGACAGGAACTCTAACAACCAATCTCTAACCTTTTAATTTGTACATCTGAGTGGACGGTACGAGACTAATTACCTCTTGATTTTGGACATCAAGTTTAACAAAAATAAATAAAAAAGGTGGATTATATAAGATTATTTTCCTCTTGATTTTGGACATCAAGGTTGATGAAAATAAATCAAAAGTGTGGACGACACCATATTATTTACCTTTTGATTTTAGACACCAAGGTTGACAAAAATAAATCAAAACGTCCTCTCAAACAACTGACTATAATAATGATGGACAGAAACTCTGATAAAAAAAAATCTTTAATTTATTAACTTATACATGAAGGAAGACAACACACGACTATGTTCTTTGACTGAAGGACTCTTAATTTAAACATCAAAGTTGACAGAGCTAACATCAAAATTTTTTCAAACATATGGCTCTCAGTTCATCTTTTCTTAAACATATGGCTTCGAAGGTTAATTTCAAAATCTATATGCTTTTAACTATTTGCATGTGCTTTTTTTTTTTTATAAATCTCAATACATTGAATGCATTTCATTTTTTAAAAAAACAAAGGGGGAAACTATTTATACATGACGTAGCCTGACCTAAGAACAAAGGCCCAATGATTAAAAATTCAACAAAATGAGCCTAAATAAGTGTGAAGCCAAGCCTTTCTCCCTTATTTGGTGAATGGTCTAAGAAGAGTTTTCTGGTATGAAAAAAATTCACAATCTAGCACTATTTTCTCTAATATTTTGCACTATTAATGTGGAAAGATATTACTGATAATGAGAGAACGTGGGAGGAAGCATTGGAGAAAGTTTTTAATACCTTTATAATAGAAGACATTAGAGAAAAAGAGGGGAGGTTTCTGAAAAAATAAGAAAAAGAAAGAATATAAAAAAAAGAGCAAAGAGGAACATAAAAGAGTAGGGGAGTTAAAAGGATAAAAGAGGGAAAGTTTACAAAAAAATACAAATGGAATTAAAAAGAGAGAGAGAGCAGAAATACAAGGAAGAAGGAGAGGTGAAACAATTGAAGTAATTAAAATTAGTAGGTAAGAAAAACAAATGGTAGAGGTTTTGACTCAACAAAAGAGAAAAGTTGACGGCTTTATACTTTCTGGATCTTATTACATCCATATAGAAACTTTTGAGGGCCAAAGGCACAGGGGACAAAATTATGTCAAACTAGTAACGTTTCTTTCGATTCTTTTCTTTTTCTTTTACAATATTTTTTCAGGCATTTCATGGTTTGATAATTGAATAATGCTTATAACCTACTTTGTGTAATTGTATTAGTGTGCTTTTATATTTGAAGTTTCAAAATTTTATTCATAAATTATTTTCATTTTTCTACGTTAAAGAATTTTATCTTATTTTAAGACTAAGGATATTAAAATGACACCTTTTCAATGAAACACCGCTTTAGTGCAATAAGGCAATATCATTTCGCCTTAGCAACACTATAGTGACCTTTACCACCAAGACATCACCTTTATTTCATTAGGGCATCCCGAATTACAAATATTAGGATTTTTACATATTTCTCATTTTTGCCAACTTGTAATTTTGTTAATTTGCTTTTTTGCCATTCTCTTGCTTGAAAATGTTATTAATTTGTTTTTTGTTTAGCATTGAACAGATTGAAATACGAATAAAATAATTGTTTATTTTTGTCAAATCAATAAATTAAGCTCATCTTTCTTTCATTCGTTAGGATTTCATATTTATTTATTTTTAGTTTGATGCATACTTGATTTAATAGAATTTTAATTTTTTTATTTTTTTCATTAATTTCTATAAAATTTGTGGACTAACTTTATGTTTCTTCTTATAGACTTTGTTTTATCTTTTGGAGACAAATTTAAATTTTTAAGTTTCATGGTGAAAAACGAAAATAGTATCAATTTGGATACTAATGATCAACATATTTAGCATAATTGTTTTTTTTATTATTTTATATTTTATTGTGTGCTAAAGGGTTGTAATCTTTTTTTTTTCTCATTTTCTTTATATGTGGATTTATTATATATATAATAATAATAATAATAATAATAATAATAATAATAATAATAATAATATTATTATTATTATTATTATTATTATTATTATTATTATTATTATTATTATTATTATTGTGAACGAATAATGTGATGAATGTTGTGATCAAACCAAAACTGTATGAAAATGAATTAATTTTAAACTTTGACTTAATTGTAAAAATTGGAACATGTTTGGAGGAAAATGCAATTTTGCATGTTAATGGAAAATAATAAAATACAAAACATCAATGGAGGCCAGTCACAAGGTTAAGTAAACATTCCAAAAGCTCATACTAGTCTTCGAGAATGGCTATTGGGACCCTTTGTTGGATCTAGTTACTGTAAAATATGTACCATATTTCACTCGGGTGGTGACTCTGTCTCTGATCTAGAACTTATAGCCCAAGATTGTATTTCCTAATGGGCCTTGACATTGTGTTGTGTCATGGTCACCAAATGCTTGTGAACACACTAAACCTTGCCACCTACAAAGAGTACTTACCCCAAATATTTCAATATATATTTTTTTTACATTAATCTGCTTTATTTTCATTAAAAATTCACTATAGTTTTGATTTATTTTTTTTAATATGATCAACTATAAACAATCAGAGTTCTTTCCTTTTGTAATCTGATCGGGTGAAAAGCAACTCTTCTTAACGTTCAGAGTTTCAAGGAGTTTTTACTATATTAGAGCATCTCCAACTCACTTTTTATTTAGTCTAAACTTTTTATTATAAATAGTGATTTAAAAAAATAGTACTTCAATCCACTCTCTAAATTTAAATTATAAATTAGAGAATGTGTTTGGCTCTTTACATATAGAGAGCCAAAATTCACTTTATACAAAAAGTTAATTAATACACATCTACTTTCTATGCATATATTTATTTTCTATTGGTTTCTTTTATTACCTAAAATTTTTTTCTCTTTCTTCCCACAATATTCAAAAATTAATATGAAATGTTTTTAGGACAAAACAAAATGAAGAGTAAAATATAAAAAGTACATTGGATTTAAATAAAATAATTTATTGTTTATATTTAAGGATTCCTTAAAATACTCTTTATTACTTAAAATATGGTCTTTATTTTAAAGAGCACAATTAGAGATGCTCTTAGAGCATCTCCAACATTTCCAACTCACTTTTTATTTAACCTCAACTCTTTACTATAAAGAGCTATTGTAAAAAATAGAACTTTAACCCTCTCTAAATTTAAATTATAGATTATAGAGTAAGTTTAGCTTTATACATGTAGAGAGCCAAAATTCATATTTTATACAAAATGTCAATTAATACATCTTTATTTTCAATGTATATCTTTGTTTTCTATTGGTTTCTTTTATTACCTAAAATTGTTTCCTCTTTTTTCCCATAATATTCAAAAATTAATATTAAATGCTTTTAAAATAAAACAAAAAGAACAGTGAAATATAAAAAGTACATTTGACTTAAATAAAATTGTTGCACATTTAACTTAAATAAAATTATTTACTCTTTATATTGAAAAATTCTTTAAAATTCTTTTTATTACCTAAAATATATTTTTAATTTTAAACAGCACCATTGAAGATACTTCTACTAAACCACAAAAAAAAAAAAAAAAAAAAAAAGCTCAGAGCTCTTTGTGTTAATGTTGCACTCAAATTGCATGCTAAATCTGCCACGTGAAGGGAGTTTTCAGGTTCTGAAAAATCATACCAAAACTATCACAATTCAGCATACGTAGGCCTGGCCTAGCCTAATCATGTGCATGATCAGGCCCAAATTATGGTGATTGTCTGGTCAGACTCCACTGCAGCACTACATCATGAGCCAAGTTTTAAACCCATTGGATTAGACCCAATCTGTGAATTCTGCTACTCCTGGAAAATATTACAATATCTGCACTAAACCATTGTCGATGACTAGATTTTGATGATTGGCATCTGTGAATTGTGCAATAATAACATAAATAAAATAAATAAATAAATAAAAATAATTTTTCATGTTTTTATTTTTTAAAATATTTTAAACACGATGAACATTAACAATATTACTAAATCCATGTTAAAATTATGAGAATTTGATTAAAAATAAAAATCAAATTTTTTATAGGCTACAAGTGAATGAAATCATGAGTTGTAATAAATATTGTCATTCAAGTGCTACTAATTTGGAATCACAGAGTATTGAAATGTCACAAAAAAAACCACATGGTTCCAATACTAAAATGTTTAAACCACAAGATACTTATTTGTATTTATCCCTAAAAAAATATATTACAAAAAATCAATTTTCATCAAAAAATAAAACTTGACTTATATTTGAAAAATATATAATAATAATCTCTTATTATTATTATTATTATTATTATTATTATAAGATAATTAATTTGTATTTTAGATGATCTTAAAAAGATTTTTATCTAATATATTTTATAAGTTTAGTGAATTATTAATTTAGTGAATTATTAATTTACTAGGTTAGAGTCAAGTCAAGATTAGTTAAACAATATTGATTAGAAAGAATTATTAATTATAATCAAATATTAATATATTAAAGCTTTAGTGTATATAATATTTTTCATTGAAATAGATGTATTTTTTCAAGTTCACGTTGTGAATATATTTGGTAATATGTGAAAAATTGTAACCCTATGGCATACCACAATTGCTTGGGCTATTAGATTAGATTTCTTGTATCATATTTTAATTGTCTGTAATTAAATTATAATCTTTTATTGGAACAACCAAAGTTTTATTTATTAAAAATATACATTTTCAAAAATAATTATAATCATAATAACACTAATCAAAGACTAATTTATATAATATAATATTTAGGTTATCCTTAATAGTTTTCACAGTGTTTTTTTAAAGATAATAGAAGAATTAAATATTTAGAATAAATAATACAAAATAAATAAAAATAGCTTGTTCATGGGTGGGTATACGTTTTAAGCATGCTACTCCTTTATTTAGAGGGTTAAATTAGCCGAATGTAATTTCTTCCTAATCCACAACATTAAAACATAATATTCAAATCACTGAGCAAATAATTTAGCGGTGATCTTTTTCACAGGTATTTTTGAGATGGAGATTTTAAATTTTTTTATTGTTAAAGTGTAAAATTAACTTTGACTTAGTTTAGAAAATATTTAAATTATTTAATTTTTCTAATAATAAACAATGAAATATTTGAAAATTTTAATAATATTTGATTATCTATTAATAAATAATCACCATTATTCTATTATTCACTTATCAAAGTTACTTCACATTATTATTATATTGTTTTTGGTAGATAAGAGGTGCACACGCCCAGAAGCAAAGACAAAACACAAAACTAAGCTAATGATGACAGAAAATGAATTGCAAATGAGAGGATTAAGTAGAATTAATATTAATTAAAAATTAATTAAGTCAAACATGGTATTCAATTTGTCTTTATTCCCATATACAATGCATGGGTTAGATTTGGTCTTATGTAAGATTTAAGATTTGTAATCTTCTCATGTTTATTGATAAATAATATATCACTGTCGCAGTGTATTGAATTTAATTTTCCTCTACAATGAAAATGATGCCTCAAATGGCAGTATCTTATGCCTACCTTTGCCAATGTAAGATCTTTTGTGTGTATCTAAGTCTAAACTAAAATATTTATTTATTTGATTCGTGTGTAAGAAAAATGTAATATATAAAATTTTATGCCATCATCAGCAAGCTAATTATGCCTCAAACAAGGTGATGTATACAATATACCACAGTTCTATTAGCTAAAAATTTTGGACATTTTTAAAAAAATGTGCATTATCTGTGTCTAATATATGTTTAACATAAATACATATTAGACATACATTCATTCAATTTCTTGCTTATATCAATAAGGTTGGAATAAGGTATTAGGAGGTTGCTTTCGTTTAAATAATATTTTAAATTTACATTGTGTATGAACCTTATAATTCTATTAGGACTAAATGAGATTAGTTAGAAGTTAATGAATTGTAAATACCAATAAGAAGTTGTTTTCACTTACATAATATTTTAAATGTGTATTGTGTATGAACCTTGTGATCCTAGCCGGATAAAATGAGATTAGTTAGAGTTCGATAAATTGTAAATACTAATATTTTTTTATATAAATATTCTTGTATGTTGAAATATTTTTAATTTATAAATACAATTAATTATAAGTATAAACTACTACAACTCTTCTAAGTATTCAAACATATTAGTTGATCTATTTTTTTTACAAAATTTATACTAAGTTGTTTTTGAAATTTATTTCAATTATACAATATTATCCTTCAGTTGGTTTTACTATTAATTTATGGATTAAAATTTAAATTTGTAATATTTTTTTAACATTTTAAAGTTTTATCTTTCTACTATTCATATCATTTTTCACATTTTTATCACTTATTTGTAATATTTTCATAATTAAAAAATAAATTTATTTATAAATTTTTCATATTTATAAATTTAAAAAGTATGGATTTAATTCTTAATTCATATAAAATAGTATATTCATTCAAATATATAATTTAATAATGTTTTAAAAATTAGTAATAGTAAAATTTGAGTAATTTGTTGACTTATTCAAAATTTATATTGCGAAATCTCATTCAATAAAATCACACAAATTCAAAAATTCGATTAGATGTAAACCTAAATGGAAATTAGAATTTATGAAGTTCTCGACCAAATGAGTTATCAAAAAACATAAAATATAAAATTTGATTAAACTAAATGTAAAACATTATGTAGTAAATTTTATCATAGTGTCTTTTTATTAAAAAACATATATAGCTTCTATTGAAAATAAAATCTGTATAATTCAAAATATTGTGAAAACTAGTAGTATTACAATTTTATTTGTATCGAAAGTTCTTTATTTATTTATTAATTGATAATTATTTTAAAGATGTCTATATAAATTCGTACTTTTTAAATTTAAAATGTGAAAATGTTATTTTATATAAGAATTTTATATTTGTATTTTTCAATTTAAGAAAAATTAAAATAAAGAAATTTATTTAGTTAAGTCTGAAAAATATTAAAAAGTGATATAAATGATAAACAAAAAATAAAAAATGTATTAATTATACAAAGATAAAATTTCGAGGGCTAGAAAGAAATAGTTTATGTTACAAAATTATATTTTAATACATAAAATAATAGTAAAATTAATAGAAGGCTAATTAGTATAATAAAAATAAAACTCGAAATATCATAATATATTTTTCAAAAATGAGAAATTGGGTAGAGTATTTAAGCAAGTTTCAGAATTTTTTTTTTAATAATTTATCTTAAATATAATTAAAATACTTCTAAAATATAGTTAGAATATATTCCGAAAAACAATGAAATAAATTTTAAAAATAATTAAATATATCTTTATTTCGTTTTTTTGTCTCTTTTTCTTTAAATTCTTTGTTTGTTTAATCCAATTTTAAATTCTTTGTTGATCAATGGCATGTAGAAAGAAATAATATCAAAATTCAAACATATCTAATTGCACATAAGTAATTAATTAATTACGAATAAATGAAAAACTAATGGGAAAAATCACTTTTAGTTATTATTTAATAATTTAAAACTAGTATTTGATAATAACTCTTAAATATTTTTGAAAGTTTTTGTAATGATTTCGAGTTCATTTGACTATCAAAAGCAAAACTAATTGGTCAAGACAGACACCAAATTACTGCTAATGAACAGCCACCAACTCCCAGTTGATTAGTCTTCCCCACCACTTTTCACTTCTCATTATAGCCCACATAAATTGAGCCAAATTCCCAATTAATAAAAACATGGTAAAAAGAGAAGAAACTGTCCAAATTCCCATTAACTAATACAAAAACAAAACATAAAAATGTGAAAAAAAAAAAAAAAGATCTTATCCAAATTGATGTGCCCAAATGTTTTTTTTTTTTTTAAATAAAGTACAGAATTTGACATAAATATGGAGTTTGCCCCCACAATCACGTATGGATTTGTCTAGTTATATTGTTAAATATTGTTGTTGTTGCTCTAATGGATTTATTTGTTTATTTTTTTTTGTTTATTCAGTTTATGGTCATTTGGGTTGTATCTAGCTGGAATAAGGTCAAGTCCTAGGACTTTAAGTGTTTTGGATCCAACTTATTTTCTATGTATCTGCCAAAAATTTGGTGTCTAGAGTTGCCGGACTTGCTTTTGATGCAATCTTGATTTATTGCCAAGAATCAGTGTGGCTCTACGGTTGCATGATTATAGTCTTTTGAATACATGGCCTGAATTTCATCTTCATGAAAAATATCCAAGATGCATCCATTTTTACATCTTGATCACAAGAATTGTCTTATTCAAGAAATGTATATTGATGGGAGTTGATCACAGTAGATTTTTTTAATATCTTTGGACCTCAATTAATGCAGTTCGGATATTTGAACGTTACATACTCGTGGATACTATTGAAATTAAAAGTTATAACAATAATGTATATTAATAATTTATAGTGTATTTCAGAAAAAAAAAATAGTTTCATTTATATGCATATCAAGAACCTACTAAAAACCAATCCTGCTTAAGCTGAATAGTAAGCTATTTAGGCACTGGGATTGACACCAGGTTGAAGTTGGGGGAATTTCTGCTCTCCCTTCAACCTCCCAAAAATAC
Organism: Mallotus nudiflorus; assembly: GCA_947683625.1. Classification (NCBI taxonomy): domain Eukaryota; kingdom Viridiplantae; phylum Streptophyta; class Magnoliopsida; order Malpighiales; family Euphorbiaceae; genus Mallotus; species Mallotus nudiflorus. The sequence goes on from CANTUR010001168.1 coordinate 262,679, forward strand.
GGTTGTAAAAAAAAAAAGAACCTGTTAAAAAATCAGTAATGCTGGAGCTAATAACAATCATCCCAAAGCCCTTAGAAATTGGAGGATGAATCTCTTATATCTGCAATGATTACATTTAAGAAAAATAGAAGTGACCAAAAACCTACAGACAAATAATAGAGAAACTAAGCACATGCAGAAAGAAAGAAGGGGGGGAAGGTGCCAGCTGCATGCCTGTGAAATCAGGAGATATATATATGTACACAGTTGCATTAGTTGCCAAAATAGAAAAATGCATTTACTGAGTTAGCGTTGGAGTTGGAGGCATTGAATTGAACAGAATAGAATAATGGACAAATTTTAATGATACATGATCATGCATGGCTACCTGACAATGCATGCATTATGTTATCACATAAGAAAACACAACACCATGTCCCCACTTCAAGACCCTTCTATATGTGTGTATATATATATATATATATATTCCCCATATAATTGTATGGTCGATAGCTGATGATATTTATATATATACCATTTCTTCATCTCTATCTTTCTCTAAAATAATGCTGCTCACTGTTCCTGGTCTTAGACAAATCTCCTTATAATTAATTAAACTATAACAACAACAAAAGCAATAATCATTATTCAGCACAAACCTCATTTTTTGCACTCTAATAATTCTGCAAACCACACTTTCATCACATAAAGGACCCATCAATTAGATTATAAACCCATTATTAAATCAATTAACTTTGACACTTTATTCTATTGAGCTCTTCAATTTTTATTGTATATTATTAAGTTCTCAATTTTTTATTTTCATATAAATTAAAGACAAATTATACCAAAGTAACGAAATTGTGAAATAAATTATATTTACTCCACCACAATTATGATGTCGGTGGTAAATTTTAACAGTAAATGTACCATTAGAATTATCAATTGAACCAAATAATCTCTATAGACATTTTTCCTTATACATTGCTCTCACATTTTTTCTTTTATTCTTCACAAAATATATCTCTAAACCTTTCTTAACAGTACATTTAACAATAACGAATCTAAATTGTTGCACAAGTTTATTATTTCAGTCTAATTTATCATTAATCTATATAAAAATAAAAGATTGAGAGGTTAATAAAATATAATAAAAATTGAGGGCTCAATATAGTAAAGTGTCTTCCTTAATTAAATCTTATTTAAAACATATATAAATGAAAAAAAAAATAAGAACAATACTATATGGGTAGAATCTATCCCGCTTTTTTGGATAAAAAAAAGTCAATGGTGGTAAAAAGACTATTGTAGTCCTTGTGTTGGAAAGAAGGAAAAAACATTTTCCAATGATCCTCTATGTAATGTTGCATGGTAAATCCTAGGGTCTGTTTAATTTTGAAAAATAAAACTTGTTTTCTAGAAAACTTTTCCAAGAAAATTGGAAAATAGAAGTTTCCGTTTAGTTATAATATTTTCTAATTTAGAAAACTAGAAAGCTATTTTTCAAATTATAAAAGGCTTTGAAAAATAAAAAATATTTTCAAAATTTTTCAATTAATATTTTAACATTTACTACAACTTTCTCAACTACCACCATCATCACTAGGGATGTAAATGAGTGGAGCTGCTCACGAGTAGCTTAGTGTTTGACTTAATAAAATCTCGTTTGAACTTGTATAATAAAGCTCGTTTAATAAACGAGTCGAGCTTAAGCTATACAAAGCTCAGTTCGTGAAGCTCACGAACAAGCTTGAATATAAACTCATAAACTAGCTCGTAATTTTAATTTTTAGAAATTTGATTTTAGATATATAATATATAAATTTTTATTATAAAAAATATATTATTAGAATAAAATCATAATTTTTATTAAATATATTGTAATTTATTTAATAAATAATTTATTTTTAATTTTTGAATGTATAATTTTAATTTATACTTTGTATTTTTTAAAATTTATTTCGGCTCGTTTAAACTCATGAACATTATGTAGGATAGCGAGCTTGACTTGTTTATAAACGATCCAAGCCCGAACTAGTCAAAGCTCAGCTCGGCTCAATTACACCCCTAACCACCACCACCATACCACCTCCACCTCCACAACCACCACCACCACCACCACCATCATTACAGTCTCACGACTTTGAATTGAAATTAATTAAATATGCATAATTTAAATTTTTTATAAAATAAATAAATTTTAGATTAAATATTATCATATGAATCACAATAATAATTATTATATTTAAAAAATTATTATAATAAATTTCATAAAAAAATTATAAGAATATGAAAAATTGCAAAATGAAAAATAACAAACAAATTGTTTTCTGTTCTTCTGTTTTCTATTTTGGAAAAAGAAAAACCAAAAAACAAGGAAAAGAAAAAGAAAACTGGAAAAGGAAAATATAAAATATTTTTCAAAACTAAATAGCTTTCTAATAACTTAAATTCCAAGGGTTAGTTTTACCTTTTCTTTTTCCATTTTTTTTATCCTAATTGTTCTGTAAATGTAAATGAAGGAAATTTTTAATCTTTGCATATTTTTTTAGGTTGTTGATTCTAGTTCAGAGTCGAATAAAGCTATGGGGTCTCCTCTAGAAAAGCATCATCAAACAAGAATGATGCCTTCTTTGAACAACTTGAAGCATCAACATCGACTGAACTCTTCGGTGATGGAGCTCTAGTCTCTAGCACTAGAACATCATTGTGGAAATCTTTGTCATCATGGAAATTTTGCAACGCAGAAAGCTGCATTAAATGACACAACAACCTAAGAAATTGTAGAGCAAAATATAGAGTTACTGATGAAGTTAAATAAGTTGCAGAAGAAACTAGCAAAGACCTAGATGGTGAAATTTGATATGTTTATTATTTACGTATATTAGAGTTGAATTATAATAAATTTTAAATAAGGAATTAATTAATTTAAGTAATTTTTTGGTTTAATTAGAAGATTTTTATGAGTTAGTATTTAATTAGGATTATTATTATTTATTGTATATTTGAAAAGTTTTATTTGAATTTGAATTGATATGTCTAGAGTAGGCCCTAGGATAAAAAGGAGTTAGCATATTTTTGATATAGCATGGCATGGATATGCCATGTGATGAAGAAACCCAAGAGGAAAAGCCATGTCCAAGCCATGTGTGAGCCATGAAGAAGCGAACTGCACTTGAGTATCAACATAGCAATGTCACGACATGCACATGCCATGTGAGTGAAGATTTCTGACCCATAATGATGCCTGACTAATAAGCTTACCTGTGTTGGAAGCCATACTATATGCTGAGTAAATTCACATATTTATTTGAATGAAGCATGGTCGTGCCTCAACATCGTGACACAAAGGCAAAAACTTCCTGTTTTGAAAATAAAAAGGAATTAGAAATCAAAGAGGATTCTTTTCATACCCTAGCACTATAAAAGGAGTAAACACACTAGGTCAAGAAGACATAGGGAAAAGGAGGCGGCTAGACAGATATCAACGAAACTAAGAGTTTTTATTTTCTATTTCATGTTCTTGTCTTTTTTATTATAATTATGGATTTCACCATAGCCATGTGTGGCTAAGTTTTCTTTCAAAGTTTTAGCTTAGGAATAGTTATTCTATGACATAATTTGAACACAAGTTTTTATAATTGATTTGAATTTCAGTTAATTCTTTATGTTGTTATATTTATCTTGTACTCATTCCAGGCTTGTTTGATTGCATTTTTATAAATGAATTCACCAATAAGAGTTAGGAGTATTCATTGGCTTAAGACACTTAGAACTTAGATCACTTGACCACGAGAGTAGGCAAGCTCTTCGGGGAGTCACGATAGTAGATTACGGTGATAAATTAATTACTAAAAATCTTAATGAGCTTGGGTTAGTTTATTAATCATAAGAGTAGGTTAGTTTTTAATCCTTGCATGCTTAAATAAACTTGAAAGAGTCTTTAAGTATTTTAGAGCAATTACCCTTAACTGAATTTAAGATTTCTACTTAATAATGTGTCCATGGTTGGATTGGAATAGTGAAACTAAACCTAGGCTCTATGTTTACAAATATTTGATTTTACTTTTAATTAAGTTTTTGTTATTTAATTTTTAAACCTTGCTAAATTATTTAATTTACTAGCTAAGATCATAGGTAAAAATTTTTAGTAATCAATATACAATCCTTGAGGGAATGATATCTTTCTACTACAACCACAACCATGCACTTGCGGGTTTAAAACGTAACAAGTTTTTGATCCCGTTGTCAAGGACTGACAATTTGATATTAATTTAATTCTTACTTTTCTTAGACTAGTATTGTTTCTTTAGTTTTTAATTTATTTTGCTAATTGATTTTTCAGGAAAATTTTGCTAGTTTATGAACATTATATCTAAAGGGATGAACTTAGAGAAGATCAACCTTGAAATAAAGAATTGTGCAAGAAAAATCAAAAGGAAAAGCGTGAGAAAGACAAGCAAAGGATGGTTGAAGATCAAGCACCACTACCACTAAGTAGGAATCACGCTCTTTAAGAGTACACAATGCTTATTCTAGGAGATACCCATAATAGTATTGTTAGGCCAACTGTTGATGCCAACACGTTTGAGATCAAACCAACAATAATTTGAATGATCTCACAATTCCAGTTTAGAGGTCTCCTAAGCAAGGATCGTAATGCCCATCTAACTCAATTTTTGGAGATTTATTATACATTTAAGATGAATGGGGTTAGTCTTGATGCCATAAAGCTTAGGTTATTCCCTTTCTCTTTAGGGGATAAAGCTAAGTTATGGCTGCACTCTTTAGCACCACAATTAATTACTTCATAAGATACATTGTCAAGGACATTCTTGGGCAAGTACTTCTCATCGGGCAAAACAACAAATTTTAGATAGGAGATCACGAGCTTCACTTAACATGGTGGTGAATTTCATTATAAGGCTTGGGAATGTTTCAAGGATTTATAGAGATAATGTCCTCACCATAAAGTTCCATAGTGGTTGCTCATTCAAACCTTCTACCAAAGTCTGACAAAGCCAATGAGGATCACTATTGATGCAACTGCCCAAGGCTCATTCATGAGTAAAATGCCTAATGATACCTACAATCTTCTTGAGACTATGACATCCAATAACTACCAATGACATGGCGAGAGAAGTGTACCAAAGAAAGTGGCAAGAATGCATGAAGTGGATAGTTGGAATCTCTTTAATGCGAAGATTGATTTACTTACCAAGAAATTAGAGGCATCCACTAAGGTCTTTAATCCTATGGCTGTCTAATTATATGAGAATTATGGAGGAGGACATTCAACCTTAAAGTGTTAGGGAGGATTTTCTCAAGATTCCTCTATTGAGCAGTTAAATGCACTTAATAATTTTCAAAGGAATTAAGGGAATTATTACTTTAACACCTATAACCCAGGCTGGCAAAATAATCCAAAATTTTTATGTTTAACCAAAGAGGGGTACAAAATACCCTTCAAGGGTTCAAACAACCGCCTCTTGGATTTCAGCAGAAGAATGTCTTCCCTCAACAAAGCGAACCAAAGTCTAACCTTGAAATGATGATGGAGAAATTCCTAAAAAATCAAGAGAGGTGCCAAAAAGACTAAGAGGAGCAAAAGGAAGCAATAAAGAATCTGACATCTCAAGTGGGATAACTTTTTGCCCACAACAAGATGTTAGAAAGTCAAATTGCATCATAAGCTTCAAGTTCTAGGCAAAATGGAATGTTTCCCAGTTAACCTCAAAATCCTAAAGAACAAGTTGAGGTGGTCACACTTACAAGTGGAAAGCAATTGCCTGAAATAGAGATAAAGAATAATGTTGTGAAAACTGTTCATGACACCCAAGAGAAGAAGACTAAGCATTTACAGAACAAGGATAAGGAGAAGAAAGACTCACCACCCTTGGTATCACCACTACTGTTTCCACAAAGGCAACGAAAATCCAAGTGAGACAGTCAGTTTAAGAAGTTTATGAAGTCATTCCAGCAGCTCAAACTAAATATATCTCTCATGGATATGATCAATACCATGCATATATACTCTAAATTCTTAAAAGACATAATCTCGCACAAGAGAAAATGGGAGGATCATAAGACCATTCCTATTAATGAGGAATGCAATGCTGTCATTCAAAATAAGCTTTACCAAAAGCTTAAAGATCCAGGGAGTATTACTATCCTTTGTACTAGTGGAAATAAATTTATAAGTAAATCTTTATGTGATCTTAGAGCAAGTATGAGTATAATTCCTCTTTCCTTTTGCAGACAACTCAACATTGGTGAGCCATAACTAATGATGGTGTCGCTATAGCTCGCAGATAGATCTATCATTTACCCCTATGAAATTTTAGAAGATGTCCTAATCAAAGTTGGAGACTATTATGTACCAGGAGATTTTATCATCTTAGAAATGGAAGAGGATCTCCACATTCTAATTATACTAGGATGACCATTCCTAGCCATAGCAGGAGCAATCATAGACGTCAAGAAAGGAAAGATTTTATTGGAAATTAGAGATAATAAGGTGGAGTTTAATGTTTTTAAAATGGAAAAACTGACCTCAATGATGGGATCCTATTTTAGAGTAGATGTGATAAAAAACTATATGCAAAAGACCTTTTAAAAGTAGCTCACCCATAACCCCTTAGAAGTATGCTTGATCCATGATGTTACAGAGGATGACATTGATGAATAGGTGGAAATGTATGAACACTACCTCAGTGCAAGTCCAGTATTAAATAAACATGAATCAACTAGGTATGGGCCCTTACCTTTTATTATAGAAAGCCTTAGTATGATTGAGGAGGATAGTGCACCTAAGGTAGAGCTCAAAGCTCTTCCTTCATCTTTGAGGTTGAAAGAAGCACTTGTCCTATAACCACGAGATTGGAGCCTTCCTTTTAAAATTATGAGTGATGTGAGTGATCATGCAGTAGGAGCAATCTTAGGGAAATGAAGAGAAAAACAAGACTATGCCATTTACTATATAAGCCACACTCTCGATGAAGCTCAAATAAACTATGCAACAACTGAGAAGGAACTTCTGGCAGTGGTACATGCTATAGACAAATTTTGTTTATATTTATTAGGAAGCAAAGTGATTGTCTACACCAACCATTCAGCCTTTAAGTACCTCTTAGCAAAAAAGGATATCAAACTAAGACTTATTCGTTGGATCCTTCTTTTATAAGAATTTGACTTGGAGATTCGAGATAAAAAAAGAATTGAGAATTTGGTTGCTGATCACCTTTCCCACCTGGAGCAAAGTGCTAATCCAGACTCTCTTCCAATCTCAAATGACCTTCTAGGAGAACAACTAATGAGAGTCCAACAAAGCATCCCATAGTACGCAGATTTTGTGAATTACCTTGCATGTTGTGTTCTTCCACTAGGCATTGATTACCATCAAAAGAAGAAATTATTTTGGGAATCTCGAAAATACCTCTAGGATGAGCCCTATTTATATAAGAATTATGGGGATGGATTGTTAAGAAGGTGCATTCCAAATGAGGAAATTTTATAAGTACTCAGTCATTGCCATTCACTTGGGTGTGGGGGAAATGCAAGCTCTACCAAAATAACAAAAAAGGTACTTCAGAGTGGATTTTACTGGCCTTCTCTTTTTAAAGATATAAGGCAATTTGTACTCAAGTGTGATTATTGCCAAAGGACAGGCAACATTGGCAGACAAAATGAAATGACTCTCACAAATATTATTGAAATTGAATTATTTGATGTGTGGGGTGTCAATTTTATAGGACCTTTCCCAAGCTCATATGAGAATAAATACATATTGGTTAGGGTTTATTATGTGTCCAAATGGGTGGAAGCAATTGCTTCATCAACCAATGATGCTAAAGTAGTCACTAAGTTCCTTTGATGAAATATATTCACTCGTTTTTGCACTCCTAGAGCTATAATTAGCAATGGCGGTTCTTACTTCTATATTCAATTTGAATCTGTTTCAACAAAATATAGGGTTAAGAATAAAGTGGCTACACCATACCACCCTCAGACCAGTGGACAAATGGAAATCTCAAATAAGGAACTAAAGACTATAATGAAAAAGATAGTTAATGCATCGAGAAAGTATTAGTCCATTCATTTCGATTATGTACTATGGGCATACCGAACAGCTTTCAAAACTCCAATTGGGACTTTACCGTTTAGGTTGGTTTTTGGGAAATTATGTCATCTCCCAGTTGAGTTAGAATATAGGGCATTCTGGGCTACAAGGTTTTTAAATTTTAATTTAGCAAAAGCTGGTGTAAAAAGGTTACTTCATTTGAGCGAACTTGAAGAATTTCGCATGGATGCCTACAAGAATGATAAAATTTACAAGGAAAGAACAAAAAAATGGCATGATAAACATTTGTAGAAGAAAGAGTTTTAAGAAGAAGATTTGTATTACTATTCAACTTTAGACTAAAGCTATTTCTAGGGAAACTCAAGTCTTAGTGGTCTGGACCTTTTAGAAGCAAGCAAGTCTTCCCTCATGGAGCAGTTGAGCCTTTAAATAGGGCAAATGAAACCTTCAAGGTCAACAAGCAACATCTTAAGCTCTACTATGCAGAGGAAGCCAGCTTGAAGGGTGTCTTTTGTATACTTATAGATCCAGTTTGAGCTCATCATAGAATGGTAGAGCTAAAGACCTTAAAATAGTGCTAATTGGGAGGCAACCCAATCATTTTTCTTTTTAACTTTCCTTTTATTTTAGTTTTTTCTCTCCTTTGTGTTTTTATTTGTTAATTAATTTACTTCACTTCTTTTATAGGATCAAGAACACAATCATCGTAAAGAGCTACTGCCTTAAGGAGTAAGTTTGCATGATTACACAGAGTAATGCACGTTGTGTCTAGGTACACCACTTAAACTTTAAATTGAAAAATTTATACGCACAATGCACGACATGAAGACACGACATATCCTCACTGTGTCTTAAAACTCTACAAGTTATAGAATGTGTCACGGCTTCATTGCACAATATATTTGTGGCATGTCACATCTTTAATTATCTTCCAAATAGTAACATAACATGATAGCACAACGTCACTATATCCATCACCTTATATAGTTTGCATGCCATGTTATCACTTCCTTCATGCCATGTCACCTATAACAACATGGCATTCGACATGTTGTGTCACAATTTCCCCATGTTGTGTCAAACACCTAGCACGGCATACATACACAACATCGTGCTATGTCAAGACCTTTTTAGTGAGCCATTATCGCATGGTATGATAGCATGACAAGATGCCATGTAATCACTGTCCTAACACAATATCCAGCATGTCATGTTACATTTCCTCTATGTTGTGTCTTCTTTTTACATTTTATTCTAGAATTTAACACAACATAACTACACAGTTTGCATGTTGTGTCATTCTCTATGTTGCATGGTCTCTAAGCATGGCATGGGAGGCTGTGCCATTCACTTCCCCATACCACACTACCCAACACGATTTTCTCAAACCATGTTCCACTCCCTCTATATAAACACCTACTTCTCTAAACCTAGCCCTAGTCCATTCTTTTCTTTTTACCATTCTCTTTCTCTTACACTATTCTCTCCTAATTTCTCTGCTTTGTCATATCCTTCTTCACTTAATCAACCATTTTTATTTCTTAATTCTCCCTTATAAACACCATGCTCTCTATTTTCCTTCTCATTCTCTACACATGGGAAAATCCCAAGCGTCTAGGAAACTACCATCATCATTAAAGAAGCAGACCCATACCATATCTTCGCCTTTACCCTCTTGCCCTTCTCGTACGAGTGTGCCACCACCCACCGCTCCAACTTCCTCATGCCATGATTAAGGAAGCCAATCTGGTATATCTCACCCCTTTTTTCATTTCACTAATCTTGATTTCAAAAAAGCATGTACTACTCTATTTCCATTTCTAGTACATCCTTCATATCACATTATGTTAGGGCATTTTGCTACTGCAGGTTTGAATGAATCAGTATTAGGCATGATTGATAACTCAAAATGGGAAGATTTTGAGAGAATTAAGGAGCTTATTTTTCATGAGTTATTTTTGGAGTTCTTATCAACTTTTTATTCAAATCTAGTAATCTTGCTGACTATAATAAGAATAATATGGTTCTATACCAATTAGGGGGTAAAAGATTCTCTTTTCCTTGAATGAATTTGCTATGCATTATGGTTTTTGTGATGTTGTGTATATTACTAGTGGTGCGCTTGATAATGCAAAAAGTCTTCTTGAACCCATAAACTATCATTAGTTTTAGAGAGAGATTATACATGTATGAGCCACCCAACAAACCTATGACCCTAGGGTTAGCAAGAGCACTACTATAGCCCATCTTGAATTATGCTACTTGCAGTGCCTAATAATTGGCACTATCTGTGGCTAAAGGGAGAGTACTAGGTGTGTCACACTTAGAGACTTATTTTATTTGCATTATTTTATTAAAAGTAAAGTGCCTCATTTGGGATATGTTTTGCTTTCTATATGGATGGTGTTTTGAGAAAAATGAAGGGAGCTTTATGTTGGGGTTCATATATCACTAGGCTTGCTATGAATCGACGAGTTTTTTATTCCCTTACCAATATGACTTAGCTTTGCACCACATTACCCTTTAATATCACTATCATGAAAAAGATTAAGGTGGTCATATTTAGGGATGGTAGATATGTTCTGATTCATAATCTTGTTGAGTTGGGTGCCGATGAGCCACAGCAGACACACACCTGTACACCTCCATCGCCACAAGCTTCTCACACTGCCAAACCTTCATCATCTTCCTATCCTCCAAATTTTGAGGTTACTCTTCAGTATCACACGTATCTTCTACATTGGGTTGCTGATAGTATCACAAGTTTATGTTAGGTTCAGGGCATACCTCTTCCTTTATGACCTATCTTTCCTGGTTCCACCTCTACTGTTACTACTGAGGAGCTTCCTGATGACACTGATCTGTTGGATAACACTGGAGCTACCCTCAATGATTCTGCTCCTATGTATGATTGATTTTGCTTTCAGTTTATAATCATGTTTTATGTTTTATGATTTTCTTCTTTTTCTATTATTTTCTTTTCGGATATTTTATGTGTTGTTTTATTGTTTTAGTTTTATATTTCTCTTTGTTAGTTTTCTACCTTTTGCTCTCTTTCAAACAAATGTATAATTTCAGGATAGTACCTTTCTCCTACTTTTCCTTTTTGATCCTACTTTTATCTTTTACATTTTCACTTGTCATTGAGGATAACGTCATGGATAATGTGGGGGGGGGTGCTTTGATTGATTCATTTGCCAGTTTTTATTTTTTCAATTTAGTTAAAAATATAATAATAATAATAAGAATAATAATAATAATAATAGCCAAAATAATAAATTATTTAGGGTTTATTAATTTTTAACTTGTTTCCCTATATCAATGATTTGTTTATCCTGACTTTTTTTTTTAAATTTTGCTTTCGATACTCTATCACACTTAGGAATATATTAGTGCATAAGCTTGTCTCTTGATTGAATTATTGAACTATCACATGGTTTATTAATTAAGATAGTTATACATAGTCTTTATGTATGAAAAATATAGTTCTTATAATGTAAATTCTTATACACTCTGAATCTACTCCAATGCCCTAAGTAGGGGATGAGTATCCATAGGACCCACTCAACGGTATCCACGCTTAGTAATACAGGAACAATGGGGGATTATTTAGAGTGGAAAGATTTGAATGGAGAGAAAAATAAAAATTATGAAATGGAGTGTAAAACACATTCACAACCATATAAAAAAGAACTATAGTCCTTAATGTTTTCTTTTTTAGATTTATGCTCAATTGATTATAAATGGTTGTGTGCTTGGATTTTAACTAGTAAATTATTCATATATATTGTGTTTTTGTCTAACTATCTTCTTTAATAAACATGTCTCGATCTCGGTGTTATCAAGATTTCATGTCATAGAAGCTGTATGTCCCTAGTTGTGATTTGAGTTTAATATTTTTAAAATTTGGTTTTTGCTTGAAGAAAAGTAAAGCTTTAGTATGGGAGAATTTGATATGTTTATTATTTACATATCTTAGAGTTGAATTATAATAAATTTTAAATAAGAATTAATTAATTAAAGTAATTTTTGGGTTTAATTAGGAGATTTTTATCAGTTAGGATTTAATTAGGATTATTATTATTTATTGTATATTTGGAAATTTTTATTTGAGTTTTAATTGATTTTTATTTTTTATGTCTATAGTGGGCCCTAAGATAAAAAAGGAGTTGGCATGTTTTTTTATATAGCATGGCGTGCATATGCCATGTGATGAAGAAACCTAAGAGGAAAGGCTATGTTTAAGCCATGCGTTAGCCATAAAGAAGCCAACTGCACTTGAGTATTAACATAGCAATGTCACAACATGCATATGATGTGTGAGTGAAGATTTCTGACCCAAAATGATGCACAACTAATAAGCTTGCCCGTGTTAGAAGCCATATTGTGTGCTGAGTAAATTCATATATTTATTTGAATGAAGCACGATCGTGCCTCAAAATCATGTCACAAAGGCAAAAACTTCCTGTTTTGAAAACAAAAAGGAATTAGAAATCAAAGAGGATTCTTTTCATACCCTAGCACTATATAAGGAGTAAACACCCTTTTTAGATCAGGAAAACATAGAGAAAAGGTGGCAGCTAGTTAGAGATCAACGAAGACTAAGATTTTTTTTTATTTTTTATTTCATCTTCTTGTCTTTTTTATTATAATTATGGATTTCACCATAGCCATGTGTGGCTAATTTTTCTTTCAGAGTTTTGGTTAGGAGTAAATATTCTGTGAGATGATTTGAACACAAGTTTTTATATTTAATTTGAATTTCAGTTAATTCTTTGTGTTGTTATATTTATCTTGTATTCATTCTAGGCCTATTTGATTATATGTTTATAGATGAATTCACCAATGAGAGTTAAGGAAATTCATTAGCTTAAGACACTTAGAACTTAGATCACTTAACCATGAGAGTAGGCGAGCTCTTTAGGAAGTCACGATAGTAGATTATGGTGACAAATTAATTGCTAAAAATCTTAATGAGCTTGGATTAATTTATTAATCACGAGAGTAGGTTAGATTTTAATCCTTGCATACTTAAATGAACTTGAGAGAGTTTTTAAATATTTTAGAGTAATTACCCTTTACTGAATTCAATATTTCTACTTAATAATGTGTTCATGCTTGGATTGGAATAGTAAAACTAAATCTAGGCTCTGTGTTTACAAATATTTGATTTTACTTTTAATTAAGTTTCTATTAGTTAATTTTTAAACCTTGCTAAATTATTCAATTTACTAGCTAAAATTATAGGTAAAAATTGTTAGTAATCAATATATAGTCCTTGAAGGAATGATATCTTTCTACTGCAACCACAACTGTAGCTACTGGTTTGAAAACATTTGGATTTGATCCCTCCCACTTCTCTTTTTTTTCAATTGCTCAAGAATGTCTTAGTTTTCTATTCACTCTTCTTCTCTTTCCATCGTTGGAGACTCTGCCACCACCACCTCCAATGAGGCTATGCTAAAGCCAAAGCGACAATGACCTTGGCTATTTATTAACCTTGGTAATCTTGGCAAAAAAATATCTAGCCACTTGCCATAACGTTTGTTTGTTTTTTGTAATTCTCTTATAAAGATTAATTATGTATTATTATTGTAATTAATTTTGGGTGAATTATTAACAAGTGGGGTTTGAGATGGTAAATGCTTTAGTTGATGCTAAAGGGATATTAATCAACAGTGTTTCCTTTAAAAAAATAAAATTCCAAAATTTTTTAAAGGTAAAAAAAAAACACTAATTTTTGAGTTTGTGCATGAGTTTTACCAAATAAATTCTTAGATTGCTATGTCCTACCCTGAAATTAAAATGAACAAAAGAAATGTAAGTAGAAACAAATGCTTTTCAATTAAGGAAATGCCAAATTTAACTCGAATTAGTGAAATTAGTAAAGTGACAAATTTGAAAAAGGAAATGTGGGGCACTTAAAGGAGGAAACAAGTTCTTGAAATGCTCAAGATAACTTGATGATTCCAGGAAACAAAAATGGCAGGCGAGGTTCTGGATAAATTTTTTAAAAAAGGAAGTGTGAAATTAACCCAAATATTTTTGTTTTTATGTAGAAAGAAAAAAGAAGAGAGATGGCAGAAGAAGGAAAGAGAATAAGAAGAAGAGTGGAACCTTTGCCTTGAATTTCTCACCCCTCCTTAAAAGTAACATGATAGACGAGAACAATTTTTTTATATTTTTATTCAAATTTAATTTGCAAAATTTTTATCAAGGACAATATTGGTATTACACCTTTTGTATTTTCCTTTCTATCCAAAAAGATTTGGATAGATTCTATCCAAGAAGATTTATCCAAAAAATAAATGATAATGAGTTCTGTCTTTCACATTTATTGTTTACCAACATTCATTATCCTTTAAATTTTGATTATCTTCAGACACTTCCATTATTTCAATTGCAAAGTTTACATGTTTGTTTTTCTATCTATCTTTTTTTTTTTGAAAATTTATATATGTAATGGAAAATAATTTTTCATAAGTTGTAGATAATAAATAAAAATTAATTTTTTGAAACTAAAATAAACATAAATTTTGAAACTGAGAATAGCTTCATATTATGATATTTTTGAAAAAAAAAATTGTCTAATTAAAAATCTATAAATTTTTACTTTCTATAGGTGAAAAATTATTGTAGAATAAAGATGGATACACAAATACTAGTCAAGGACAAAAAATTTTGGCAAAATCCAACTTTTAGTCCCTCTGCTTTTCGAGTTTTTTCATCGAGTCCCTATCTATTAATTTTGTTCTGTTAGATTCCTATGCTTTTATTTTTTTCATTAAGTCCTTATATTTTTATTTTTTATGTATTAAATCCTTACGTCAAAATTTTAGTTCCTATATTTAATACTATATCCAATTAAGTCCTTACAAAATATATAATTGAATTCCTATACTTTTAAATTATACTACTTAAATCCTTACCATTTTTATTTTAGTCCATTAAATCCTTATTTTCAAAAATTTTAAGTTAATTATTAAAATCCTAAAATGCATATTCTTTTATTTTTTTTATCTAGTTAAAAATATAGGTTATTAATTTTTAATAAATTTCCATTGATAGAAATGTGTTTGATTTTTAAAAAGAAGTACAATACAAATTTAATTTAAATATATAAATGACAAAACATTTTTATAGTTTTCATTCAAATAGAAATTTTAACTAGTTATTAGTATTTGTATAGAAAATTGATGAATTTGTGATTTCACTAATTTTTTTTTAAAGATGGAAGAGTAACAATATTAGATGGTGCACCATAGCATCCTAGTTAGGCTGGCATCCCAAAAGCATCTATATCACTTGCTATACTCCACTCAAATATTATTAAAAATAAAATAAAACCAGTTATTAAAACCAAGAAATGGCAACAAAGAAATAAAAAACAACAAGCTAATATGCCTAGCAAAAATGATAACTACTTCTACCCATAGCATAATTGAACATAAGATCACTGCATTCTATAAGGTAAGTAGACCACCAAGTGATGTTGTTAAAACTAACTCCTATGATCGAAAGCTTATACATGACTTGGTTACCTTCTTTGTAAATATGACTCACATGAACTTGCATTCGGCTAAGCAAAGAAAGACATTCCTCCTAATCGTAACAAAGAGACCAGGGAACAACAACAAATCACTTGTGCAACAATTGAACAACCAACATGGAATCATTTTCAATCTAAATAGGATGGGGTTGCAAAGCCAAAGCCTTATGAACCACAAGCATAATAGCTATGAGTTCCACTTCAAAGGCAAAATGCACACTAAAAGGGGCAGTAAATGAGGCCAAAGCACTACCACGACAATCATGTATCATATCGCCATCACTTGAAACACCTGGAGATCCTCTAGCCGCACCATTCATGTTAATTTTCAATCATCCATGAGGTGGAGGGATCCAACTAACTGAAAAAAATCATAGGGGCTAGCTTTTGAATGCATATAATATGAAACTGAGCCTTTTAGGTAGACTTGAAAAGGTTAGCAAAGCCATGGCTAACATCAATCTACATATTAAACAAACTATATAAAAAGGACTATTTAGTGGCAATATAATGACGCTGAGAGAATACATTGTTCAAAGTCTCCAAATCCCTCACACAACAGTGACATCTTGAAACCAACGTCATACCTTTACTTAAAAGAACCTCATTAGTAGGCAGCTTATTAAACAAAGCTCTCCAAACTATAAAGGAACGAGAAGGCGACAAGTAATGCCTCCATAAATCCTTCCCTTAAGCAACCTTAGGAGACGAAACTCGATAAAAATTATAAGCCTCCGTACAAGAAAGATAACCATCAAAAGATCCATGATACACAAAGGTATCTTTATGAGAATGAGATTGCTTGATCAACATAATATCATTACAAATATTAAGATAGGCATCTCTAAAACTTTGAGATGAATCCTAAACCCATTAACAAAAATATCCTTTACCTGAGCATAAAGTTGAGCACACATAAGAGAAGGAATTCCAATTTTATCTGCAATCACATATATAGCCCAACTAATTATCATTACAAAAATGAAGCTTTGAAGAAGTACCAATTAACCATTGGCAATTGTGATTAAGATCAAAGAAGTAGTTGTGGATAGAAGGCCAGATTGAGGAGTAAATATGAGATGAACGAGCTGCCTTTATTATTGAAAGAAATCTTGAATGAAGAAAAGAGTAAACAAACCCATCATCACAATGAACATTCCATGAAAACTTGCAAAGTATGGAAGAATTAATGCAATGCAACCTTTTTATACCGAGACCCCCTTCTTCTTTAAGACGATAACAATCATCCCATTTAATAGTGATTAACTTTTTACTGGTAATTGAACACATCAAAATAAATTTTCTAATCGCTTTCTCTATAAAACAAAGAAGAGAAATTGGCCATTTATATACCATAAAAAAATGGAGAAGAGAACCATGTATAATAAAAGTAACCTAAAAATGCCTTAGAGGGGGGGGGGATGAATAAGGCTAATGAATATTTTTAAAAGTTAAAATGAAATTTTGGTATGAATAAGAATTGATAAAGTATAGAGTAAGAAGAAAAATGAACACAAGAATTTAAAGATTTTGAATTCTCAACAATCCTATGTCTCCACCTAATTTATCCCCAAGTTAGATTTTTCAGTTTCTACGATCTTATTCATAAGATTGAGATTACACGAGAGTTTTATGGCTTGCTCTTCAACCTTACAACTTGAGTTTAAAGTTCACTCAAAAACCAATTCACAAGTGTTTTCAAGGCTCACTCAAACTAATTTCCCAAGTGTTTTAATAGCTATACACTTAAACTAATTCCTCTATCATAGAATCTCACTTCATGTTTTCTTAAACCCAAAAAATAGAAGAACAAGAATTTATATTCTAACACTCACCCAACTCTCATAAGAGTTATACAAATACAAAATGTATAAGAAAGTTTAAAGAGCTTAATTGAATGCTTGAGAGTGTATAAACATTAAACAATTTTCTTAACGTTAAAATTATTGGGTTTTGTGATTCCATACGCAGTGGAAAAATAAAATTTGAATCACAAACCCGAACCCAGATCTAAGTAATTTGATCAATTAATTAAATTTAGGTTTTTCATTTTCTTACCATAAATACAGAAGAGGCAAGAAATCTAGAAGGTAGAGAGGAGGTTCACTCTCGTGACACCCTGCCTCGAGCTTTTAGTTTAGCAGTTCAGATTTAAAACATCTCCAAAAGAATCTGTCCTCCATAAATGTCCACATGAATAACCATTGATTTTGAAAATGAATATTTGTGTGCTAGCACCTTCTTTTAATTTCTCACAAATCAAGAATTAAAAAGAACTCTATGTTTTGTTTTCTAAAAGAGAGAAAACTAATTTGGTTGAAGAATAATGAGAGTACATAAAACCTTAGAGAATATAACATATTTATAGACATTTAAATTAGGGTTTCACTTGCCAAACAACCTTTTGGTAATTTCTCACTTATTCTTATTATAATTTTATTTAAAATTAAATAAAAAATAATATTCTATTTATTTAAGATAACCTCTACCTAAAATAAATAAATATTTTGTTTATTTACTTCCACAGAGCTTATTTGGGCTTGTTAAACCTATATTCATTTTGGGCTTATTCAAAGTATGTGACCCTATAAGTTCACATGACGTTGGCAGTGGGCCTTAAATCTCTATTTGGGCCTATAAGTCATAAGTGGCCTCTAGTAAGACATTATGACTACCCAAGTCATGTGAAGTCAATAATCCGACATAACCTAATATACAGTGAATATTCTAGTCCTTTTGTCATATGATATCTTGATTGAATATAAGGCATAGATTATGCCATCCTTATAGAATTCAATCATATAATTTCTTAATTCTAAGTAGAATGAGAATGATAACTTTTTATCAATTTACTTTAGCATGGCCATGCATTTTCTTCAGTCTATTTTATCAAAAGGCTCATAGATATCTTAGTCATATTAAATAAGGGACAAATTCCTTCTCAATCATTCATATTTCTTACATAACTCATTTTATACCCAACAACAACCTATTTTATCATTTGATTAATGATAATGTAAGATTGTGTCAAAATACAAAATAGATATATAGAAATCCATGGTGATTTCAAAGTCAAAGGACTAAGTCAATATTACTGTGATGAGAATTACTAGTGATAATTATCTATGTAGTATTCTTATGATGGGTCAATCCAACACTTTATTTCTCAAATAAGTACCTATGAGTTGATTTAATATCTCATATTCATTATTAGTAAAACATAATCATCACTCAACACCATACTAGCCGTAATACATTGTTATGACTAGGGACAATTTGAATAAAACTCATATTTAATCTAAGGGTTTTACTAAAAAGTCACATACTTGATGACCTTAGTAAGAATTGACTATTCATGTAATTATCATAACATAAAAAGATAATGAAAAATGCCTTTTTTATTAGATAAAATGATAAAGTCAAAACATGGTCAATCATAGTTGACCTAGTGCATATCACTAACAAAAATGATCTTCAGAGATTGTATTTATACTTGAGCAATTCAATTATAGCTGTTAGAAATAATAATTTTGTTTCCAATAAATTCAAACTCCATTTAAATGATATTTGGACTTTTGAGCTGTAATTACTTAGGTCCTGGTCAAGATTTCATCAATCCTAGTTGGGATGAGCATAAACATAGTTGTTATAGCCGTTATATTTGAAAAATTATAATGGTCCTAGTATGGATCACCATGTCTCGGTCCGAATCACCTTATCCCGATCGGGACTACCTTATCCCGGGTAGGGTCCCAATCAGAATATTAAATCAGGATATGTTATACCTATTTTAAAGAAAATTAATCCATAATGGTCCCAATCAAATAACTTGATCAAGGGCAAGATTTTTTGGTCCCAAGCATGATCATGATTGGGACCGAGCTAAAGATTAGTTTTATCCAAATTTATTGAGCACAGACTTAAGAAATTTCATCCCAGTCTTGATCATAGTTGAGAGCATGCTCGTGATAAATGTCCAAAGTGAATTTTCTTTAATAATTCTTCACCATTTTGACTTCCAAATGAGTCATAACTTATACACACTTAAAAAAACATATTAAATGCTCAAAATTAAGTTTGTTAATATCAAAATCAAGATTGATTATTGCTGAGGTCAATATAACCAAAGCAAGATGACGAGCTATGGAAAGAGCTTAACTTTTCCAATTTTTTAATTTAAAGAGAACTTTATCCATAAGAGGTTACAACTAAGATCTTCTTAAAACACTTTTAAAAAAGGTAACTGTAAGATATCTTAAAGGAAGCAGACCTTGTTGCATTCCAGACAATAAAGTGAGCATGTTCATTCTTGAAGAGGAAATCGAATTTCCAAAAAAAATTAGATTTTTGCCAATTGACTTGTTGACCAAACATAACACTATAATCCTAAAAAACTTAAGATAAAGTTTGAATATTAGCTTGACTAACACGCCCAAAAATTAGAATGTCATTCATATAGAGTAAATATGAGGGGCACTAAACTCTTCTACTACTGTTTATAGGAATAAACTTCAAATTATTAACCAATTAAAGTAATAATCTATTCAAATAATCTTCACCAAGGCAAAAAAGAAGAGGTGATAATTAGCCCATTGTCAAACCCCTCTTAAATATGCAAAATAACCTTTTAACTCTTCATTAACTGAAATAGAAAGGCGAGTATTATAAAGCATATAAGAAATCCAACCATAATTTTTTTCTAAAAAACCAAAGCTATAAAGGACTTCTAAAAGAAAATGCCACTCTATAAAATTGAAAGCCTTATGAATATCAATCTTAAGAGCCATATTATAACCAAAGCACCTAATGTCCAAAAGATTAATATTTTTAGAAGTGGCGGCAATACAACTTTCAATGCGTATACCTTTTATAAAACCAAACTGAGGAGGAGCAATAATATTCATAACAATTAAAGACAAATGATAGCAAGTAATAGTTTTGTAAATAAAATTACTAAGAATAATTAGCCTAAAATTTTTAATAATAATAACATCATGAGATTTTAGGATGAGAGTCATAATGCTCGGATTCATATAACCAATTAAAATCCCTATTTGAAAAAAACTACAAATAACCTCACACACATCTCTGCCTACAAAACTCCAACAATGCTTAAAGAAAGCACCATTGAAACTATTTGGACTTGGAGCACTATTCTAGTCTATATCAAAGACTACATTTCAAATATCCTCAAAATAAGGTACATACAAAGGATACTATTATTATCCTCTATTACCAGTTTAGGGATCACGTAACTTATATCTAATAGATCACAAGACTATTTCCTAAAAAAGAAAAGCACAGGAAAGTAGTCTACTATATGTTGATTAATAAGAACCTAATTAGTGACTAAAGCATTATCAATCATAATGCTATAAATACCTATTTGGGGCCCTCTACGAAGCAATAAATTGTGATAAAATTTAAAATTTCCTGTCACTATCAATAAGCCAATGAACACAACTTTTTTATTTTAATAAAGTTTCTTTATTTTTCAAATGCAAATAGAGCGTACGATGAGCAGCCATTTCCTTGGAATGAAGGATCTTAAAGAAACTAAAAACTTTAATCTCATTCTAGACCGAAATCAACTCTTATTTCACAAAAGAAATAGCCAAACCAATATTACTAAAAACCTCTTTATTCTAATAATAGAGAAAGCCATGAAGTAATTTAAGCTTTTGTTTGATCACAAACATAGGATGACCTAAAACATTTAGAGAATTCCAAAAAGAACTTATAGTAGAAGTAAAATTATCATGGGTCAACCATATACAAAGAAATAAAAAGGAAGGTGAGAGATTGAGGCAACATAAAATAATTGGATTATGGTCTGATTGATGACACGCTAAAGCATGGAACTCAATAAACCTCTAATTCCCCAGAGAAATAAACTTGAAAAATGTCTGATCAAGTCTAATGTCAACTCAGTTAGAACCCTTCCTATTGTTAGTCTAAGTGAATAGCATGCCCTTAGTATTTATACAAGTTAGACCCTAAGTAGCATAGTAGAAATAAATTATATGTAAGAATGTCTAGAAGGAGGACAACCTATTTTTTCATGAGAACCAAAATATGCATTAAAATCTCTTAAAATAAACCAACTAGAGATATCCAAAGTAGAAATAAAATAAAGCTCTTCCCATAGCTTGCGATGACTTGATGAAAGCACATTAGCATAAACACAAGTATATAGGAAAAAATGAATTGGACCATTATTTGTTGATTCGAGCTAGCAAGCAAAGAAATACTACTAGCACCAAATTTATTAAAAACTAAGAATCAAATAGAAGGTAGAGAAACTGAGTTCCAAGCCACCAAAGACATATCCAAACTCCTCAAAATAAAAGAACTCATAGAATTAAAAGGCAGTTTAGGCTTCAAAAGACCAAAAAAATAAGGATTATAAGACTTGTAAATATTAAAAAGAGAATGTTGAGTAGCCTCATTACCCATCCCTATGCAATTCCTATAAAGAACCTTCATTGAAAAGAATGTGAAGAAGCTCGTGTAAAAAGCTTAAGTCCAATCAAAATAGCATAAAAGAAGGACTTTTTATACTATTTCTTATGCAAGACCTATTACTAAGACTCTATCTCATCTACTTGATCAACCCACAATTTTTCACTAACATATTCTTATTTCAGAATAGCTCACTGTAACCAGAAGAATGAGGTGTATACTCAACACAAGGCAAGGTAATGAAACCTCAACATCACTTATAGCATTTAGCTCAACAACATTATACTTTGAAAGAAGACCATGTTCTATATTATCAATAACATTCTAGCCAACAAGAATAAAATCTTCCATATTGCCATAAACATCAGTATTCTTTTGTTGGGTATCATGATCCTTGGAAGTAACACGCTAGATTCATTTAAAAGATTTATTCAAAGGGATTAAAGCATCAGCCTTAGTTTTCTTCCTCCATTCCTTTCCATGCAAGATTGCCCTTTGGATGGATCACATAAAGGAAACGCAACTTCTCCTTTCTTTTTAAACCCATCATAATGTTTTAGGTTATTTAGTGTACACAAAGGACTTTTATGCCCAATAGAATGGCAGGTACTACAAAAAAGAGGAACATTCTCATAAGAAACATCAATTTCATAAAGAGAAACTTTATAATCTAACACTAAACTATATTTTAGAGTAGAGGACAAATCCACATCTATTAAAACTTTAGAAAAATGACTAAAATCTATAACCAATGTGGCTTTATCATTTTAAAAGAGATTCTAGTATTCTTAGAAATATCCATAATTAGTTGTGGATCCCAAATCCCCAAGGCAATTGATAGAACCTTGTCTAAATTTGCATAGTATAATTTTTTTATTTAAATGGATCAAAACCTAAACTCCAATGTTGTAATCTTAAAATACTATATTTCAAAAGTATGGAACCACATCCCCAAACAAGGTCCTTGTCCTGAGCTAAAGAGAGAAAAACATGGAAAAAAGCCCCTACCAGGTGATATTAATCTCCATTGAGATGTAAGACTCTATAGAGTGGACAACTTCTCCTTAAGCTTAAATAGAGTCCATGGTGTATCGCCCTTGTTTAAAATAACCCTTGAAATCACACTATGTTGACATAAAGCCAATCTTTTATGGTAAATATCAGGGTTGATTTTTATTACCTAATAAAAGCCAAATTTCAAAGCCAAAAGATCAACAGTAGAACGCTGAATATCAATCTGAATAGTGTTATTCAAAACTACAACATAAGACTTTGGTTTGGATAATGCAATGTTAGGGTTAGGGCTTTCAATGAAGGTTGCCTTAGTAGTTATAAGAGAATAACTATTAGGATTTGGTCCATTGATGATCATCAATGTTCATTGGAACACGAATCCAACAGTCATCAGGATTCTCCGGCGGCATTCCTCAAGTTAACTATCTTGATCCACCTATTCAAATTCAATCTATTAATAAATCAAAAAAATAAATTCACATAAAATTTTATGGCGCCAAATATTTATTTAATTTTTTAACAAAATATATAACTACTACAACTTTTGAACACATGATAAATTTGAAATTTAGATAATAATTAATTAAAATATAAAGATTTAGTAAATAAAATATCATATTAACCAAATACTTTATAATTCATATGACCTTAAAGCTACAATAATTCATGCATGTAATTAAGATACAAATGCTTTTATTTATTAAACTTATCTATCAATTAGCAAAAATATGAAACTATTTATAACATTATTTAATATTTGTAACATTATTTAAATATTTTTACAATATTAAATATTTGTAACATTATTTAACTTTTTTTACAGAAGTTTTAATTTACTAAATTAAAAGCCTCAAATTATAAGTAAATGACATAAAGGTAAATTATATAAGAAAATAATGAAAAAAATAATGATTTAGATTTTTAATAGTTTTACTAGGTTGCTTTCGTGAAAAAAAAAATTAATAAAATTACAAATTTATTGAATAAAGGTTGATGACTAATATTTGTCATATATATTTAATTTGGATTTCTATTACACATATTTTTAAAATATTTTTTTAGATTACATATATCTTTTTATTAATAGAAATTTATTATAAATAAACAACCTATATTTTAACTAGATGAGAAAAATATTAATGAAAGAATATGTTTTTTAAGATTTTAATAATTACGATAAAAAAAGTTAAATAAGAATTTAATTGGCTAAAAATAAAATTTTGAAAATTTATTTAGTGCGATTTAAGAATATAGGGAGTCAATTATATATTTTAAAAGGACTTAATTAGATATAATGTTAAAATATAAAAACTTAAATTTTGATAAAGGGATCCAATATATAAAAAATAGAAGTGCCAAAAATTTTCAAAAGTGGAGATATATTCCAAGTAATTCATTAATTAGTCATGGCTCTAAGTTGATGTATAAAAGTGAAAAAGGATGAGCAAAGGATTAAATTAATACAAGACAATGTACAATTCATGAATTTTGATATCTTTAATTTATATTTTTTTTTGTTATATTTGGAGATTTATAATATTTATTATATTATATTTTAATGCTCTATCGAAAAATAATATCGATACAGTGTAAATATTTATCGATAAAATTATATATAAAATAATTTACTATCTAAAAGATTATCAGAAAAATCTTATAAAATATTTTAAATTTATTTAAATTTTATTTTTTTATTTTTGTAAAATTAAAATATATTTAATTTAGCTTATTGTGATATCACATTAATTAGTTTAATATCAAACCACCTAAAAATTATTATTAAAATTCATATTATTTCAGTATTGAATTATTCATAATCAATTAAAACTATTAAAAATAATCAATAAGCGATAAAAATTACAGATTTTTAGATAATACATAATAATTACAAATTAAAAAGTGTTAAAAACGTTGATTTTATTATGAATGTGAATGAATAATATATTGTTTATAAATGAACAATATATGACTTGTGAGAAAATAGTTCTCAAATAATGAAAAGAAAATGTCTATATAAAAATATTGAAATTCATTAATGAAAAGTGAAGAAAAAGATAGATTATTCTCCAAATTCTTTCAATATTATAGTTCTCCAAATTATCTCTAAACTCTCTCTAAATTCTCTTAAAATCATTCTATTATAAAATATTTTTCTTCTAATTAAATACTACTAAATTCAAGTTTAGTTCTATAACAAACTAAGCAATTCAATCTTTATTTCACAACACGTTATCAATACGAAAAGCTCTCGATCAAAACAACAAGGTATATATTTCTTAATATTTAATATTTATAAATATATTATTTGATTATATATTATCATGGATGACTATGTCTCCTACTAATTTATATATATTCATATTTATATTTATTTCTTCAATCTAACTTTATATTAATTGTTATTTTTATTTTGTTTTACTAACTACACCATTGATGCAAAAATTGGTAGAAATGGTTCTAACTTTATGGATGGCTATGCCTCTTACCAATTTATATTTATGCATAATTATATTTTTTTATTATTTATGTTAATGGAAGGCTATACCTCATTTTATATTAATAGATGGTTTTGCCCCATATTTATACATATCATTATGTTAATTCACTTACTATAAATAATCATATCCAAATTATTTATTAATTTTACTTTATATAATTTATTTCTCAATATATTATATTAAAAAAAATTCTAACGGCTATATATTACCAACGGTAACATAACGGTAACAAAAGGCTATATTTTTCATTATAAATAGACAAGCTATACATTTTATTTATTCACACAAATTCATACATTTTCTCTTTCTCTCTTTAGTCTAAATTGTAAATATGATTTGGTATATTTATATTTGTGTTTTGATCATGACTATTATAATAGTTTTAGGAATAATTCATATGGAAGATGATTTTCTATTTGATATAATTTTAAGTATTATTGTATCATTTTTTGTACCGCTATTATTTCTTGCAATATTCATTCATGATATAATTAATTAGTAAATTTTGATTATGTTTGATTTATTTTAGTAGTCATCAAATTTATGAATTCTAATTGAGTTATTTTTTTTATTAGTTATCATAATGACAAATCTAGCAAAGTTTGAGTTTGTTGCTCTTGACATCATGGGAAAAAATTATATGTCTTGGATTCTAGCTGTAGAAATGCATCTTTAATCAATGGGGTTAATTGATACCATAAAAGAAAATAATAACACCTCATTGCAAGATAAGGCCAAGTCTATAATTTTTCTCCATCGTCATCTTGATGAAGGATTAAAATGTGCATATTTAACTGTCAAAGATCCAAGTGTTCTTTGAAAGGATCTAAAAGACAAATATGATCATCAAAGATATGTAATACTACCAATAGTCACTGATGAATGGAGAGCTTTACGCTTTCAAGATTTAAAAAAAGTGAGTGACTATAATTCTGCAATGTTCAGAATAGTATCACAATTAAAATTCTGTGGACAGACAGTCACAGACGAGGATATGTTGGAAAAAACTTACTCCACATTTCATGCATCAAATGTTACACTACAACAACAATAAAAGATGCAGAGATTTAAAAAATATTCTGAACTAATTTCATGCCCACTAGTAGCTGAGAAAAATGATGAACTCTTGATGAAAAATTATCAGTCCTATCCCATTGGCTCAGAAAGATTTCCAGAGGCAAATGCTACAAATTATTCCAAATATAAAAATTACAATAGCCATGGACGTGGGAGAGGTAGAGGTCGTGGACGTGGAAGAGGTCAATTCTTTGGCTGTGGTCGTGGAAATAAATATAATAATACTCCACAACAAACTCAGACTCAACCTCAAAAGAAGTTAAAATCAGTCATCAGTGGTGTTTAAGAAAGGCCCCAACATAAGTCTGAAATTATGTGTTTCAGATGTGGTAGTAGAGGACACTGGGCATGAGTTTGTCATACACCACCACATCTTTGCCAACTTTATAAGGCATCATTGAAAGGCAAAGAAAAGGAAACAAACTTCAATGAGCATCATACTCCTGTTAATGATACAACTCATTTAGATGTTTCTGATTTTACTGACAATGGAAATTAAGATAACTATAATTTTAAGTATGTTGTTATTACCTATTTTATTTTCAATTCTGAAGAATATATTATTGTTATGTATGTTATTTTCAAATTAAATAAAATGTCCTACTTTACAATTATTTTATATTTTTACCTTAATTAATTAATTATATGTTTATCTATTTTGAAGTTTAATATGGATTGTACTCAATATAAAGACAATATTGGAGATCTTTGCATACCAGATAGTGGTACTACACATACTATCTTGAAAAATAAAGATTATTTCTCTGAAATAAAGCTCACAAAGGCAGTTGTAAAAACAATATAAGGTCTTGTAGATTTGATTAATGGAATTAGCAAAGCTAAATTTATGTTACCAAATGGAACAAAATTTATAATTGATGAAGCTTTGTTTTCACTAAAATCAATAAGAAATTTGTTGAGTTTTGATGACATATATCGAAATGGGTGTGATACCTAATCCATTACTATAAATGGTAACAAATATTTAAATATAGTTTCCTATGAATCAGGAAAAATACAAGCATTGGAAAGACTGCCAAAACTCCCTACTGGATTGCATTACATGTATATACATGTAATTGAATCACATAAGGTAGTAAAAGAAAAATCTTACGATCCTTCAACAATAAATTTATGGCATGACAGATTAGGTCATCCTGGATCAGTAATGATGCAAAGGATAATTGAGAATTCTCATGGGCATCCATTGAAGGGGCAAAGAATTCCTTAATCAAATGAAATGTCATGTATAACTTGTTCTCTCAGAAAATTAATCTTGAGGCCTTTACCATCTAAAATTCAAAATGAATCACCTATGTTTCTTGAAAGAATTCAAGGTGATATATGTGGGCCAATTCACCCACCATGTAGACCATTCAGATATTTTATGGTATTAATTGATGCATCTAGTAGATGGTCACATGTTTGTTTATTGTCAACTCATAATATTGCATTTGCAAGGTTGCTAGCTGAAATTACTAAATTATGAGCACAATTCCCTGCTTATATAATCAAAAGGGTAAGACTTGATAATGCTTGTGAATTTACATCTCAAGCATTCAATGATTATTGTATGTCTACTGGGATCATTGTTGAGCATCCTGTTGCCCACGTACATACTCAAAATGGTTTAGCTGAATCATTGATTAAAAACCTTCAGCTTATTGCTAGACCATTAATAATGAGAATAAAGCTTCCCATTTCAGTTTGGGGTCATGCAATCCTACATGCTGCTTCATTAATTCGCATCAGACCTAGTGCATATCATAAATACTCCCAATTACAATTGGCATTTGGTTAAGAGCCAAATATTTCCCATCTCAGAATTTTTGGTTATGCAATATATGTACCCATTGTGCCACCTCAGCGCACAAAAATGGGTCCTCAACGAAGATTGGGAATTTATGTTGGGTTTGAAACACCCTTGATTATTAGATATCTTGAACCTTTAACTAGTGATGTTTTTACAACACATTTTGCTAATTGCCAATTTAATGAGGTTGTTTTCCTAACATTAGGAAAAAGGGAGAAAGAAGGGAAAATGGATATTTCATGGAATGAACCATCATTATTGGATTTGGATCCTCACATAAAACAATGTGAATTAGAAGTGCAAAAGATTGTGCATTTACAAGCAAATGCAAATCAATTACCAGATGCATTTACTGATACAAAAAGAGTGACTGAATCATATATACCAGCAGCCAATGCTCCTGCTTGTATTGAAATTTCAGAAATAAAACCTAAGAGTAAAGACACTCATGAGTCTAAAACACGCCAAAAGCATGGAAGACCAATTGGTTCTAAGGATAAAAATCCTCGAAAGAAAAAGGGAGTAGATAATCATATTGATAGCGAGGAAAATATCCCTAAAGAAATAGAAAATAAAGAAAGTCATGAAATATTTTCATATACTATTGCACATGAAATCATAAATGACAAAGATGATCCTGAACCAAAATCAGTCATGGAATGTCAAAATAGGCATGATTGGATAAAATGGAAAGATGCTATGCAGGCTCAATGAGACTCACTAAACAAGTGAAATGTTTTTGGGCCAATTATTCCTATGCCTAAAACTGTGAAACCTGTAGGATACAAGTAGGTCTTTGTAAGAAAGAGAAATGAGAAAAATGAAATAATAAGGTACAAAGCTAGACTTGTAGCTCAAGGTTTTTCACAAAGGCCAGGAATTGATTATGATGAAACATATTCTCCTGTTATAGATGCAATTACATTCAGGTATCTGATTAGCCTAGTAGTTTCTAAGAAATTAGAAATGTGTCTTATGGATGTTGTAACTGCTTATTTGTGCGGATCACTTGATAATGACATTTATATGAAAATCCCTGAAGGATTTAAAATGCCTGAAGCATTAAATACAAAACCTAAAGAAATGTATTCGATCAAGCTCCAGAGATCTTTATATGGGTTAAAACAGTCTGGGCGCATGTGGTATAATCATTTAAGCGATTATTTGATTAATAAAGGATATGTGAGTAATATTATCTGCCCATGCATTTTTATTAAGAAAACAATATCCGGATTTATGATTATAGCTGTATTTGTTGATGATTTAAATATCATTAAAACAGAAAATGAGATCCATGAAGCAACAGTATCCTTAAAGGAAGAATTTGAAATGAAAGATCTTGGAAAAACCAAGTATTGCCTTGGTTTACAAATTGAGCAAATGCACAATGGGATATTCATGCATCAAACAAATTACATAAAAAAGATTTTGAAACGCTTTAATATGGATAAAGCAAATCCTTTAATTACTCCAATGGTTGTCAGATCACTCAATATTGAGACTGATCCATTTCGACCCTGTGAAGAAAATGAAGAAATTCTTGGTTCTAAATTTCCATATCTCAGTGCCATTGGAGCTCTAATGTATCTTGCTAATTATATTAGACCTGACATTTCTTTTGCAGTCAGTTTATTAGCAAGATTCAGTTCAGCTCCAACAAAAAGGCATTGGAAAGGAATTAAACATATACTTTGATACCTTCGAGGAAATGTTGATTTGAGTTTATTTTATTCTAACAATTCAAAACAAGAATTGATTGGTTATACAGGTGCATGACATTTTTTTGATCCTCATAAAGCAAAATCTTAAACAGGCTATGTGTTCATAAATAACGAAACTGTAATTTCTTAGCGTTCCCAGAAACAAACGCTTGTCACTACTTCTTCAAATCATTCTGAGATTATTGAACTACATGAAGCAAGTAGAGAGTGTGTATGGATTAGATTAATGACACATCATATTGAAAAATTTATGGTTTTCCAATCAATAAAAGTCCAATAATTTTGTATGAAGATAATGTAGCATGCATTGCACAGTTAAGGGAAGGATATATTAAAAGTGATAGAACCAAACATATACCTCCAAGATTCTTTTCATACACTCAAGAGCTAATAAAAGACAATCATATAGATATCAAGTATATTTAGTCTAGCAAGAATTCAGTTGATCTTTTCACAAAGGCGCTTCCAACTACAATCTTTAGAAAGCACGTTCACGATATTAGAATGCGACATCTGCATACTATGTGAAGGAAGATTATATATATCAACTTAAGGGGGAGAAAATCATGCACTGTACTCTTTTTCCTTAAGCTAAAGTTTTTCCCACTAGATTTTATTTAGCAAGGTTTTAACTAGGCAGTTGTAAAATATTGTTTTTCAATGAGGAGTATTATAAATGTGAATGAACAATATATTGCTTGTGAATGAAAAATATATTGCTTGTGAGAAAATAATTCTCAAATAGTGAAAAGAAAATGTCTATATAAAGCGATTGAAATTCATTAATGAGAAGTGAAGAAAAAGATAGATTATTCTCCAAATTCTTTCAATATTATAGTTCTCCAAATTCTCTCCAAACTCTCTCTAAATTCTTTTAAAATTATTCTATTATAAAATATTTTTCTTCTAATCAAATACTACTAAATTCAAGTTTATTTCTATAACAAACTAAGCAATTCAATTTTTATATCACAATAGATTTCTTATTTTTTGTATTTTTTCTACTAAATTGATCTTTCAATTGTTAACAAGTCCCACACATATAGGTTTATAAATATGATTGGTTCTATATTTGCACTTTTTAATGTGAGATATATTCTCTAAGATTGCTCTCTTTTTTTAATGAGATATATTCTCCAACACTTCTCCTCAAGTATAACTGGATCTAAATCGGTTCCACTTGCTAAATGACTCAAAACGGGTAACTTAAACGAGATCACAAATGGGTCACACCTAATTCCAAGTCAATAAACACGAGCTCAAAATCACCAATCTGATACCATGTTGATAAGTCCACTCAAACAGGTTCACAAACAGGCTATACCTAACTCCATTTCAATAAACACAAGCCCAGAATTACCACTCTGATACCATGTTAACAAGTCTACATGCCTTGAAAATGTTAGCCCACACACATACATATGAACTTATAAGTAGAGTTGAGTCCATGTAACACAAAATCAATAAACTTATATTAAATTTCAATCTCTACCATTTATAAATCACTTTATACACTTGTACAATGTGAGATATATTTTCAAACATTAATATCTTATTCATGGCTTTGGAATTCAAGAAATCTTAAATAAAAAAAGTTTATAAGTTGATTACATGTGATTTAGTGTATGTATGAACCTCCTAGAATAAAAATGGCTATATTCGAATTCCACAAGTCTTTGATAATTATTTTTTAGCATGATCTATTAAAAATCCCCTAATATTTTTGAGTTTATTCTATTGAGCCCTCACCACCCTTTCATTGTATTGTATTGAGCCCTTATACTATTATTTATGAAGCTATTAAAGACCTTTTTAACTATCCCAGTAGTTGTGTTTGTTACGCTCCATGAATTTAAGACTAATTTGCTAAATGGTCAATTTTGGTCTGAATAAGATAATTGTCTACTGACTAAGCAAGGAAATGTCAATTATAATTTTCATTGAAAGAAGCCTTAAATTTCATAAAGATAAAAACCTTAATTACAATGCCTTCTTTTCTTTGTTCTTCATTAGTATCTATGGTTGTTCTTCTTTTATGATTATCACTATCAAAATCTTCCACATTACATCGTCTACGCTTCGTAATGTCAATATCTTCCACTTTTCTTCTTGTTTGATTCTTATTGATATTATCTTAATCTTCTCTCCCACTTTTATGGGTTAGCTCGAAAAGAATAAAAGGTGAGATATCGAGTTGTCTCAAAAAGGTATAGACAATGACTTTTTTACTTTATCTATATTGGAATAGTGTGTTGTATGTCATTTTTATCTAATAAAAAAAGTAAAAAAGGTTTGGGGTGCAGAGCTGTTATTGTCTTGTAAAATATAAAAAAATAATTTCCTTTGTCCTATTAAATTTTTTATTGTTGTAGACTATTAAATTGTTGCCATTGGTTGTTACATATAAATGTGCTTTAGAAACAAGCATTTACTATATGATAAATTCTGAGAATTACTTATTGAATTTCTTAGTGTTGAACTGTGTGGTGTTGAATTACTTAGTGTTGAATTGGTTGGTGTTGAATGGCTTGGTGATTTGGTTAATTTGGACTTTGTACAAGCATGGCCGATACATTTGTGGACCTTATATTTCACAATAAAGGTTAAATTTTTAAAGGTAAATATGTAGGGCAAAATAACATGTAGCTGAAAGTGATTTTGATATGGATTTGCTGTCATATCCAAATTTTATTATCATATGTCAAAGATTTAGTATATGTTAATATTGGTGGTTTGTACTATATATGTGCTAGTAGTAGTTCTTTTATTGCTTTAAAAGATTATGCTAGTGTTATGAATTTAAGTAAGCAACTAAAACCCATGGCGAACTACACTTGTATATTGACCATAACCTTCCCAATATTGCAAACCCTATTGACAATGTCTAAAACTAACATTTTGCTCAAGTAAGGATAGAGGGAGTGCAATCTAACTTAGAAGTAGAGGGTTGTGTATAAAGTGACATAGGGGAAGAATAGGATGATGACCAACATTAAATAGTTAATGAATTTCTGGTACTTGTGACATTGTTAACAGATGATGAGGATGATAAACTACAAGCAACTAGGATAAATGTGAGAGAGAATAGAAAAAAGACTAAAGCTAATGTTTTAAATGATGAGGTTGGTGAATAGGTGCTTGTAGATGTGATTGAGGATGATATAGAGTATAATGAGGAAGTAGACGATGATGAAATACTTGGTAGGGCTGATGATGAAGACTTAAATAGCTCAAAGTACATTGATAGTGATGACTTAGGTAGTTACCATACAGATTCAGATGATAGTTGTGGGGATGGTGCATTGAAAAAAACCTAGTTCTAAGGTCAGATTTTATGCAAATGCAACCATACCTGAATTTTGTCTAGGAATGATATTTGACAATGTACAACAATTCAGATTTGTTGTTATTAAGTATGCTATAATGAAGGATAAAGGTGTGTACTTTATGAAAAATGAACCTAATAGGATTAGGGCACATTACAAAAAAAAAATTGTCCTTGGGTGTTATTTGCTGGTACAAATAAAAAAGATGGTGTGTTTCTTGTAAAAACATACCATCTTAAGCATAATTACACTCAAGAGAGTAGAAATCAAATGGCAGCATCAAATTTTCTTGCCATTTTATTAAAGAATGTGATTATAACACAACCAAAGATAAAACTCAAAGAGATAGTGTAACTTTGCAAGTCTGAATACAAACTTAGACTATGCAATTCAGTTGCTAAAAATACTAAAGTGAAGGTTGTGAAATAGCTTTAAGGGGATTTTAAGGAATAATTTGTACACTTGCATGATTATGTACAAGAAGTGATTGTGTCAAATCCTAGGAGTTCATGTATTGTGAAGTCAAACAAGGATAATTTGGATAAGGAAAACCTCTTTGGGAGGTTTTATTTATGTTTTAATGGGTGAAAAGAAGGCTAGATCAAAGGATGTAGGTACATTATAGGCCTTGATGGCATTTTTTGAAGGGATTATGTAAAAGGTAGATTTTAAGTGCTATTGGAAGGGATGAGAACAATCAAATATTCCCTATAGCATAGGCAATAGACTCAATAAAAAAAACAAGTTTAATTAGGCCTGGTTTTTAAGGTGCTTGAAGCATGATCTTCCTTTTGGAGATGGACAAGACTATACCATAATTGCAGACATGCAAAAGTTCTATATTTCTTTCTAATTTCAAGCCTATTATTTCATTGATTATTGTCTATTTTATATGTTTATATGTTTCACTAACACTAACATCTTTATGTTTATTTATATTTATATATTGGGACTTGATAGTACAATACAAGATGAATTACCACATGTATATCACAGGATGTGTACAAGGCATATTTATATTGTTTAGGCTAAGAAATAGAAGGAAGATGATAGAAAAAATGCATTTTAGGCAGTTACAAAAGCTACCTTTAAGGCTCAATTAAAGAGTAGCATAGAAGATGTAGAGAGACTAGGTGTTGGGGCAGTGGATGACATGGTGCAGTATCCTCTACATCAATGGTGTAAGGTATACTTTACTTCTAAATCAAGTTATGATATGGTGGACAATAATATGGTTGAGATTTTTAATGGGTGGATATTGGAGGCAAGATTCTAGCCAATTATCTCAATGCTACATGAAATACAAAAGCAAGTTATAACCAGAATTGCTAAGAAAAAAGTAGTGTGAACTTATGGATAACTGAAATTTCTCCAAATGCTTTGGCAAAGTTGGAAAAGAACAAGGGACTATTTCTTGGTTTAATGAGTTTAATGAAGAAGAAGGGTTTGAAATCACTAATATATATAATTCTTCTAATACCCATACAATTCACCTTAGGAATAAAATTTGCACTTTTTGTGAATGGGATTTGACAGGGATAGCCTGTCAATATGCTTTCTATGCTATAATTGTAGTTCATAAAGAGCCTATAGATTTTGTTGCTCATTAGTATCACAAAGATACCTATATGAAGGCATATGCAAATGTATTGCACCTAATGAGAAGCATGGAAGTTTGAGATAAAATAGGAAATGAAGCAATATTGCCTCTTTCTTTAAGGAAGCTTCCAAGTAGGCCTAAAACCAAAAGAAGAATTCATAAAGAAGAGGTTAAAAAGGTGGGAAAATTTCCAAGAGTTGGGATATAAATGACTTTTAAACACTGCAACAAAATGAGTCATAATATTAGGGGCTGCCCAACTAGAAACACACCATATGAGGTACATCTAATATAATATTTCTAAATAAAACTTATTTTATGTAACTAATTGTCATATAATTGATAGGGTGCAACATCTAAAAAGAGAAAGGCAAGGGCACCATGTAGTCAAAGAATAACAAGCACACCTCACTAATAAACAGCTTCTCAGGCTAAAGCTGAATTTGCCCAAGATTACTACACAAGCAGTAGATAAAAAAAGGTAACAAACTCACACTTAAATATGATTTACAATATAAATTGGGAGTTTGTATAGATGTACAACTAATTTAAATTCAGCCTAAGTTAGGTGCGCTATGGATGGTGGCTAATGTCCACCAAATGTCACTGTCATGAATCCTTCATGTAGTGGGGCAGCAAGGGAAGTTACAACTACAACATGTTCAAGGTTTGGTTAATACTTCACTCTAAGATAAAAACTTCCATCTTTAAAAAATTTTTGTACAAGAAAAGAGATACGTATTAGAATATATGATTGGTTTGTGACTAAGGGATCTAAATTAATAGAGCAATTATTATGTAATTTCAAAGTACTTGATTGGTTTATGGTAGTTTTAACATAAAGTTAATTAAACTTATTTTCTTAGGGTACAGGGAATGAAAGTAACACATCCATAAATTCTGAAAGACCTTGATTCTGGAACTTCATGTCAATATTTGAAGCAACGTTTGGTTTTTTCAAGACCTAACATATTTATGTCAACATTAGAGCAACTTTTTATATTTTTTTGTATAAATACCTTAAGTTTGATGCTTTGTATTTGGGATGTTGTTGAATGGGATGTTTTGTACTGGTTGTTACATTAACCATGGTCTGTGTTTCTTACCTTCTATTATAATTAACACTAGGTGCTTGTATGTTGGTTGTAACATTTTGAAGAACATGGTTAATGGCAATTTAGAATAAATGTGTGTGTTTATAAATGTTATGAGTTGAACTAGTTCTACTTGTTGTTTGTGTTTTCATGACCAATTTGCATACATTAGTTTTGCCACTTATTGAATATTTTAATGAGCATGATAACAAACATAAGTCTTCACCTTTTTAAACCTTAAATAATATTATTGTAGTTTTATTCTTGTTTTCTTATTTTTACCGCCACCTAGTTCTTTCCATTATTGTAAAAAGTTTAAGCTTTAGTCATATGAAAATATAACACAGAAGGTGGAATTTTCTACAAGCATAGAAGTTATCATTTTTAAGCTAACCAAATAAATAACACATAAAATATAAGATCTGAAGCTAGAATTTTTTGTTATTGACTAACAAGTTCAACATATAACCAACATAAAATATAAGATATGAAGCTGGCATTTTTCATTATTGACTAACAAGTTCAACATACAACCAAAATCTAGGCCCATAAATTTGACACAGAAATTCAGCTAATAGTAGAATTTTTAGCTATATATTCACTTAAACATTTTAATCACTAATAATCCAATAAGAATATAAAACCTAGCTCTATAAAAATTCCCGCTTATTTTTATGTGTTTTGCTTCTTGCTTTACTTTAGTAAGTTTTATGTTTAATAAGCTGATTTCATTCTTCATTTCATCTATATTCTTCAGTATAGATGTAACCTTAAAATCATCTTCACAGTTGATCCTCAAATTCTATAGGTTCATATTCAAAGCTCTCAACTCATTCACCATGATCATGGACCTCACACTAAGCCATTCATCATGCCACTTGAAGAACTCATAATGACTTCCCTAACAATGATTAATTCCCAGTAAAAAAAAATCAAATCTTAAACCAAACCCTAATTTCATATGTAAACTATATTACCTCATGAGGACACCTGTAAAACTTCCTTCCTAGGTTATTTTTAGTCTTTGATATCATCAATCGCACACAATTTTTGCAATTATAATAAAACACAGCTTGTTCAAAAATTGAATAACCAAATTCCAAGTTTGTTGTTGCCTCACTAGGCTTCATACTCCACTATTGCTTCATACTCTGCTAGTGTGTCGAGCTTCGCTACTACTTCCTAATTCGCTATTACTCACCACTAAATTCAAGAGAGAAGAACGACCAAAATGTGAGAAGAATAGGAGAAGAACCCCCTAAATTAAGAGGTTGAAGAAGATAAAAAGTATTTTAAATACCAGAAATATCCTTTAATATCAATAAACTATCTTTTTAATTAACACACATGTCCAATATTTTTCTCCAACGTGTTTTTTTATTTCTTATTACAATTATTAACACTGTTATTAGGACTGCTAAAAAGGTCTCTAATAGCTTCGTAAATAATAGCATAAGGGCTTATTGACCATAACAAGTTAGCAATCTTGATTTTGACCTTAACAAACTTAATTTTGAGCAACTAATGTGTTTACTTCAAGTGTGTATAAATTAGGAATAATTCAAAAGTCAAAATAATAATGAAATATCAAAGAAAAATAATTAGAAAACCATTACAAGTACTATCTCGACTGGACTCATCACAAGGACTAAATTCTATAAAAAAGTTATAATTTGGGTCAAAGTCATGATCGGGACCAAAGCAATCTTAAACGGGACTAAAGAGATGCAAAAAATAAAAAAAAAAGGCAATACCCATCCCGATTGAATGTCCCAATCGGGACATTGCTCGGGACAGGGTAGTCCCGATTAGGACATGACCATACCGATTAGGATCAGGGTAGATTTTCAAATATAACAGCTCACAACAATTATTTGATGCTAGTCCCAATCGAGATGGAGGATATCCCTACTGGGACCTGATAAAATGCAACTCAAATATCCAAATTTTAATTCAAATGGACTTGGTTTATGTTGGGAATGCAATTATTATTTCCAACAGCTATAATTGGATTGCTTAAGTATGAATATGACCTCTGAAGATTATTTTTTATGCTAAGAAACTTATTTACTTATTCTATACTTTCAAGCATTCAATTAAACTTTCAAATTCTCTTTTAAAATAATTCTTATATTTGTGTAACTCTTGTAAGAGTTGGTTGTGTGTTAGAAATAGAATTTCTCTTCATCTTAAATCTTAGGATAGATTAGAAGAGAAGTGAGATTTGTTTCTAAAGGAATTGGTTTAAGTGTTTTCCATTAAAACACTTGGGATTTGGTTTTTGAGTAAGCATAGAAAACTCAAGTTGTAAGGTTTTAAGAGTGAGACATAAAACTCTTGTGTAATCTCAATCTTATGAATAAGATTATGGGTAATTAAAAATCCTAACTTAGGGATAAGTTAGGTGGAGACGTAGGATTTTTATTGAACCCGAACTCTTTAAATTATTGTGTTCTCCATTCTTCATTCTTAACATTCTTTCAATTATTACAAAGAATTCTTTTAATTTTAAAATTTTTTTCGATAGTCTTATTCACCCCCTCAAGAACTCTTTTAATTGGTATTAAAGCTTGAATTTTAGGAACTTCATTGCTAGAATACAAAATCATGGGAAGTGAATCACAAAATATTTGTTCACTTAGACTATTCTTCAATGGTAGTGACTATCCTCATTGGAAGTTCAAAATGGAGTTATATCTTGATTATAATTCCACCAAAATTTAGGACATTGTCCTAAGAGGTTAGGAACCACTTATAACTATCATTGATGGTGTGATAACTAGTCTTACAAGAAGCCAATGGAGCATTGATCAAAAGGAAGAAAATCACAAAATAAAAAGGCTATGATTACTCTAGTCTCTTCAATGATAAGAGAAGAATGAGGTAGGCTTCAACATCGTATGTCAGCCAAAGAAATGTGGGAGACCTTGAAAAATAATTATGAAGGAAATATATAAGTTAGAAGCAAGAAGGTTCAACTACACATGTAAAAATATGAACTCTTCAATATGAAACCTCAAAGTTAATCACGGAGATGAAAAATCGACTAAATGCTCTTCTTACAACCCTTAAGAAACTTAGTAAATATTTCACCAAGGAAGAAGTAAATTATAAGATTCTAAGAATCCTATCTAAAAAGGATTGGGAATCTCGAGTTACTTTAATTGAGGAAGCTCAAGACCTATCTACCCTCTCAACTAATGTGGTCATTGGTAAGCTCTTCACATATGAGCTCATAATTAAGCAAAAAGGTGAAGAGCAAGAAGAGAAATAAGAAAAGAAAAAGATCATAACACTCAAAGCTCTTTAAGAAGATAGTGAAGAGGAAAGCATTAAAAATTCTAGTGACGAAGATGGTGATATTGTCATGCTCATTAGAAACTTCAAGAAGTCTTTAAGAAAGAAAATTTTCTCAAAAACAAGTAACATCAACAAGAAGTTTGAAGGAGATCGGAAGAAGAAAACCAAAGAGATTATTTTCTATGAATGCAAGAAACTGGAACACATTAGAAGTGAGTGTCCCAAACTCAAATTCAAGAACAAAGGAGCAAAAGATAAGAAGAAGGCATTCAAAGCTACTTGGGATAATTCCTCTGAATCTAAAGAGGAAGAGGAATAATAAGAAGTGGCTAATCTTTGCTTCATGGCTCTTGAAAATAAAAATGAGATACCATCTACTTCTTATTCTTCCTTTAATGATTGTGATGATTATTGTGATGATGAGAGCTCTATTATGAGAAAATTATTGGTTAAATGCAAAATTTTATTATCTAAGAAGAAACATTATAAGAATGAGTTAGCTAGCTTAACTAAAGAATTTGAAAGTTTAAAAAATAATTTTGCTAAAATTTTTGAATCAAATGAAAAACTTATTAGTGATGTAAAATCTTCTAATTCTTTAGAAGATCAACTTAAGAAAGTAAATGATGAAAATCATAAGCTTTCTAAAGAGGTCTTAGAATTAAAAAATTATATTACTATATTCAAGAGAGGAAAAGAAACTTTAAATAGTTTTCTTGACTCTAAAAAAATTTCATGGAGACACCCATGAAATTAGATATAAAAATGAAATGTTTTCATCATCACATATTAATTTTATTAAAGTCTCACATGACTCCACTCCTTCTACTTTTAAATCAAACGAGATTCAAGCTTTCAAACCTAAAATATCTCATATGCTAAACAATAAAGCAAAGTCTCATAAAACTCACCCTTCATTAACACAAAGAGATAAGACTTAAACTAGAGCACCTCAACTCAAGCATGCTTATATATGCACTCAATACAATCACATTAGGCATGCTGCACAACACAATGCACATAGAAATGCTAGACATACCTATCAAAATACACATTGCCATTTCCAATGCATGTCTCACACCATGACTCAAAAAAATAGGAGACACACACTACCACAACACAAAAGGCATGTTTCAC
Source organism: Mallotus nudiflorus (assembly GCA_947683625.1). Lineage (NCBI taxonomy): Eukaryota > Viridiplantae > Streptophyta > Magnoliopsida > Malpighiales > Euphorbiaceae > Mallotus > Mallotus nudiflorus. Next base: position 303,329 of record CANTUR010001168.1, read on the forward strand.
ACACTAGGAAAGCACATTATCCTAGGAGAAACAAATTTGAAAATGTCATATGTTCATATTGTATAATCAAAGGACATACTAATAATGTATGTTTCTATAGAAGATTACACATGAATTTACTTCCTTTGGATTATCTTGAAACTAATTAACCTAGATCAAGAAAGGTTTAGGTCCAAAAGTGCACTTTAATTATTTTATGTAGATGTGCTTAAAATCCACAAGAACAAAAAACAAGTGGTATATCAATAGTGGATGTTCAAGGCACATGAAGACAAGGAACAATTCAGCAAGCTTGATGCTAAAGATAGAGGACATGTGACATTCAGAGACAATGTAAAAGGAAAAATCATTAGCATTGGAGAAATAGGTAATCCTCAATCCTTAGCTATACATCATGTATTATTTGTTGATGATCTTAAATATAATTGACTTAGTATAAGTCAATTATGTGATATGGGAAATAAAGTGACTGTCTATCCTAGAAATTGCTTTGTTAATAGTCTTAGTGAAGATAAAGTAAATTTTAATGGTGAAAGAGTAGACAATGTTTATGTTAGTTATTTAAATAAAATTGATAACAAGGACATAAAATGCTTAATGACTATTTCTCATGACATATATACATGGCATAGAAGGTTAGGACATGTAAATTTTGAGCTTTTAATTGATCTTTGTAAACATGAGCTTATGATTAGTTTACCTAAGCTTGAATTCACTAAAGATAAACCTTATGATGCTTGCCAAAAGGGAAAACAATCTAAGTCTTCATTTAAGCTAAAAAATGTAGTGTCCACTTCTAGGCCTCTTGAACTTATATATATGGATTTATTTAGACCAACTAGAGTTGCTAGTCTTAGTGGAATGAGCTATGCATATGTATTGGTTGATGATTACTTTAGATTTACTTGGGTATATTTTCTTGCTCATAAGAATGATGCATTTAAAGCTTTTGAAAATTTTGCTAAAAGAGTTCAAAAAGAAAAAGGATTTTGTATTTCATCTATAAAAAGTGATCATAGAACCGAATTTGAAAATGAATTCTTTAAAATCTTTTGTATTAAAAATGGTATTTCTTATACATTTTTATCTCCTAGAAATCCTCAACAAAATGAGGTAATTGAAAGAACAAAATAGAACTCTTGTGGAAATGGCTAGAATAATATTTTATGAGTATAATTTATCTCTATACTTTTGGACAGAAGCTATTAACACATCGTGTTACATTTCAAATCGAGTTTTCAAAAGACCAATTCTAAATAAAACTTCTTATGAGCTATGGAACAATAGAAAACCCTAAATCTCATATCTAAGAGTATTTAGATGCAAGTGCTTTATATTGAACATTAAGTATAATCTTGGAAAATTTGATTCCAAAGCCGATAATAGAATTTTCCTAGGCTATTTTATTTCTAGTAAAGGATATAGAGTCTTTAATTAAAGAAATCTAGTAGTTAAAGAATCAATGCATGTTGTATTTGATGAATCAAACTCACTTGATCCTAGAAAGGATGTTTGTAGTGTTGATGATCTTGTAAGTGAAAATGAGATTATGGAAACTCATAAAGAAAATGCTAGTAAGCCTTTGGAACTTGAAAGTCCAAGCAAAAAGGCAAATGAGGAGACATCTCAACCTACTTTAAAGGATGAACTTCTAAAGGATTGTCAATTCAAGAAAGCTCATCCTCAATATCTCATTATAGGTGACACTACAAAAGGGTAACTACTATATCTAAATTAAAGTCTATTGTTTAATTAGCCTTCGTTTCTTAAATTAAACCTAAAAATGGTAATGATGCTTTGTGTGATGAATCTTATTTCCTTACTATACAAGAAAAGTTAAATCAATTTGAGAGCAATAAGGTTTGGACCTTGGTTCTTAGACCTAAATATCATCTTATTATAGGCATTAAATGGGTGTTTAGAAATAAGATGAATGAATAGGGTGTCATAACTAGGAATAAAGATAAACTAGTAGCTAAAGGTTATAATCAAGAGGAAGGCATTGATTATGATGAAACCTTTGCCACTGTTGCAAGGTTAGAAGTTATTAGAATGCTACTTGTATTTGCATGATACATGGATTTTAAACTTTATCAAATGGATGTTAAAAGTGCATTTCTAAATGGCTTCATTAAAGAGGAGGAATATATTGAACAACCTCCGGGTTTTGAAAATTTTGATTCTCCAAATCATGTTTTTAAACTTTCAGAAACATTATATGGATTGAAACAAGCTTAAAGAGCTTGGTATGAAATATTGAGTAACTTTTTACTAGAGGAAGGTTTCTCTAAAGGAAAGGTTAGCAAAACTCATTTTATAAAGAAATCCAAACATAATTTATTAATTGTGCAAATATATGTTGATGATATAATTTTCAATGCTACTAATCATTGCTTGTGTGAGGAATTCTCCAAATTAATGCAAGGAGAATTTGAGATGAGTATGATGGGAGAATTCAAATTCTTTCTCGAATTATAACAAACAATGTAAAGATGGGATTTTCATCAATAAAAGAAATACATAAAATACATTCGTAAGAAGTTCAGAATGGATGGAACTAAGACAAGAAAAACTCCAATGAGCACCATAACCAAACTTAACAAAGATGAAAATGGTAAATCGATTGATGACAAGTAATTTAGAGGTATGATCATATCCCTTCTTTATTTAACTGCTAATAGACCTAATATTATGCTTGCTACTTGCTTGTGTGCTAGATTTCAATCTAGTCATAGAGAGTCTCATTTGAATGTCATCAAAAGAATTTTTAAAATCTTTATGGTACAATGTATTTAGGACTTTGGTATCCTAGGAGTTCATCATTTGACTTAATTAGTTATTTGGATATATACTTTGCTAGTAGTTTACTAATTGTTATCAAACACACTTTATATTTTTTATTAACTCAAAATAAGTTTGTTAAAATAAAAAAAGAGAGATTGTTGACCTTAAAAAGTTAGCAATCTTCATTTTGATCTTAAAAAACTTAATTTTGAGCAACTAATGTGTTTACTTTAATTGTGTATAAGTTAGAAATAATTTGAAAGTCAAAATAATAATGAAATATTGAAGAAAAATGATTTCAGAAAGTCATTGTAAGTACTATCTCGACCAAACTCATCACAAGGACTAAATTGTACAAAAAGTTACAATTTGAGTCAAAGTCTCAATCGAGACCAAAGCAATCCTAAGTGGGACCAAAGTAGTCCTGAGCGGGACCAAAGAGAAATAAAAACATAAAAAAGGGTAGTACCCATCTTGATTGAATGTCTTGATCGAGACATGATCATCCCAATCAGGATCAGGGCATATTTTCAAATATAACAGCTCATAACGGCTATTTGATGTTAGTCCCAACTGGGATGGAGGATATCCCTATCCGGACCTGATAAAATGCAACTCAAAAGTCCAAATTTTCATTCAAATGGACTTGGTTTTTGTTAGGCACAAAATTATTCTTTCCAACAACTATAATTGGATTGCTCAAGTATAAATATGACCTTTGAAGATTGTTTTTGATGTTAAGATACTTATTTACTCATTCTATATTTTCAAACATTCAATTAAGCTCTTAAATTCTCTTTTAAAATAATTCTTGTATTTATGTAACTCTTGTGAGAGTTGGTTGTGTGTTAGAAATAAAATTTTTCTTTATCTTAAATCTTGGGATAGATTAGAAAGGAAGTGGAATTTATTTCTAAAGGAATTGGTTGTACTGTTTTCCATTGAAACACTTGGGATTAGGTTTTTTAGTAAGCCTAGAAAACTCAAGTTGTAAGGTTGTAAGAATAAGCCATAAAACTCTTGTGGAATTTCAATGTTGTGAATAAAATTGTGAGTGATTAAAAATCCTAACTTGGGGATAAGTTAGGTGGAGACGTAAGATTGTTATTGAATTTGAACTTCTTAAATTAATATGTTTTTCATTATTTATTCTCAACATTTTTTCAATTTTTGTAAAGAATTCTTTTAATTTCAAAACTTTGTTCGATAGTCTTAATCACCCCCTCCTCCTTATAAGACCCTTTCAGGGCTCAATAAAATGCAATGAAAGGGTAAGGGCTCAATAAAATAAACCCGAAAACATTAGGGCTTTTTAATGGATTATTCCTTTTTTTGTTTTTTGCATAATACATACATGACCCCTATATTTGTCACTTTTTGTCAGTTTGTCATCTCAACCTATAGTTTTATTATTTTGAGACCTGAAAAATATAATTTTGAAACTCCTGTCAACACATGTGGCATAGAATAGCTAATCAGCATGTGTCACATTATAAGGATTTAATTGACTAAAAGCTATAAATAGAGGTATCAAACTAAAAAAAATGATAAATACGTGGGGGTGGTAGATGCATTATGTCATCATATTAGTGCAAACTAGTGCATTTTAGTCAAATTCAGATGTCAAAATGATAAAACTATAAGTTAAGATATTAAACTGACAAAAAAAAAACAAGTATAGAGGGTCTTTTTTTAATGCATGGAAAATGTGAAAAGAAGAAGTTTAGTTTGAACCGTAAATCAAAATGCATTACATGCATGCGGAAAAATGAGTGTTGAAACGATTGGAAACCCCAGCGCTTTGACTGTGTATAACCTCATCATAACACATCATTGAAAAATTGTATGCTTTCACTAGACTAACAAAATAGCCGCCCTATTGATTACGGACAGGGAAAAAAACATATTTTTAGTATTTGAATTTTTTAGAATTTGATAGTTCAGAATTTTAATTTTTTGTAATAATTATTAAATGTAATAACTTATAAAAAAAAATGAAAATATTAAAATGTATATAGCAGATCCATAAATTTCTCTTCATCAATATACAATTTTAAAACTAAAATATCTTATGGTTTATAAACTTAAATAAATATGCACTTATTATTATTATTATTATTATTATTCATTTAAGTTAATTTTATTTTTATCTATTTATAATTTCAACTTTTAATTATTTTTTAGTTGATAAAAATTTAAACTAAAAATATTGAAAAATACAATTTTTACCTATGATTTGTTTACAAGATTTTTTAATTAATGAAAATTTAAAATTAAAATTTTTCATATTTTTATTTATTTCTTTTTATTTAACTTTCTCTCTCTTTTTAATTTATAATTATTAGTAAATTTGACGAAATTGAAATGTCCGGAGCATTGTGGTTTAAATAAACTTATTTTGCTAAATATTTATTTAATAAATTATTGCGAGTAATTTAATAATTTTACTACATAACATCCTATATGTACTTTATTTTTCAGATTGTAACATTTAATTGCTATAAAAATAATGAAAACACTAAATTATTAAATTTTAAAAAGTTCAAATAGCATAAATATAATTATTCTTAAGGGATATATATCACCCTACATCCATAATGAATCTAACACAACCTTTTCAACGTTTTGTATATTTATATCAAATTTTAGATTTTAATAAAATTAGTTTAATTTGACATATTATTTATAATTTTAATACAATTTAATATATTATTTATAATTTTAGTACATTTGATATAATAATTTAACATCCTCATTACAATTGTACTAAAATTATGAATAATTTATCAAATTAGATTAATTTTTCCAAATTTCAAAATTTATCCATGACTTCATCTTTATCTTAACAATTTGATCTAGATTAAATTAACATTATTACTCTATTTTTCATCCTTTATTGGTTTGACTTTTTTAATCATACATAATGAATTAGGTAGTGGAGAATTATTTAAAAAGATCTCCGCTTGAAAGGTAGTTGCCAAACCCCTTTCTTGCTCTCCTTCAATGCATATGCAACCTCATCCAAGGCTAAAACCCAAAAGTTCGAGGGCAAATATATCGTTGATTAAATATTATTCATTAAGATCGAGAGACATGAGAATACCTATTTTCTTCCATCACAAAATGGGTCTCCATGCCTAGGATTTTGCCATCTTCGGGACCTGCTTGATTGGTGCCATCTGTTCCAGTATTTAGTTTTAGAAATATAAGATCAGTTGCTGAGATGAGAATATTCAATATTAATACATGATCTCAGCTCTCATGCCGATCCATCCCACATATTCAGACTGTCTCACTGATAATCGAATCTGAAACTAATAGATAATGTTTTGGAGCTACATCAACCACATTAAATGCTCTAAAAATAAAGGATAGAATGACAATGACTACCTGCTGAAAACTGCCTCCAACCATTGTTGAACGCGAAACTTGAAGGACTGCAAAAACAGCTAATCGGGAGGAGGAATTTTATAATGATTCCAAACTTTAATGATTTAAAATATTAATTAAATAATATCAAGTCATCTAAAATTTATTCACGTGCTATTAGATTTTAATTTTTATTATTTCAATTAAATACTAAATTTCTATCTATTTGAAATTTCAACTTATTAAAAATCAAAATTACTGTACAATGTCTCATTGGGTAGCAATAAGAAACCCTTAGATATCTTACTGTAAATAGAACTACAATAGTAGAACAAAGGAAATTCAGTATTCCTCATCTATAATGCCATTCTCTCTTCTTATATATTCAATTGACGTAAACCATCAAAGTGGATTCACCATCAAATATTGACGCCCCTCTTAACCTTAGTCATTTCCTAGATATTGTGAATAAATATATTTTATTATGACATATAGATGTCAAAAATTATAACATTTTCCACCCTTTCTAAATTTATATTAAACTTTAAACTTTGATATATCTAACCCAATTTGATCAATATATGACATTTAAGGTGAAATAGCTAATCTCTATTTTTATAAATTTCACATCCACATCATTTAAATACTAATTATAATAGTTAGTTAGACTTAAATCTCAATAATTTAAGAAAAAAATAAAAATGGAAATGAAAAATTTATTTAATTTGTAAAGACTATATTCATCTCTTTTTTTTTTACATATTTTAAATCTTTATATGAATGTGACACTATAATAATAAATGTTAGCTAATTCACCTTAAATGCTATTTATTTTATTTTATTTTATTTTATTTATTAATTTATGATCAAATCATAATTGTGCTAAAATTGCAAATAACATGTTAAACTGTTTTAAAATTGCAAATAATATCAAATTAGACTACTTTTGTTAAGTTTTAAAGTTTGGTATAAATATATAAAAGGTTAACAAGATTATGATTTTTGGTGCCAATAGGCCTTTTATTATTAAATAATAAAATTTTAATAAGTAAAATAATATTAAATTAAATGACGCAAAAATGTTAATTTAAATAGCATTTTTTTAAAGTCTACCCAACTTGTTATATGTGAAATGGGTTAAATTTCTACCTATTATTTCATCATTACATACATGCATCATTGGAGAATTATAATCATATAATTAGGTTTCCAATAATTAACTAGTTATTGTTATTAAATGATTTCCATTCTCTTTTTTAATTTCAAAATAATAATTATTCACCCACATGTCAAAAGCATTACCAAACACATTATCGTTTTGCAATAGGAAGTGATGCTTTTGTCCTTGTCATCTCTCCTCAAGGTCAGGCCACTAAAGACGATCTCTCCCTTGGCCTCACGACTGGATGAAAGGACGTCAAAGGATTTATGTAATTTGTACGTTAATTAATATTTCTTTCCTTCCTTTGTCCCTTTATATTTGTTTCTTGAAACTTGCTTATGGAACCATATTGACATAAATTACATTTGTATGTAATTACTCATCTATAATCCGCTTAAATTTTTAAAATTCCAATCTTTTTAATTTATGGCTGGTCCAATATAGTTTTATATCGAGTTGGCTAAAGTAGTAGGCATATGTAATAGAGATACAAAACTTACAAAAAATTCCTTTTTTTTTTTTAAAGTTCTAAAATTGAGTAATTCATTAATTAACATTTAGAACTACAATTAATTATACATCTCCAATTAGAGATTGTTTTATCTATGTCACAAGTACTTAAACTATCTTATTAGATACATGATACACATGGCAGAGAGAGAGAGAGAGAGAGAGAGAGAGAGAGAGAGAGAGAGAGAGAGAGAGAGAGAGAGAGAGATCTATGAAGTATTTTGTAATTTCACCGTTACTTTTTTTTTTATCCATGTATAAGAAAATAAAAAAAATGTTCTTTTATAGAATAATGTAGAAATTTATTAAAGTAATTATTAAATTGTCAAGAATTTATCAATAAATATTTTTATATTATTATTTATAATTAAATTAATTAATTTTTTATTTTTTTATTAATATTAATGTGAAATATGGTAGGATTGAAAATGCCTTACGAGGGTGAATAGGAATATTTAAAATTTAAGGAAAATATAGAAAATTGAAAGGAAAATAAGAAGTGATTTAGGAAAGGATAAATATGAATAACAAGGAAAGAAGGAGAATTAATACAAACAATTTGAGGAGTTCAGATTATAACCAATTATACGTCTCTACCTAATTTATCTGTAAGTTAGGATTTTCAATCCCACTTCAATCTTATTTACCAAGATTGTTACAAGCGTTTTTCAAGGCTCAACACTAAACCTTTACACAATGAGTTCTAAGCTCACTCACAAACCTTTACAAGTGTGGCTCACACCAAACCCATTCCAAAGCGTTTTCAAGGCTCACACTAAAACCTTCACAATTAAGCTTTTAAAGCTAACTCCAAACCTTTTAAAATAAATTGTTTTTTAAGGATCAACAACAACCCAATGAGAAAGAACCTCACTACCACTTCTCTAACCTCAAAGAATGAGTAGATGAAAGAATCCTAACTATGTCACTCACCCAACTCTCACAAGAAGGGTATACACAAACTCAACAAGAGTTTGTTTACAAGTAAAGAATATACAAAAGAAAATTTGTGAAAGAAATAAATTTAGCTCAATTAATTTTACATAATAATTTTCTCCACAAGTCTCTAACTCTTCAAATGATGTCTTGAGCTTGTATTTACAGTGGAGGAACCAAAATATGGTTGATAAAACTTTGATTTTCTTCTCCAACAAACCTCTATCTTCATTTAATATTTATTTTATTTTTGGCAAGAAAAATGATGCTCATGGTTGTAAGTGGAGGTGTCACAATCGTAACCTTCAATTTCGTAGCCGTTGGAGCTCTAAAATAGCTATTACAAAGGTTGTTAGGACACACAAGTGGTGTACACAGTCCTGGTCATAGACATGACCACGCACGTCAACGCCATTGCCTTCTTCATTCACTTGAGTCCAAATTGCTTGGGATCTTGATTGGTATGCTCCCACTCGTGAGGATAATGGCCATGACTATGAGGAAGACCGTAAAGGTCACTGCCACTTGAATGATATGAATTCAACTCTCATACTTTTAGCTCATGAGAATGCTCATGATCATGATGCCAACCATAAACATCCTTGCCTTCATGTTTTGGGCACATTTTGAACTCCATAACTTCACCTAATGAGTGTAGTCTTAAACCTAACTAAAATATATACTTAAAACACATAATCGTAGATTAAAATTGATTGTTAAAGTTAAAACCATTGTTAATTAAAAATTGATCATGCAAAGGTCAACAAAAATACTAATTTGTCACAAATAAACTACAAATAAGAAAATAAAAATACAAAATTATTTTTTATATTTTTTTAAAAAATTAAAATACCTTTTTATGTCAGCATTTTTAATCTCGTAAGTCAATTTGTGTTTTTTTTTCTCTAACAACATAAAATATAGATTATTAATTTATCACAAGAAAAATCAGAAATCAAAAGTTGATAAAAAATAAAATCATAAAATATTATTTCATAAAATTCCCAGTTTCATATTTGAACAATAAAAATTAATTGCTTGTCTAATATTATATCTAAATTAGCCTTACACTTGTAATATGCAAAAGATCCCTTTAAACTTTATCTATTATATTTTGTATGTATAGTTAGTATAATATGATTTGGTCATGATTTAATAGATAATTTCTAACTTAAATAAGATTTATAATAAATCACATCAATATAAATATATTTTATTTATATTATGTAGCATCCACTGTAAGTAAGTGGATATGTAAATTTTTTATAACAATTAGTTTAGATGGTTTAATCTCATGGTTGGAAAGAGGAGAGTATAGGGTTAACGGATCAAATCCTACTTTCAACCAAATCCTTTAATACCAAATTTATTCTATAAAAATTCATGGCATGCACAAATATGCCAAAGGGATGACTGATTGGAAATAGCCAAGTTTCATCAATGCAAAAATTTTAATTTCTCGACTAAATCAAACAAATTAATTTAAAAGAAATCACCAAACAATAAACCCATTAGTGCATTTGACTTCTACAAATGCAAACCAAATGAATTTGATGAGGTAGCCAAAAATATTAGATTTAAAACATGTAATTTTTTAATTGAGAATAAATATAGTGCATCAAAAGTGCAAATTAAATTTGTTCAACTAAAAAAAAAGAGAGAGAGAGGGGGGGGGGGTGTTGTCAACAAATCTCCAATATTTTTCAAGCAAAAGTTCATCCTCTCAAGCATAAAGAACGCAAGCTCTATTACCAAAATCATCAACAACAAAAAGCCAAATCACAAACCGCTCAAGGTTTGGAGTCAAAGATCAAGGAGATCAAATTTAACAAAAAAAAAATGGGCATGGTAAATTAAAAATTGAATAAGGAAGTTACGTTATTGGATTTTCTTTCTAGAATAATTTTTTAGTTGAAAATGTTTTTGGCGTGACTTGAAGAAATTTGAAGCAAAATCTTCAAAACCCCGAATCAATATAAAATGACCAAATTTAGGAGAGGAAAGAGGAGCTTTGGTAGAAATGGAGCTATAAGTTTGTTATTTGTTATGTGTGTGGGCGGAGCTGGCTTTTACGAAGGCATAGCGCTGGGTGAAGGCTGGGCAACAATTGCATAGGCTGGGTAGGTAGTAGCCTTGCTCGAGAAAGTAGCCTAGGATGGGGCAAGGATGGCGGCTTGGTGATGAGGGCTTGTGGAGGAGAGTAGCAAAGGCCTGGGCAGTGACTTGGGTGATTTTGGCATCAAGGGAATGATGGGTAAGAAAAAAATTTAAAATTTAAAGTTTTGGTGTTTTGGGTGTTGTGATTAATCAAAGAAATTGAAAAATTGAAGTGAGTATCCTAGGGTTTTGGGCAATCACATGTTTAGGTGTTTGAAAATTGAAAAGAGTTGGAGAAGAAATATAAAGGTTGAGAAATATTTGGTAAAAAAAAAAAGAGTTGTATAGAGTTTTTTTTTTCTTTCTTACCCTAAGTTCTTGAAATCTTCAAAAATTGAGAGAGATTAATATGGTTCTTAGAATTTTTGAAGAAACTAATTGATGGGCAAAGTGAATTTTATGAAAACTTGAAATTTAAAAGAGCAATCTATGGATAATTTTAAAGAGGGCTTTAAGAAGTATAGAGAATGGCTACTTTGAGGAAGAATATGACATGAATAATTAATTTCTTTATAAATTGAAAAATTTATCTTGGATGTTGTGATTTTTTTAAAGATGAGGTTATGGGTAAAGTGAAATTCTTGAAAACTTGAAACTTGGAAGATGAATTTATTGATAATTTGAAAGAGAAAAGGGAGAGATTTTTGGTGTAGAGATTTTTTTTTTTTTACAATTAAAAAAGAAAGAGTAAAGATGAAAATTATAAAAAAAAAAACCTTGTTTTGGGTACATATATTAATATAATTAGCTTGGATTTGACCGAAACTAATTATATGCGAGGGGCATTGTTTGAGCCTAAAATAAAATTTTTTAGATTTAATTTCATTAAGGCTCACAAAGTCTAAGCATGAAATCCAACCTATGGAAAATGTCTTGGGGAAAAAGACATAAGAATATTTTAGAAATAAGTTGAGGAGCTGATGCAATGGAAATCTTTAGAATTCCTATTACAAGTTTACAAGCTAAGGAGATGAGCTAGGGAAAAGTAGCCTGCAAGCTTTTATAGTGGAAAATAACATCTTTGAAAGCTTCAACTCTTGGATTATTGATTCAAGATTCAAGCCTATTACTTTGATGCTTGATGATATTAAGCTTACAATCACATAAAGGATTAAAGATAAGAAATAGCTTTATGAGAACCGGTATGATGAGTAGTGCCCCTCATATTTGAACCACTTCCAAAATAATGTAGAGGATTCATTAGGCTATCAAGTTGTGTGTAATGGTGATAATGGCTTTAATATTGGATATGGTAATGATAGGCATATTTTTTTCCTTAATAAGCAGTTATGCATATGCATGTCATAGAGAGCTCATTGGTATTCTATGTCCATATGCCATTCATGTTTACAACATTAGAAAGTATATCTAAAAACCATTATTTATCCCTAGTACTATTAAAAAAATCATACTTTGCAACATCTTAGTTTCCCATGATGACTATACTTGAAAAAAGGTTCATAAATTATACTAAGTTTCAACCAATTGAACCTCCCCCTTTGGTGAACCTACTAAGAAGGCCAACAATCAAAAAGATTAGATCAACCAATAAAGCAAATCCAACTAGCAAGATTGGTAATATTTCCATAAAAGGAGTGAAGCAACTTTGTGGTATATGTAAAAGAGAAGGCTATAATAAAATGAGTTGCCCTAACAAAAGAAATCAGGTAAATGTTTATTAAGTTTTTCATCGTAACTTATTTGCTTTTTTTTTCAATCTCTAAGAGTGTAGATAACTCAAATAATACCTCCCATGAACACTTGAGCAACACCACCTATGACCATTCCAATAGCACCAACCATGAACAATTCAACAGCACCTCCCATAACCCCTCCAACACCACCGCCAACAATATAGTCAAATAAAAGAACTCATTAACCAAGAAGATCACAATAGAGAATTGTAGTAGGTACTCCAAAAGGTTCATGTGGGTATGGAGTAAATGTGGATATTACATTAGCAAAATAACATATAATGTGAGTTTTTGTTTATGTTAAAAAATAGTGAATTATAATTTTTATTTATGCTTAACCTATGTCTTTGTTACTATAGGCTCGGACAAAATAGTGAAAGATTTATTGATGATGGTGATGTAATTTCTACTAATAACAATGATCTCAAAGTAAATTCCTCATCTTAAGTGAAGGGATTTAATAAATGAAAAGTCCCAAGAGCAAGCATCAACTAATAAACTGAGGAAGATTTCCTTTAAAAGGGATGGCTCAGTTGTCACTTTTACATCGAATTTGTCATTTCAAGCCCCTAGACTACATAGAATAGAGAGCCTACTATCACATCTAGACAATTGCTTAATGAAAGAGATCGAAGGAAAGGAAAGCAGATACTAAATTCATCCACCTCTGCTGTGTGTAGGGTTGTACATGAGTCAGAACACATAGCCAAAAGTCAAAGAATTTAAAAAATAATTCTCTAGACTCAATTCCAAAAATTTAAATCTTTTTCCTTAATTGCTCCACAATTCGAAGCGGAGATTCAAAGCAATTTAGAGTGGAGATTCAAAGCAATTCGGATCAAAGATTTGGAGCAAATGGGGAATTCAAATTGGTTCAGAACAAAACCAAAATTTAGAGATTTACATAAATTTTTAGTTTATATATTTAAAATTAATATTTAATAAACTCATAATAATGAAGACATATATATATTTTATATTATATTAATAATAGTACTTTTATAATTTTTATAAGTTTGATTTTAATATTTATATTTTAATAATTTTATAATTTGAACATTTCAAATAAAATGACTATAGATTTACTATACAAATTTTATTTTGTAAATTTAAATTTTTTTATGATATAAATATATATTGAAAATTAACTATAAAAAGATTTAATTGATGAGTTTATTTATTTTATTTCAATAAATTAATTAGTACTCCCTCTGTTCCTAATTATTTGACGTTTAAGGATTCTTCACATAAATTAAGGAATGTATTTAATATATGTATAAAATACTATTGTACCCTTATAATAATTCATTGGAAACTTTTATTTTGAGGAAAACAATTAAGAAAGCTTTAAATGGGAGAAAGATTTAAATAAGGGTGAAATAGGAAAAAAAAAGTAGTTAAAATGCATTAGTAACTTAAAATGTCAAATAATTAGGAACAAAATAGACACTTAGAACATCAAATAATTAGGAACATGAGGAGTATTTAAAATGTTAAATGTTATTTACTAAGCTAACATTTAATATATTTAGATATAATTTATTATTAAAATGCTACTAAATTTTATTTGTAACACATAATTCTATATTCCTAATTTTATCATACATTATTTATTAATTTTATAATATATCATAAAAAATAATAACAATAATTATTAGTGAAATTATATATGTGTGTATACATACATACATACATATACACTATCGGTCTGGTTTTGATTCTTCAGTTCAGTACAATTCAGGATGGTTCGGTTCTTAGTTCAGAGAACTCATGATCTCTATATCCACTCCAATAAATTTTTTAAGGACAATTTAGTGTGGAGAAAGTCAAACAGCCAATAGAGATTGTCAGTTCTAGACATTTTCAATTGGAATAAGGTTCATTTAAGCTCCTCCATGTTTACATCAAGGCTCAAATATGCCCTCTATCTATTTTTTTGGCTCAAATAAATTAGGGTTCAACAAAAAGTAACTTTTTTAGACCCTTTAGTCATGTTGTACAAATGACTTTAATTCAACCGTTAAAATCAACTCTTCCCTACTAACATAAACTCTTCCTAAATAAAAAGGGATAATTCAGCCTAATAACAATAAAATCCTCCTCCTCCAATCATTATAACATGGCTACAAGGGATGAATTCTTCTAGAGAAAAGAATATTATTATTATTATTTTGCTCTATAATTTTGTAAGTGCCAAGAGGGGTGTGAATTGGCTTTTTGAGCAAGATGGGAAATTTTTGAATTTTTAAAATGGCCAAACTAAAAACAGAATTTGAGCACTAAAAGATGAAGGATGAGAGCAAGAAAACACAACGATTTATAGAGGTTCAGCCCTCAAAGCCTACATCCTCTCCTCAACCATAAGTTAATAATTTCAACCCTTACAAGCTTAAATCAAGCTACCCAAGTATTTTCCCAAGGCTTACACTCAAACTTAAGTGTTTTCACAAGGCTCACACTCTAATCCAAGTGTTTTCAATGGCTTACACTCAAACTTAAGTATTTTTCAAAGGATCACACTCTAACCCTAATGCTAAGAACAATCCTCTTAGCTTACATGAGATTAAAACCTTAACCCAACTCACTCAATTTCACTATTGAGCTATTGAATAAGGGTTTTAAACACTCACCAACCCACACTTAAGAACACTCTTGAGATAGAAGGAATTTATAAGAAACAAAGATTAAGAACTTGGGTGGTTGAAGAGTAAATTCAAGATTAAAAGCTCAAAGTTTGCTCTAAATGTGTTTGCTCAACTTCTTTCACATGTTCTAGCTATGTTCTAAGTAGTATTTAAACCTTTTAAAAGAAAAAAGCTATTGGAGGTGCATTTATGCAAACAAAACCATTTAAAATACCCAAGAAAGAGCAGATCTGCACGTCATCATGATCATTATTCTGGAAGTGCCAAGAAGAGATTTGAATTTTTGTACTTTCATGATCATAACTATGGTGGTAACGATGGTCATGACACCTTTCTGCCAATATTTGGATTTGGTCATCATGATCATAATAAAATCGTTATGATCATAATTTTGTTCGTTATTATCATAACACTGGTGGTGACGATGGTAATTATAGCATTCTGCCAGTTTTGAAAATTTTTATTTCAATCTTTGTACTTTTACTTGAATATTTTTTCTAATGATTAGAACTTGCTTGTGATGATATATAATGAATATTCCCATTGAATTTAATCAATTTTGACTTCAGATCTTGATAAAATTTTGATCTTCCGTTTTACCACTTTTTTATGATCATGATGAGTCTGTCATGACCATGATAGGGCTACAGACTTAATAAAGTCAAAGTGCTAACTTTTCAAAGTTTGACTTGTGCAGTTATGATCATAATGCTTTTGTCACTGCTTATGCCACATCTGATTATTGAAAATATAATTAACTTGAATATAAACACTTAAGCACACAAATTAAATGTAATTTTACTTAATTACTTGCAACCATAAAAAATGATTGTTTTAGCCCTTAAGGTTCAACAATCTCCCCATTTTTTATAGTAACACATAATTATGTAAAATTATGCTAAAAATTGGAAGGAATTACTCCCCTATAAAATAACCCTAAAATTAAAATTGCAAAAATCATTAAACAAGTCCATTTTGCATATTTAGGCAACAAGTCATTTACCACAAACCATAATTGATAATCTATATCCAAAGTTCAACACATCAAATAAACAACAATCATTCCAAAAATATATGGATATCCATAACATTTACCAAACACAGTATAACCAATAATTGTTCCATAAAATCAATATATATTCTTTGACCAACAATTTTCAATTTCCAAAAATTAGTCAAAAAAAAAACTTTCTCCCTTTCAAAAATAATTCTCAACCATGAAAAATTTTCTCCCCAAACACAATTCAAAACATTTTACATTTTCTCCCCCATTATTACTATGAAAAATAATAAGAGAGAGAGTGGAGGCAAAATGTGTCAATCAAAGCAAATGTGCCTAAAAAGGTGAAATTTCATAACCATATCAAGTTCTAAAAACATATAACATGAATATCCAAAAGGATATCTATGCCAAATCAAACACAATTTGACTAACAATTGATAACTAACAATTTACTACACATAAGCAATATCCATAACCAACATTTTTTCATAAAATTAGCATCCACAAAATAGTTCATAAGATCCAATATTTAAAAACCAAATCAACATTTGTGAAAATGGAATAGTGCAATTACATAGCCATCAACAACTCCATTTTAGCCAAAAGGAAAATCAATAGCCATATAGAATTACTCACCAACAAGTCACAAAGTAACCAAGATGTAAAAATTCCAATTAAACCAAGGAGTTCCCACAATTATCAATTAACCAACATCAAGGTTCTCAAACATCCAAAATTAAATATTCAATAAAATCAAAACTTAATAACTATAGAAAATTCAATAACCAATAGCAATTTAACTAAATAGAAATTCAATATCCATATCTAATAGCTACAAGCAAAACATAGAGAATCTAATACATAATACCTCCACTTTAACCAAAAGAAATATCACAACACATCGATAAAGTTTGCATATCCATAGCAAGTTAAGTATAAAAATAACAAATTTTGCAAAATCAATATCCAATATCATAGTCACAAAATCAATATTCAAGGTTAATTATCCAACAACTACAGTAATAAAAAAAACAACATCCAAAAATAGCACTTCAAATTTAATAAAAAAGGAATGTTCACAAATACTAAATATCCACCACTGTTTTCATAGCAAATTTACATAACACAGTTACAAATAAAATCGCCAAATAACTAAGCCGAACAGTAATAGCCTATTTAGCCTTTTCTCCCCCTTTGTTATCATAAAAAACAATTGGACAAAGGGGGAAGCTATTGTTCAAGGCCATGTAAGGCAACAAATGTGTTCCATTTGGTTATAGGCTGTAACCATATAAAGTTCCACAAAGACTTGAAAAGCACAAATTAAAATAGTTAACCCAAAAAAATTATGACATGTGATGCATGATGTAGACTCAATGATATTCATGAAGGGCATGAAGGTTGGTCTTTAAGGAGGCTACACCAACAACAAGTTCTTTATCTTATGGTATATGGTTCCAAGTTGGGATTCCAAGACTGCAAGGGTGGTATGAATGGCACTAAATTAACTGTCCATGTGAAGTTTAAGCTAGTTTAGCATTAATTGAAGAAGATTTTCATTAAAATAAGGGTCTTCCCTTTCTCACCACACCACAAAACAAACAATTCCAACCTTCCAACATTCCCATGGCTTTTTTTCTACTAAGAACATAATAGGATGCAAAAACTCTCACCTCTTTCTTTTTGCTCTTTGGTTGCAAGTGAAGAGAGCACAGGGTCATATAGGCCCTTTTTTTACATGACTTTCATCTTTGTTCCCTTCTTTATCGACTCAAGTGAGGTTGACATGTTAACATATTTGATTCAAGAAAAAGATGTTTCAACTATTTTAGATTCCCACTAAAGATGAGAAGATGATGGGAGATGATAATGAAATGATTATCATAATGATGTGGGTTTGGGGTAAAACCATGGGGAGAAAAGGAATCTTAAGAAAAAGAAAAAATTAGGTTAAAAACAGAATGGGTGGCACAAAGAGGATGAAAATGAAAGGGTTAGAGTAAAAAATACTTTAAATACCCAACACTAACCCCAGATGCATCACTGGTCATGAGGAAGGTGTTATGATTATGACAAAAACCCACTTTCTGTCTAGAAATTTAAATGCATTAAAAAATGATTGCAAATGAATTATAACCAGTGATTAAATTTTATAATTATGACAATTGACTCACCCAAAATAATTTTGGATAAAACTTGAATTTATTTAGAGAAAAACAAAACCTTCATTATCAATAACAATAGAGCAATTATCATGATTTGTAAATAGAATTTTCAAAAATCAAACATTATACTTAGGTTGAGCCTCTTCAAACACCATAGGGACTAATTAAATATTGCATCATAATCAATCAAGGTTCAAATAAATAGCAAATTAACCACTCAAGGTTCAAGCAATTAATTAAAATGCCACAAACAAACACACATCACAAAGTAGTTTTATCCAACATATCAATCTCTATTTTGATGAAGTTCATTATTTCTTTATAAAGATGTTTAGTAAATATATCTGCAAGTTTGTTAGTTGTATCAATAAATTCCAATACAACATCTCCTTTGTTAGCTCAAATGGATGAGTCTTAAAAAATATACAATAATTGAATAGGTCTAATAGAGGTTACCTTGTTTTTGGGTTTAATTAAACTTTTCACTTGCTTACCCATTTGACAAGCTCCAGATATGTTATGCTTTTGGAACTTCACTTTAGGGAGGATAATGACATGATCACCTTTGCTTAGATCTCCAATTAGGTCCATGCTAGCATGACCAAATCTTCTATGCCACATCCAAGTGTCGTCCTTTGACATTGTCGCCAAATGTAACTTTGCCTCCCTTTTTCATCTCCAAATAAGAGAAGAGGTTGGCCTTCTTAGTCATATGCCTTGAACATACACCATCTAGATACCACTTTTCTTTGCATATTATGGATTTCAAGAACAGCTATAATAAAATGTTTCATCACACTTTAAGTACCTAAATGTATTTGGGCCTTTAGGGTTAGTATTCAAAGATTCATCATTTAAGTACCCCAAACGAGTCTTTCTAATATAACATCTAAAATTTTTCTGTCCAATCATACTACAATAATGATATCTATAATTTGGTGTATACTCTTTCATTTTAAAACTATGAAAACCATAAGAATGAGCATGATTGTGTTTCTTAAGCTTGGGTCCTCTTGAGCTATTAGCTCTGGATTTGTTAATCTTAATTCCATTAGACTTTTTAGGTCCATTAGTTTTAAGACTAGGTCTTTAATAAACCTTAGTAATTAGAGTACTAGGATTTTCATTCTTTGAGGAACTAGCATAAGCATTTTTGAAACAAATCCATTCTTAGATTTTAAAGGAGTGGAAGACATAGGAATCATACCATCAAGAATTTCTTTTCTTTTGTTAAATCTAGAAATGGACTCCTTGAGATTGCCATTTTATTTTTCTAAAAATATATTTTATTTAATAAGTTTAGCATTTTCATTTGTAATCTCAATTTTCTTAGAATTACATTCATTCAATGAATTGGTTAACTCTTCATTAGAAGATCTTGACTTCTCAAGTTCTTCTTC
This sequence comes from Mallotus nudiflorus, assembly GCA_947683625.1. Classification (NCBI taxonomy): domain Eukaryota; kingdom Viridiplantae; phylum Streptophyta; class Magnoliopsida; order Malpighiales; family Euphorbiaceae; genus Mallotus; species Mallotus nudiflorus. The sequence continues at coordinate 323,154 of CANTUR010001168.1, forward strand.
TAGAGCTTTCATCATTTCTTTGAGTAAAGTAATTATAGATAAATATTTATCATATTTATGCATTAATTTCACATAAGCATATAACATTTCATCGTTGGATTCAAGGTCTAGAGTTACCTCATCACTTAAAGGTTCCTCCAAGGCCATAAGGCATAAATTAACGACTTTTCCATCAGTATCATCATTATTAGACTCACTAGTGCCTTCATGCTTAGTATTTAAGCATTCCTATATTTCTTTGGTGAATCTCAAATGCTCAATTTCATTATATTCTTCTCTACTTAAGCCATAATAAAGAATGGTGATTGCTTTTTTATATCTCAAGTTAGCTTTAGATTACTCATCACTCCATTCCTTTCTAAGAATGGTCACCTCATTATCTTTATTATCTTTCTTTATTGGAGGACTCTAACCTTCTTAAATAATATCCCATAAATTGACTCCTTCACTATCCAAGAATATCTCCATTTCATTTCTCCAATATGCATAATCAGTACCATTAAAAAATGGAGGTCTTATGTAGCTAAGACCATGAATGTCGAGGGCAGCAATAACTTGACTTGTGGAGGCCATGATTTTTTTCTAAGAAGGTTAAATCTTTAAGAATGGAGACCAAAGCTCTAATATCAAATGTAATTCAACAAGTGCTAAGAGGGGGGTAAATTGGCTTTTTTAGCAAGATGGGAAATTTTTGAATTTTAATAATAAGCAAACTAAAAATAGAATTTGAGCACTAAAACATAAAGGATAAGAGAAAGAAAACATAAGGATTTATAGAGGTTTAGCCCTCAAAGGCTACATCCTCTCCTCAACCATAAGTTAAGAATTTCAATCCACTATCAACCTACTTTAAAGTGTAGATTAAACCTATACAAGCCTAAATCAAGCCACCCAAGTGTTTTCCTAAGGCTCACACTCAAACTTAAGTGTTTTCACAAGACTCACATTTTAACCTAAGTTTTTTCAATGGCTCATACTCAAATATAAGTGTTTTTCAAAGGATTACACTCTAACCTAAATGCTAAGAGCAATCCTCTTAGCTTACAAGTGATTAAAACCCTAACCCAACTCACTTAATCTTAATATTAAGCTATTGAATAATGGTTTTAAATACTCATCAACCCATACTCAAGAACATTCTTAAGATAGAAGGAATTTACAAGAAATAAAGATTAAGAACTTGGGTGGTTGAAGAGTAAATTCAAGATTAAAACCTCAAAGTTTGCTCTAAATGTATTTGCTTAACTTTCTTTACATGTTCTAGCTCTATTCTAAGTAGTATTTAAACCTTTTAAGAGAAAAAGAGCTATTAGAGGTGCATTTAATGCAAATAAAGCCATGTAAAGTACCCAAGAAAGAGCAAGTCTCCATGTCGTCATGATTATGACAAAATCATCATGATTATAATTCTGGAGGCACCAAGAAGAAATTTGAATTTTCGCACTTTCATTGTCATAACTATGGTGGTAACAATGGTTATGACACCTTTCTGTGAATTTTTGGATTTGGTCATCATGATCATAATAAAATCGTCATGATCATAATTTTGCCCTTCATGATCATAATACTGGTGGTGACAATGGTTATGACAGCATTCTATCATTTTTGAAATTTTTTATTTAAATCTTCGTACTTTTGCTTGAAATTTTTTTTTTATGATTACAACTTACTTGTGATAGCGTGTATAATGAATATTCCCATAAAATTTGATCAATTTTGATTTCAGATCTTAATAAAAATTTGATCTTCCATTTTACCACTTTTCCATGATCATGATGAGTATGTCATGACTCATGACAAGGCTACAGACTTAATAAAGTCAAAGTGCTAACTTTTCAAAGCTTGACCTGTGTAGTTATAATCATAATGCTTTTGTCACTACTTATGTCACATTTGATTATTGCAAATATAATTAACCTAAATATAAAAACTTACCACATAAATTTAATTTAATTTAATTTTACTTAATTACTTGTAACCATAAAAAATGACTATTTTAACCCTTAAGGTTCAACATGCTCTATAAAGTATTTGATTATATACAAGAAAGAAAGTAGCAGTGACCCACTTCATAAATAAAAATAAATTTTTTCAAAGAAAATTTTTCTTTTTGGATCTCTCCTTTCATTTCAACTCATTACTTGCCCTAAAACAATAAGTTAAGGAGTAGCAATAGCAATTAGAGAAGACATTATTGCACAGAGTAAAAGGAAGAAGATAAGTTTTTTTTTCTCTCTCACCACCTCTCAGATTTCTCATATATTGTTAAACCTTAGTCATTCCTTCCACTAATCCACACCTTTTCCCCACCGCCACTTTTTTGTTTCCTCTGCCTTAATCATAGTCAGTTGTATTAATAGTAGCAATAATAGGGGAGGTGTTTCAGATGACATTATTTCAAATCATCCCTGACAATTTCTCCATCTCCATCAAGGTTTCAAAACTCTCTCTTCACCTCCTTCTCCTCTCTGCTATCATCATAAGGTGGGTTTTAAATCATTTTATTAATTGATTGTTAGAGGAATTTTTTATTGAATTTTGATATGTTTGTTTTAGGTGCACGTTATGGAATGGAGTGTAGAGTATCATTAATGAGGAACTTTAAAATATCTATAGAATATTCCAAGGAATTAGATTCATTTAAAAAGAATAATGAATTTAAAGAATTGGGTCAAGATATCGGAGTTGGAATTATAAGGTTTGTGTTGGAGATTTATGGATTAGTCCTTAAGTTTTTAGGGATTTGTCATTGAAGGGTTGATTTTAATAGTAGGGGTTGAGAATTGGATCTAAAGAAGATGATTAAAGAACTTGAGTTTTTGGATGTACCTTTTATGTTTTCATGAAGAGTTTATGTTAATGAAGATGACAGCCGTTTGTCCAACATGGTCGAAAAGGGCCAAAAAAGCTATTTTTTATTAAACCTTAATTTATTTGAGAAAAAAAAATATTGAGGGCATATTTGAGCCTCAATGCAAACATGGGGAGCTTAAACGAACCTTATCCCTTTTCAATTCAATTTTTTGGGATGATTCTAGTTCTCAAAAACCTGTGAACAGTCCTAACTTCGAGCATAAACCTTTTGAAAGTGCCTTAGAGGGAGGGGTGAATAAGGATAATGAAAGATTTTAGAAAATTAAAAATGAATTTAAAGGATGAATACGAATTAATAGAGAATACAGTAGGAAGAACAATGAACATAAGGATTTAATGAGTTCAGATTCTTAACAATCCTACGTTTCCACCTAAATTATCCCCAAGTTAGAATTTTTCAATATCCGCAATCTTATTCACAAGATTAAGATTACACAAGAGTTTGAGGCTCACTCTTTTAACCTTACAAGTTGCATTTTCAAAGCTCACTCAAAAACTCAAATCCCAAGTGTTTTTATGGCTAAACACTTAAACCAATTCCTTTAGAAATAAATCTCACTTCCCTCTTAATCTATCCTAAGATTTTCGATGAACAAAAATTCTATTTCTAACACAACCAACTCTCACAAGAGTTATACAAACAAAGAATGAATATTTGAAAGTTTAAGAGCTTTAATGAATATTAAGATAGAAAATTATAATGAATAAGTATCTTAACTTCAATTGAGCTTAAGTAGGTGTTTATATAGATAAACACTTAAAAATATGGTTGTTGGAGACTTAAAAATATGGTTGTTGGAGACTTAAAAATATGGTTGTTGGAGATGTCAAACATGTCTCCAACATCTATTTTTTAAATTCAAAAATATGACAATTGGAATGTCACTATAGCAGCAGAGCTTTAATCACAACCTACCATTCACTTTGGTTTTCTGTCACCATAGCAAACCTTACTTCAGTCATAACTTACTATTCATTTTAGCTTTCTGTCACCATAGAAGCTTTTGCTTTAGTCGTAGCTTACTATTTATTTCAACTTTGACTTGGCTTTCATTTGAGTCCTAACTTATACACACTTAAAATAAACATATTAAATGCTCAAAATTAAGTTTATTAAGATCAAAATTAAGATTGATTATTGCTAAGGTCAACAATCTCCCCCTTTTTAGTTTTGACAAACTTATTTTGAGTTTGAGAGGGATAATATAAAGCGAAGTGTGTGTTATTTTGAATTCCATTAAAGTATGTAAATTATACTCCCCTTAATTTATGCATATAATAAAAATAATGAATTTAAGGAATAAGGATTTCAAATAATGAAGAAAATCAATGGAATGAGAAAGATATATATTTTAAAAATAATGAAATTTTAAGAATTTACCCCTTTGTGCTCTAAAAATATCAATTGAACAACTCTAAAAAAATTCAATTGAAAAAGATAACGATTAAAATATTTCATATATTTCTTTATTACTCTTTTTTTTTATATGATAAAAAATATAAATTTATAAACCATTCCCTTTTACAAAAAAAAAAAAAGAAACAACATAAAATATAAAATGAGGGAGATGGCCTAACATGACAAATGTGTTAAAAAACATAAGAGCATGATCATTTAAATAAATGCTAGACAATATAAAGGAAATGATTTTAAACATATTAAATAAATAAATAACTAGTAGTACTTACAATGCATGTAATGCTACTTAACACATCACAAAAATAGTACATATTTCACAAGATCATATAGATCTTAGTTCTAAAGGAAACAAAAGACCAAGAACTAAAATAATGAAAACAAAGATAAAACAAATCTTAAAAAATATTCATGTCTTATCAAATATCAAAACAATTGCTAAGAAGAATTTATACATGAATAAATTAAACATGAATTATGCATGCATAAACACAATTATAAAAATAAATTCATGCATAAACAAAATAAAAAAATTAATTCAAACTCAAATATTTCTCCCCTTTGTCAAAATGCAAAAAATCATTAAAGAAAAATAAAATTGCATAAACAAAGGATAAAGTTATAATGATTTTAAAATATCAATTATAATAAAGAAAAACATAATAAAACATAAAACTAACAACTCATGGCTTATATCTAGAAAATAAATCGAACCTAAACTAACATAAAATAACCATAAAAACAAACTAACAGCTTGAAGCTTAGATACAAAAAATATACTGAAAATAAACCAAATGGAAACTGATGAAAAACACATAAAAAAACATAGTCTTGTTAAGGAGGAGGAAAGAGGGAATAATTTTGCTATATGCTTATTTTGAATAATTAATTTATTGAAATAATTTCAATAATTAATTGTTAAATAGCAAAAAAAAATTTTAATTGATAAGATCAAAAACAAAATTAATAATCAAAGCAACTAATAAGCATAACATGATTTCACATGAAAACAATTCAACCATAAGCATAAAATCAAGACAAGCTAGAACCATCAATCATGCTTAATGAAATTCATTCTCTACTTATTGAGAGATTTGGTGAAGATATCTACAAGTTGATTATTTGTATCAACAACTTCAAGTGAGATGTCACCATTTTGAACATAATCACACAAGAAATGATGTCTAATGTCTATATGCACAGTTTTAGAATGTTGAAATGGATTTTTGCTAAGGTTAATAGCACTTGTATTGTCACATTTAGTTAGAATGTAATCAAGTTTTATACCATAGTCCAACAATTGTTGTTTTTGTTGGGTTCCATGATGCAAACGCAGCGGAAAAATTAAAATTTTGTCACGTTCCCAAGCCAGGATCCATGTAATTCGACTAATTGATTAAATCTAGGGTTTTTAATAATCTTACCAAAACGCAGAAGAGGCAAGATTCTCTGGAAGGATGAGAGGAGGTTCACACCGGTGACACCTTACCTCGAGCTTTTTGGCTTGGTTGTTCGGATCAAGACGTCTCCAAAAGGATGCGTCCTCTATAGGTATCCACACGAACAGCCCTTCACAAAACGAATTTGAGTGTGTGTGCTAGCAACCTCTTGACTGTCTCACAAATCAAGAACAAAAGGAAAAACTCTGTCTTTGTTTTCTAAGAGGAAAGAAAATGAATTTGGAGGCAAAAACAAGTATATGAAACCCTAGAGAATATAACATATTTATAGACTCCAAGTTAGGGTTTCACTTACCAATAACCTTTTGGTAATTTTCCATTTATTATATTCTGATTTTGTTTAAAAACAAATCAAAAATAATATCTTATTTATTTATTTAAAATAACATTTATCTTAAATAAATAAACAAATAAATAAATAAATAAAACACTTTAATTATTTATTTCCACATAGTTTATTTTGGGCTTATTAAACCCATATCCGTTTTGGGCTTGTTCTAAGTGTGTGACCCTATAGGTTCACATAACATTGGCAGTGGGCCTAAATCTCTATTTAGGCCTACAAGTCATAAGTGGCCTCTAGCAAGACATTATGACTACCCAAGTCATATGAAGTCAATAATCCGACATAACCTAATTACAGTGAATTTTATTGTCCCTTTATCACATGATATCTTAATTGAACATAAGGCATAGAATGTCATCCTTATATAGTTCAATATTATGACTTGATTCTAAGTAGACTGAAAATGATAACTCTTTATCAATTCATTTCAGCATGGCCATGCATTTTATTCAGTCTATCTCATCAAGGGGCCTTTAGATATCTTTCTCATATTAATGAGGGATAAATTCCTTCTAAATCACTCACATTCCTCACATAACTAATTTTATATCCAACAACATTCTTTTAATCATCCGGTTAAAGACAATGTTAGAATGTGTCAAAACATAAAATGGCTATGTAGAAATCCATGATGATTTCAAGGTCAAAGGACCGAAATAAAATTACTGTGATAAGAAATACTTATGACAATAATCTATGTAGTATTCTCATAGTGGGTCAATCCAGTACATGATCTCTCATCATGTACCTATGAGTTGACTTAATATCTCATATTTATGATTAGTAAAACATAACCATCAGTCAACATCATACTAGCCTTAATACTTTAATATTCATATAATGAATAAATGGCTAGGGATAATTAGAATAGAACTCTTATTTTAATCTAAGGGTTTTACTATCAAGTCATATACTTGATGGCCTTAGTAAGAATTAACCATTCATGTAATTATCATAAAATCAAATGATAATATAATACCTCTTTATTAATAAAATAAGAAAGTCAATACATAATCATAAATGATTGACCTAGTGCATATCACTAACAGTTTTGCCATAAGACTTATGAACAATAAAGACTTGCTGCAATATATTCAACTTTAGGAGTGGAAAAGGCAACTAAAACTTGTTTCTTACTAAACCAAGAAACTAAACATTGTTTAAAAAATTAATTAGTTTCAGAAGTGCTCTTTCTATCTAGTAAACTATCGGCAAAGTCTGCATCCGAATAATTAATCAAGTCAAAGGAGGAACTCCTAGGATTCCAAAGTCCTAAATGCATTGTTTCATAAAAATATTTAAAAAAAATTATTGCATTTAAATAAGACTCTCTAGGACTTCATTGAAACCTAGCACACAATCAAGTAGCAAATATAATATCGGGTCTACAAGCGGTTAAATAAAGAAGGGATCTTATCATACCTCTAAATGGCTTTTCATCAACAGACTTACCATTCTCGTCTTTATTGAGTTTGGTGGTAGTAATCATAGGAGTTTTACTTATCTTAGCTCCATCTATACCAAAATTCTTAAGAATATCTCTTGCATACTTGGTTTAATTGATGAAAATTCCATCTTTATATTGTTTGATTTGTAGTCCAAAGAAGAACTTAAGTTCTCCCATCATACTCATCTCAAATTCTCCTTATATCAACTTTGAAAATTCCTCACATAAGCAATGGTTAGTAGCACTAAAAATAATGTCATCAACATAAATTTGCATAATAAGTAAATCATGCTTGGATTTCTTTATAAAAAGAGTTAGGTTAACTTTTCCTTTAGAGAAACCTTTCTCTAATAAAAAGTTACTCAATCTCTCATACCAAGCTCTCGAAGCTTATTTGAATCCATATAATTCTTTTAAAAATTTAAAAATATGATTTGGAGAATCAAAATTTTCAAAACCATGAGGTTGTTCAACAAATACCTCCTCTTCAATGAAACTATTTAAAAATGAACTTTTAACATTCATTTGATAAAGTTTAAAATTCAAGAATGATGCAAATGCAAGTAGCATTCTAATAGCTTCTAACCTTATAACCAGGGCAAAGGTTTCATTATAATCAATGTTCATAATCAATGTCTTCCTCTTAATTATAACCTTTAGCTACTAGTCTAGCTCTGTTCCTAGTTATGACACCTTGTTCATTCATCTTATTTCTAAATACCTATTTGGTGCCTATAATATAATGATGTTTATGTTTAGGAACCAAGGTCCAAACCTTGTTTCTCTCAAATTGATTTAACTCTTCTTACATAGCAAGGACCCAAAATTCATCGCTCAATGCATCATCAACATTTTTTTGTTCAGTTTGAGATATGAAGACTAAATTAATAATAGACTTAAGTTGAGATCTAGTAGTTATCCCTTTTGTAGTGTCACCTATAATAAGGTCTTGAGGATGAGCTTTCTTGAATTATTAATCCTTTAGAAGATCATCCTTTAATGTAGGTTGAGGCATCTCTTTACTTTCTTCCTTGCTTGGACCTTCAAGTTTCAAAGGTTTACTAGCATTTTCTTCTTGAGTGTTCATATCCACATGCTCATCTACAAAATCATTAACATTACAAACATCCTTTCAAGGTTCAAGTGAGTTTGATTTATCAAATATAACATGCATTAACTCTTCAACTACTAGAATTATTTTATTAAAGACTCTATATGTTTAATTGGAAGTAGAATAGCCTAGGAAAATTCCTTCATCAGATTTATAGTCAAATTTTCCAAGATTTTCCTTGGTGTTCAATATAAAGCACTTGCATCAAAATACTCTTAGATATGAGATTTTGGATTTTCTATTGTTCTATAGCTCTTAAGAAGTTTTATTTAAATTTGGTATTTTGAAACTTTATTTAAAATATAACAAGACGTGTTAACGGCTTCCACCCAAAAGTATAAAGGTAAATTGTACTCATGAAGCATTATTCTAGCCATTTCCATAAGAGTTCTATTTTTCCTTTCAACTGCCCCATTTTGTTGAGGAGTTTTAGGAGAAGAAAACATATGTGAAATACCATTTTCATTACAAAGGTTTTGAAAAATTCATTTGAAAAATTCAAATTCAATTCCATAATCACTTCTAATGGATGAAATACAAAATCTTTTTTCTTTTTGAACTCTTTTAGCAAAATTTTCAAAAGCTTTAAAAGCATCATTCTTATAAGCAAGGAAACACACCTAAGTAAATATAAAATAATCATCAACCAAGACATAAGCATAGTACATACCACCTAAACTAGCAACTCTAATTAGTCCAAACAAATTCATATATATAAGTTTAAGTGGCCTAGAGGTGGACATAACATTTTTTAGCTTAAAAGATTACTTGGATTGTTTTCCCTTTTGACAAGCAACATAAGGTTTATCCCTAAAGAACTCAAGCTTAGGTAAACTAATCATAAATTCATGTTTACAAGGATCATTCAATAGCTTAAAATTTGTATGTCCTAACCTTCTATGCCATGTCCATATGTCATAGGAAATAGACATCAAGCATTTAATATTTTTGTTATCAATCTTATATAAATCAATAACATAAATATTATCAACCCTTTCACCACTAAAAATTACTTTGTCTTCATCGAGACTACTAACAAAATAATTTATAGGATAAAATATGACCTTATTTCCCTTACTATACAATTGACTTATACTCAGCAAGTTATGTTTAAAACCATCAACAAGCAATACATAATTTATAGATAAGGATTAAGGATTATCAACTTTTTCAATGCCAATAATCTTTCTTTTTACATTGTCCCCAAAAGTAACATGTCCTTCATCCTTAGCATCAAGCTTGTTGAGTTACTTTCTTAAGTTGATCTTCTAAGGAATTTGAAGTTTTCAAATCATTAGTAAGTTCATCATTTGATTTAGCAAGATTGGAAAATTCATTTTTTTAAAATTTTCAAATTCCTTAGTCAAGCTAATTAACTTAATTTTTTTCTTAGATAATAAACTTTTGCATTTAGCCATAAGTTTGTTACCAATAGAAGTTTCATCATTATCATCATCATCATATTCATCATTATTATCATAATAATCATCATCACAAGAAGAATTAGATGTAGATGGTACCTTATTATCGCTTTTAAGAGACATGAAACAAAGGTTGGCTACCTCATGTTACTCCTCTTCTATTTCGATTTGAAGGAGTCATCTCAAGTTTCTTTGTAAGCCTTCCTTTTCTCTTTTATTCCTTTGCTCTTATTTTTAAGTTTGGGGCACTCACTCCACATGTGTCCGATTTATTGCATTCATAGTAAGTAATATCTTTGGTTTCTTCTTACCTTCTCCATTATGTTTCTTATTGAAGTTTCTTGTTCTTAAGGAGTGTTTTTTTCTCAAGAACTTCTTAAAGTTTCTTATAAGCATGGCAATTTCACCATCTTCATCACTAGAATCTTCAAGGTTTTCTTCTTCATCATCATCTTATAAAGCTTTTAAGGTAATGCTCTTCTTTTTCTCTTCCCTCTCTTCTTGCTTTTCACCTCTTTGCTTAATTGTAAGCTTATGGGTGAGAAACTTTCCAATAAGCATGTCAGTTGAGAGAGTTGAGAGGTTTAAGTCTCCTTAATCGAAGTAACTCGAGATTCTTAATCCTTCTTAGGTAGGATTCTTAGAATCTTATTGTTTACTTCTTCTTTAGAGAAATGTTTTTCAAGTTTCTTTGGAGTTATGAGAAGAGCCATGAGATGGTTTATGATCTCCATTATTGATTCATGTGGCTTCATTTTGAAGAGTTCATACTTGTACATGTGAAGTTGAACCTTCTTGCTTCTAACTTGAATGTTGCCTTTATAGTGATTTTTCAAGGTCTCCCATATCTCCTTGGCTGAAATACAACATTAAAGCTTGCTACTTTCCTCTCTTATCATGGAGGATGCGTGATCATAGCCTTTTTATTCTTGTAATTTTCTTCCTTTTGTTCATTGCTCCACTTATCTCTTAGAATAATAGTGACCATTCCATCTTTGATAGCTTTAGGTGGTTCTCATCCTTTTAGAACAATTTCCCAAAGCATGGTGGAATCATAATCTAAATAAAGCTTCATTTTAAATTTCCAATTTGGATAATCACTACCATCAAAGAAAGGTCTACAAGTCTAGATGTTTTGATTTTCACTCCCCATGATCTTGTATTCTAATAATGAAGTACCTAGAATTCAAGCTTTGATACCAATTGAAAGTACCTTAGAGGGGGGTGAATAAGCCTAATGAAGGATTTTATAAAATTAAAAATGAATTTAAGGGATGAACAAGAATTAAAAGAGAATAGAGTAGGAAGAATAATGAACATAAGAATTTAAGGAGTTTAGATTCTCAACAATTCTATGTCTCCACCTAACTTATCCCAAAGTTAGGATTTTTTAATACCCACAATCTTATTCACAAGATTAAGATTACACAAGAGTTTGAGGCTCACTCTTTCAACCTTACAACTTCAGTTTTTAAGGCTCACTCAAGAAACTAAATTCCAAGTGTTTTGATGGCTAAACACTTAAACCAATTCATTTAGAAATAAATCTCACTTCCCTTTTAATCTATCCTAAGATTTTAGATAAAGAGAAATTTTATTTCTGACACACAACTAACTCTCATAAGAGTTATACAAATAAAGAATGAATATTTGAGAGTTTAAGAGCTTTGACTTATATTAAGATAGAAAATTATAATAAATAAGTATCTTAACTTCAATTGAGCTCAAGTAGGTGTTTATATAAATAAACACTAAAAAATATGGTTGTTGGAGATGTCAAACATGTCTCTAATAACTTTTTTTTAAATTAAAAAATATGACAATTGGAACGTCACCATAATAGCAGAGCTTTAGTCGCAGCCTACTGTTCACTTTGACTTTCTATCACCATAGCAGCTTTTACTTCAGTCGCAGCTTACTATTCATTTAAGCTTTCTGTCACCATAGAAGCTTTTGCTTAAGTCATAGCTTACTATTCATTTCAGATTTAACTTAGCTTTCATTTGAGTCCTAACTTATGCACACTCAAAATAAACATATTAAACGCTTAAAATTAAGTTTGTTAATATCAAAATTAAGATTGATTATTGCTAAGGTCAACACCTTTGAATCTATAGATATATGCAAAGCTATAGAATGAGTTTGTTGCACCGTTGGTACCAAATTTTCAATTTTTTTCTTTTTAGTCCTAAAAATTCTATTTTTGTGTTAAGTTAAAGTACCTCAAACATATCCGATTAAATTTAACATATATGGCAGCCAGAATAAGTATATTTTTAGTATATTCACTATATAAGCATCTCATTAACTGGTCTAATCACCTTGTGGACTCCATAAAGTAAATTTTGCTAAAATTTTATTTTATGGGGCCCATAAGTAAATTTTGTTTTATGGGGCCAACAAGATGATTAAATTGTTTAATAGGATGTTTGTAAGGTAAATATATTAAAAACATGTTTATTCTGGTTGCCACGTATGTTAAATTTGATCAGATATATTTGACGTACTTCAACTTGAAACAAAAATAGAATTTTTGGGACTGAAACAAATTAAAATTTTGATATCAAAGTGAAATATTACCCAAAGTTATGGTACCAATGATGTAATAAATCCCTACAAAATTAATAGATGCACATCAAACTTTTATTTTTGGGTTGTTGGTAGTTTTTTGTTTATAAAATGAATTTACAAACATGTAAGCTTTGTTGGGAATTAGAAATCATGAAATTTGAATCTAAGTTCCATATGAACTTGATTACTTTTTGGTCTTTTTTTTAAAAAAAAAAAAAAGATGAATAACTTTGCATGCTATATTAGGATTGTATCAAACTCCAATATACAACTTTTTGGAATGAATATTGGAACCTTTTGTTGGCAACATATTGTTTTAGTTCATGTAATTGCAACCATTAACATATTAAGATATCAGTAACATTACAAATAGTAGTACTTTTTTTGGTTAAAATCATTGCATTCATTAACATATTAAGACATCAAGATATTGTGTACATAATTTATGCACCTAAAGTTGCACTTACAATTGCTAAACTACACAAACATTAAAACACTTAATAATAACAACCATGACATAAAAGCAAACAAATAAGCAATAATGGTTTTCTTTGCTTTTTGCGTATCCTCCAAATCTTTACATTTAGAAGTTTTCAATTTGTTGAGCTCCAGCCACAAGTTGCTAATTTCAAACTTCACATCAGTTTGTCCATAACCCACTTTATTTTTAATCACTTCATTCAACTGCGTATTACTTGCAACTAACAACTTGTTCTTCATTTTCAATTAATTAATCACACTTCTAATTCTATCACTGAATTCATCACCATAATAAGAGATATGAAATTGAAGAATCAATACCAAATTTTGGAAAACCATAAAATTTTTTAGATTTTATCAGCACCAAATTTAACACTAAATTCAACACTAATTTCTCACCTTACAGTTACAACACCCATAAAATCTTTGACCTGGATTATTGTCTATCCAAGATGTTCATCTTGGTGTCTTCACTCTACAGCCTCTCATCGTGCATTTATAGTACCTCACTAGCCCAAGGTATTTGAGCTCCATATTACTTCGTTGCATATTCAAATTACTTGATCTTGTAGATAATGATGAAGAAGAAGTCATCGATTTCCTTGCCCTCAAATTAATTTTTGTGTTTATGTTTTTATTATTTATTTTCAGGAGACATATATTGATGAGAGATTCTTTTCTTTTAAATGCAAAACGCTATTAACCGTTATATATTAATGTCAGTGTCAACAAACTTTGATGGGATTTAACACCATTACATTGCGAAAGTTAGTTTCTACTATTTTGATACGATTTGCTGACATTAGGAATCTATTTAAGCAAAAAAAAAAAAAACTTTTGACAACCTACTTATACTTTTACCCAAACATGAAGGGCCTGAATCACAACATTTCCCAAATGTGAATAATCTATTTATAATTATTTACTCATAACTTTTAAAAAATTGAAAACTTTTAATTCTAAAATTGAAAAATACTTAATAGGATATACATATATAAATAAAGGAGAAAGGATTTGATCCCTAATAAAATTAGATATTCATTACACTTTGACAGGGAGACTAATATTTAAAGTAGGACTACCTAATAGAATATATTAAAAATATAGTTGTAATGTTATTGAATTGCTAAACCAAAAAGTAAAACAGAAATTTTCAATGCACAATAATTTTTTTGAAATGAATTTTTTAATGATCAATAATAATATAATTAGACTAATAAGAGAATAATTAAATAGTAACAACTCTTCAAAAAATATTAATTATAAAGTATATAATTCCAATTCTAATATTATTAATTTAAAAAGAAAAGATTACTTCTCTATTTTGCAATAAACAACTCACAATAATTTTCTTTTTTAAAAGAAAAAAATAATTAAAGAGGTAACAGTGATGGAAGCCATTACAAATATGGTATCTTTAATAAACTGAGGAATGAGGTGAGCGACAAGTGGGCCTAAAACCGTTTGCAAATGCCATATCTTTTAGCTTTTTATTTTATTTTATTTCAATTTTATAAATATAAAAGCATCGTCAACGCTAATCTTTAGTTTTAGATGCATGAATTTAAACTTATATTGACATTAATATGTTCTTTATTTGGTCTGTCATATTAATTTTATGTACAATTTTGATTGGAAGTTATATATACACTTGTTACATCTATAATAAATGCTTTTTTTTTCTCAAAATTCATCATAATTTTTTAAAAATATCATTATTTCTGAAATTTATATTTTATTATTAATAATTTATTGGATAAATTTAAAAAAAAAATTAATACCTACCTATCAATATACTACAAAATCTCAACTATTGATTATTAGTATTAACTGAAGAAATAATTTAAAGCATCTTATATTTTTATTAATAAAAATCGTTATTTCTAAAAATTATATGATTTTATTAATTTATTATTATAGCAGCTGTCCTAGTTAATTATTAATATTAATATAAGAAAATATTTACTCCAATAATAGATGTAGGACATCATAAATTGATGATGTAACTAATACTAGAATCGTCAATGCTAATCTTTGGTTTTAGATGCATGAATTTAGACTTGCATTGACGTTAATTTGTCCTTTATCCGGTCTACCATATTAATTTCATGTACAATTTGGATTGGAAGTTATATATACACTTGTCACACCTACAATAAATGCTTTTGCTTTCTCAAAACTCATCACAATTTTTTAAAAAATCATCATTTCTGAAATTAATGTTTTATTATTATTAATTTATTGGATAAGTTTAAAAATTTTATTTTATTTTTGTTTTTTTTAATAGTATTACCTACATATCAATACCCTATAAAATCTCAACTATTAATTACTAGTGTTAAACTGAAGAAATAATTTAAAGCATCTTAAACTTTTATTAATAAAAATCATTATTTTTAAAAATTATATGATTTTATTAGTTTATTGTTATAACAGCTGTCCCAATTAATTATTAATATTAATATAAGAAAATATTTACTCCAATAATAGATGTAGGACATCATAAATTGATGATGTAACTGTGAGCGACCTAATTATTTGTTTGGGATGTGTAGCAAGGTATGTTTTCATGGGACATTGTGCGGATCTTTCCGTTTCCAAGAGACATGCTAACTTTACCGAATATGGACAAATGATTGGTCTCGAAGGGACAAGACACTTTTGATTCTGTAGAGTTGCCACCCGATTTTTAGAAAACCTAGAAAAGAAATGGATAACATCTGGTCACTCAATGAGTATTTTCCCCAGTAGAGATTTTCAGGTTCGAGGGATCACATCTACTTTTTTACTATTTCTCTTTATATGATATTCAATGTATAGCTACCACAACACCCTAGTTTTGGTAATGATAATTTGTATATTATTCACACAGTACATCAAATAGTATAAGATAATAAAGCTAAAAATTTTATTACATCACTTTCTTGATAAAATACATATGAAAAAGGAAAGATCACGGAAAGATAAATCTAATAAGATTGATATGTAAGGATAACATGACCATTTACACAGCTTGCTCGATGAATGATAGGATGATCATGCTTACAATGATTATTTATGTTATAATGATGTATGATGATAATATAAAGGATGCATGAGGTCATCACTAGACCAAGAGCATGATGATTCTATTTTGGAACATGAAATTTTTCACATTACTAATATTTATGGTGTGATTTCATGATTTTGAAAATAAAGGATGCAGAATGATAATGTGAAATAAGCATAATAAAGTATATATTATTCACATAGCATACAAGATTACCAATCTCATCACACAAGCACAATAGTATTACAAAATGCTAACGATAGTAAAATAAAATGTAATGTGATAAAATAAATATGCTAAAATAATTATATGGTCCTCATACTCGACTAAGCTTGTATAAGCTTTAAAGCTTTAGTTTTGAGAGATTATCAAGCTTTTCTCGTAGAGAGGTTCAAAATGATAATATAATGATGCTAGATTGTATACCTTTAAAGTGTGCTTTGACAAAGATGAGGCTTGGTTTAGTAGAAAAGGGATTTAATAACCCAAGAGAAAGGTTGTGGGAGAGCAAAAACTATGTGGAAAAGGGTTTTTAACAACTTCGATTAAACTGATTTTTTGAGTGTGTATGTGTTTCCGCTTGCTCCCCCCCCCCCCTCCAAAATGGGGTGTGAAGGGGTTTATTTATAAGGAAAATTGGGTAGAATAAGGTGGTAGGGGCATGGTCACATGAGTATAATGAGGATTTTACATGTGACCATGCCAAGTGCGTGTGGTCATGGCCTTGGCGCATGGCCATATGAAGGGCACGACCACGCATGCACGTGTGTGCTTTCATGTGCACTTCAATGCTTTACGCACACTTCCTAAGTTTTACGCGCACTGTTCTAGGGTTGGTTCTCAAGGTTTTTGGGCCTTCTGAACATGTTTCTAAAGTCCATTTTGCCAAATTTGATCTTAATTTTAGCACATGACACCTAAGGGCATTTATGCGCACTTTTGAGTGATACATGCTGATACTTGAGTTGTGTTGGACCATTCTGGGACCACTTATAAAGGTTTTGAAGACTTCCATATGTGTTTCTGAAGTCTGTTTTATCAAAATCAATTTCTATTTTTCATAAAATTAAGTCTCAATCTAACAAAATATGCACCGGCCCAACGAGCTAAGTATTCTGAGAAGAGTTTTCTTAGAATAAACCTCTCATTTTGATAATTTATATTTTGCAAGGTTGAAGGATAACTTAATGGCTCAATGATCAATTTTGCACACTGGTGGGGTCGGTTAGGTTTTTTAAGGTTGCACACTTTAAAGGTGCTACGAACGAGCATACTCTAGTCATCTTGGTGATTCATTTCATCATTGGACCTTTTTGGGGACAGTCAAAGTTGAGGTATGATAGTTGCCCCCTACTTCACATGTGTTGCATAGCCACCTAGAGCTAGTGTCAATACACGTGAAGAAAAATGCAAAGATGCAAAAAATGTTTTAGTAGGGAGAGAGGTACTTACCTGTGGGTTGTCTTTAGATGTCTTATCAAGATTTAACTATTGTTGTTGCATTTTATTTGTTGTTATTGTTCTATGACTTGGTCATCATATAAGGTGCTATTTGGGATATATGAAATCTTATGATTCATGCAAAGTGCATTTGGGATTTATGCAACTATAACCTTCTTAGGTGTCATACAAATGAGGATGCTATTAAGCAAAAAAAGATGCGACTATAACCCTTTTAGGTGTCATGCAAATGACCATGCATTACACAATGAAAATTCAACTATAACCTTCTTAAGTGTCACACAAATGATCATGTTATTAAGCAATGAAAATGTGACTATAACCTTTTTAGGTGTCATGCAAATAAACATATGATTATAACCTTTTTAGGTGTCATACGAATGACCATGCGACTATAACTTTCTTAGGTGTCACGTAAAATGAACATGCGACTACAACCTTCATCAGTGTCATGTATATGAATATGTGACTATAACCTTCTTAGGTGACACGTGAATGAACATGCGATTATAACCTTCTTAGGTGTCACGCGAATGAACATGCGATTATAACCTTCTTAGGTGTCACATGAATGAACATGCTATTAAGCAATGAAAATGCAACTATAACCTTCTTAGATGTCATGCAAATAAACATGCTATTAAGTAATAAAGATGCAATTATAACCTTTTTAGTTGTCACACAAATGAACATGCAATTATAACCTTTTTAGGTTTCACATGAATGAATATACGATTATAACCTTCTTAGGTATCATGTGAATGAACATGAGATTAAGCAATGAAAATATGACTATTACCTTCTTAGGTGTCATATAAATGAGGATGCAACTAAGCAAAAAGAGATACAACTATAACCTTTTTAGGTGTCACGCAAATGAACATGCGATTATAACTTTTTTAAGTGTCACGTAAATGACCATATGACTATAACCTTCTTAGCTATCATGTGAAATGAGGATGCTATTAAGAAAATGAGAATGCTCCTAAGCAATGTGGATGCTCCTAAGTAATGTAAGGATGCTTCTACACAATGAAAAAGTGCTTCTAAGCAATGTGAATGCTTCTAAGCAATGAGTGAGTGCTTCTAAGCAATGAAAGTTCTTCTAAGCAATGTGTGAGTGCTTCTAAATAGTACAAATGCTTCAAAGCAATGTGAAAGTGCTTCTAAGCAATGTGAGAGTGCTCATAAGCAACGTGGGTGCTTCTATATAATGTGAGGATGCTTCTAAGCAATAAGAAGATGTTTCTAAGCAATGTGAATGCTCCTAAGCAATGTGAAAGCTTTTAAGAAATGTGAGATGCTTCTAGGCAATAAGCGAGTGCTCCTAAGCAATGTGAGAGTGCTTCTAAGCAATGAAAGTGAGTGCTTCTAAGCAGTGAAAGTGCTTCTAAGCAGTGAAAGTGCTTCTAAGCAACGTGAATGAGGTAATAGTGATGATGTAGTAATAATGCAAGAACTGATGCAATAATGATATAGTGATGATGAAATAGTGATACTATTATTTTTCATATTGAGGATATTATTTTGATGATTTAGAGAGAGATATCCTTACAGTCGATTTTCCTTGCTCTTCTTCTTTTGTAAAATGTTGATTTTCCTTAAGGAAGTAGTGTGCGCGCATTGTCTTTAGATAGATAGAGTCCACATTAGTGTACTTTTATATGAGTTTGGTGCATTTCTTATGCTCAAATGGAAGTTTAGGACCATATAAGTGAGTGTGTAAAGTCTCAAAGTCCATGTAAAACCATAAAAGAGCATGTGGAAGATGGAAGTGCGCGTGACTGTGCGTGGGAGGCATGTGATCATATGCTTGTGCTCATGGTCACGCACCTGGCATGTGGTCACATGCTTTCTCCTCTCTAGGCCTATTTAAATGGCAATTTTTGAGGTTTAGGGAGGCTTTGTCCAAGCTTCTTTAAGTGTTTTCTAACTTTTCTTGACCCTTTTTATGTTTCGTGTGCTATCTGCTCTATTTTTACTTCTATACTTCCATTTTCTTCTATATGAAATTGAGTTCCCTAACATTCCTAAGGGTTTGAAGGACATTTTTATTGATGTTGATGTTGAGGGTAACTTTACAAAGGCCACTAGAGTTGGGATGTCCACTATAGGGACTAGCACATCTAGTGCTCAGAGTTCTCAGCCATCCAGGCTTTCTCGAGGAGATCTGATCCCTATTGTTTTTAGCTTAGAGACTCATGTTTGGGTCATCACGAGGTAGGTCCTTCTTTGCCTTTATTTTTTGAAGCTTCTTCATTGGTTGCTTTACTGTTTATTTTCTTGTATAAGGTTGTTATAGTTGTAGCTCTTACTGTAACTGTCTGCCTAGTCATAGCTTTATTATGATCATCTACTAATGCTTATCGCAATGATTTTCTTTTTAGCTTTTATTATTTTTTTAATCCTGTTAAATGATAAAGAGAGATATGTTAGTATTTAGTAGTTGTGAAAATGCTTAATAACATACCTATTTTTGTACCTCGTAGGTATGTTACTGTGCTACCTGGTAGTTTCAACAGAGTCAGTATGTATTATCAGGGCCTCCTAATATGTGTGAAGTAAATGATTTCCGGGAAGGGCTTTAATGGAGTCATTGTTGCATTATCTTATAACTCATATGCATCGAGTCAAATTGCTATGTAAGCATTGATAAAGCGGTGGATGGACACAACACATACTTTCCATCTGCCTATCGAGGAGATGACTATTACCCTTTTAGACTTTTACTGCTATCATGGGCTTGGGCTTTTCTGGAGAGCCTGTTCCTTTCAACAAGGAGGAGTGTTATACTGTGGTGAGGAGGTGCCTCATGATGGATTTGCTTGGGGTAGTCACACCTATGAAGTCTAGTTGCCCATATCTAGCTCGATACACAGAGTTTGTTTCTTTTATGCGAACTTTGTGTGATGATGGTTTTGTCTTAGTAGAGCAGCTGGCTCACTGCTTTTTATTTTATTTGTTGAGTGTTGTTATCTTCCCGAACCCTTCAGGTATAGGTAATTTGTGATTACTATCTATCTTAAGATATATGGATGGTTTGCGAGGCTATTGCTGGGGCATTGCTACCTTCACTCATATGTACTCAGGCCATCATGCATCATACTAAGGTGGATCATGGATCTATAGATGCTTATTCATGCTGGAATTGAGTAGGAGTTCTATTGTTTGTTCTTTTACTTTTGGGTTTGTTGTTTCTGACCCTCTGATTTTGATAGATTTGGGCATATGAGTTTGAGATTCTCCCCTATTCATCCATCGAGCATTTCTAAGAAGATGGCTTTTCTAGTTATTCTCAATGGACTAGGAAGACTACTGATTTAATTGAGGAGTACATGGTAGCTCGGGACTATATAGGGAAGTTGTCCCCCGATCAGGTGTGTCTAATGCTTACTGTGTTGGTTGTTTCTTTCTTAGGGATTTTTATTTGTTGTTACCCTTTGAGCATATCTTTCTTCACTGGTGGGTGGCGAGGTCTCATTGGATGGCAGAGATGGTAGCTGTATGGCAGCTGACAGAGAGACGCGTGTTATTCTCTGGCCTCATCGACAGAGTGTGTTATTTGGGTGAGCAAGTCCATCATTGGTAGGATGGCCCATATATGAGGAGAGTTCTTTTCCATCCCCCTAGTGACATATTCTCGGGCCATAGGTTTATGGTGATGATCTTACTACTATTATAATAGGATTCCCCTCTGAGAGCCTCTTAGAAAGTACAGGTTTGCCTTATGCTGATGTATTGATCCCTCAGCTAATTGATGTCATAGCTACTGGGACATTTCCTTCATCCACCTTCTCAAGTAGATGTATCTCGTCCTTCGGGTTTGAGGATTAGGCCATCACGCGAGTCATCGAGAGTCGCTTCTTTTAATCCGATAAGCCTTTATTCCTATTTTGGTGCAAGCATGTAGCAAACTTTATTTGTAATAAATTGTAATTGAAATGAGTTGTGAGAACATATCTACAGTGATGCTAAAGGAGATCTGGATCTTGTTTTGAGGAGGATGAGGGTATGTTCTGTATTAAAGTGACTGCCCATGCCAGTGGTGTGGCTTCTAGTAGTACTATTCTTAGGGATTTGATAGTTCAGCCATTTTTGTTTTTACTTGGGATGGATATCCTTAGCAGAGTAGTGAGTTTTGATTGGCCTAGACCTGGCTTCCCTCAATTGGGTGTTACTCTTGTTGATGCTACCTATGTTTATGTTCTCCACTTATTCTTGCCTGTGTTTCATTTATTTAATGAGTGGTGGTTGACTAATTTTCTTACTTTTTTAGATTCCTATCTCCTCTGGGCAATACTGGTATACTGTTATAAGGAGTGCATAATAGTGCTTTTAAAAGTTTGCTACCACTCAGAGGGTATGCCTTTTTTATTATACATATTTATTTTATACAAATATTATATGTATGAGTATATGTTATGCAATATGTAATGTAGGTCTTGCTAGTCTTGAATGGGAGCTGGTGCATACAACTTATCGTGACCGCATCAGTAAGCTGGAGTCATGGTTATTATCCTTTACAATAAACGATGATGAGTCAAGACCAAATGAGGGGGATGCTTGAGCAGGATTAGTGCTTGCTTTTAATGGTAGCTACAACTGATATAGTTGTTTTAGGACCTAAGTGTAAGACTTTTGACTTGTGGTTTGCTTAGTTGTATTATTTTCCTGAGGTTATGGACTTTGGGTGTTGTATCTGGGCATTTGTCCCGCATGTTATATGATATGATGATGATTGTATATGCCTCTTGCTATGTATCATTGATGATGATGTTTGCCATTACTGTTGTCTACCACTTTTCCCTTTTTTACCTAAAGTGTCTCCTTTTGGAGCTTTTTACACTTAGTTGGGTTTTCTTTTTCTTCCCTTTTTGCCTAGGGTGTCTCTTTTCAGAGCTTTTCACACCTAGTTAGGTTTTTTTGGCTTTAACAGTAGTGGCTAATCTCAAAGAGAAAGCTCAGAGAGGATGGCAAAAACCATGGTCATGTAATGAAAGAAAATGCAAAGCATGCTTAATGTAATTCATGATGATAAAATTTATTGCACTTTTTCAAAGACATTTTACATAGAATGGAAATTATTCTCATTTTATTGTAATCATTTAATAAAGGCACAGGTGCATTCGTACAAATTTTGATCTTGAGGTTACTCCTATCCTTAACTATCCTTCTCAGGTTTTCTAGTTAAGTATTTTCTCTCTTTCCCTAATTTTTGCTTGAGCTGCCATTTTTAGGTTTTTAACTCAGTGGGAAGTCCTTAACTTTTTCTTAAGCTGCCGTTTTTAGGTTTTCAACTCAATGGGATGATTTTTTTATGCCTTAGACATAGTACTTCTTTAGGCAGTCTATATTGACAAGTTTGGAGAATTCATTACCTTTAGAATCCATCAGCTTGACTGCTCCTTTTAATAGGACATGTTTAACCATGTGTGGGCCTTCCCAGTTTGGTCTGAATTTCTCTCTAGGTCCAAAACATTCTATCTTATTTGATTTAGCACCCAGTCTCTTGCTTTCACACTCTTGTGTTTCACTCTTCTGTTAAAGATTTTGGCTAGTCGAGCCTGATATAACTGTGTATGGTATAAAGCCTTAAGCATTTGGCTATCTAAGAGAGTGAGATTGTCGTGCCTTTATTGAGCCCACTATACTTCTGGCAATTCATATTTGATTACTACCCAAAGAGACTTTATCTCTGTTTTGATTGGA
This sequence comes from Mallotus nudiflorus, assembly GCA_947683625.1. Taxonomy (NCBI): domain Eukaryota; kingdom Viridiplantae; phylum Streptophyta; class Magnoliopsida; order Malpighiales; family Euphorbiaceae; genus Mallotus; species Mallotus nudiflorus. The sequence goes on from CANTUR010001168.1 coordinate 346,500, forward strand.
AGAACTACTTCAGATCTATATAGTAGTGAGAAAGGAGTTGCTCCTATTGAAGTTCTGACTATTATTCAGTACCCCCATAAGGCATGTGGCAATCTGTCTACCCAATCTCGGTAATTCTAAGTCATCTTTGACAAGATCTTTTTGATGTTCTTATTTACAGCTTCAATGGCCTAATTGCTTATGGTTGGTAAGGAGAAGATTTGTGATGTGCCACCTTATAACTCCTTAGTAGCTCTCTAACTTCCCCTTGGAATTGGACACCGTTGTAAGAGATTATATGATAGGGGATCTCATATCTATAGAGCAGGTTTCTTTTGATGAACTTAGCCACTTGCTTGGCTCTTATCCTTATGAATGATTCTGCTTCGACCCATTTTGTAAAGTAGTCCACTGCCACTAGGATGAACCTGTGTCTATTTGAGGCTATCAAGTGGATTTCCCTAATTATATCTAGCCCCCATGTTGAGAAGGACCATCGAGAGGAGATGTAGTGTAGTTTTATTGGGGGGAGGTGATTGACATTCCTATGGATCTAAAAATTATGGCATTTCCTTACAAATTTAATGCAGTCTTCCATTATTGTCATCCAGAAGAACCCATGTCTGATTAGCTTCTTATTCAGGATTGCTCCATTCATGTATGGACCATAAACACCCTCTTGTACTTCTTTTATTGCTCTTAAAGCTTTAATTTCATTTAGACATCAGAGTTGTAAACCATTTGAGGTTCTCCTATATAACACACTTTGGTGTAATGTGAATTTTGATGCTAGTTTTCAAGTGACTACTTTGTCTCTTTCATCTACTTAATCATAATAGGCTTGTTCCTTTAGATATCTCTGGATTTCATAGAACAAGGGTGTTCAACTGCTTCTATCTTTGCTATTATATATTTTTTATGATAAAGTTATCCTGATCTGAGTAAAATCAGAGATTCATAGGCATTTTGAATGGTCCTTCCTATATTGATATTAGGGAAGTAAGTGCATCTGCCATCTGATTATGATTCCTGGGGAGATGAATGAATCTGTATTTTTGAAAGGACATGATAAGTAGCTTCAAGTGGTCCAGATAAGGCTTTAAGTACTGCTCTTTTAGTTCCCACTCTTCCATGGCATGATTGATTGCTAGCATGGAATCTCTTAAGATTTTAATTTCTGTGACATCCAGGGCTATCAGTGCTTGTACTCTGAGTGTGCATGCTTCATTATTTATGACTTTGAACTTGAGCTTTTTAGCAATTGGTACTACTTCACCTTCCGAAGATTATAGTATGACATTGATTCCTGTACCGAACTGATTGAAAACTTTATAAAAGTACATGCACCATCCTTGGATCTTAATAGCTGAGCTGAGATCATTTAGGAAGTCTAGCTAAATTTCTCCTAAGTCTGGAATCAGGTTGTGTAAGCACCCAATTTTAGGATGCAATTGTGCACAATTGTGACCTAAGCCCCTATGATGAAATTTATTCAAAAATTGAACTTGGTTGTTGATTTTCTAGACTTTAGGGACTAAATTGCAACATTTTTAGGATTTGATTACAAAGAAGTCAATTTTTTAAGGGTCTTTTGGTAATTAAAAGTTAAAAAAAATTAGGGTCGGCATTGGTGTAATGTCGACCGACATTGGTGTAATGTCGACCGGCATTGGTGTAATGCCGACCGGCATTGCACAATGCCAACGCGTAAAAGTTCCATTTTTTCAATTTTTCACGTATTTTTTCTTATGTTTTCTCAATTTTTTTAGTGTTTTGATTGGTTAAAAATTGAATTTTTATTATTAGTTGTATCTGAAAAAAATTTTGACACATTCAAAACATTCAAAAATCAGAGAAAGCTTCACTAGGTTTCTGCCTTGTGGTCTCAAGGTCCCTTTCAGTGATGTCCAACTGAGTGTTATATTTATACTACTTGATAAATTTCTAAGTTAACAATAGCCAATCGATTTTGATTTCATCTTCAAGGTCAAAGAACCATGCCCTTAGTCCTTCTTCTAATTATGTAAAGAAGAATCGAATAATCTGTGATTTTATAAGCTTTATGGTAGCCATAAAGGTAGCATATTTCCTTAGATGGACCCTTGAATCTCATGTTCCATCAAACTTAGCAAAGTTTGGTAGCTTAAAATCATTTGGAAGCGGCTCATCTTTGAATAGTGCCAGGTTAGTGAAGCTTTTAAAGCCATGAGTTCCTATGTCTTTGAAGGTGAATTCCAATTGAGCCATCCTATTGGCTAATAGTTTAACCTCCCCTATCAATTTAAGTTGGTCATGTTAGCAATTTTTACAGCTTTTTTTGCATCCCTGAGATCTTGGTAGTATTCATCATCAACTTGAACTGGAGTGTAGGGAATTCCCTTTGCCTTATCTACCCTTAGGTGAACAGATGCAAATGCTTCATTCAGTGGTGTGTTGTTCCCATCTCAGGCACTTTTCTCTTTCATTTGGGCTTAAAGGATTTCAGTTATGATGCCATCAGCGAGCAACTTTTGGATCCTCTCTTTTAGCTTGTCTTTGAATTACTAACATGAGGTATCTTCTTAGTCACTCATATTTGGATGTCATATTCTTATACATTTATGAGGGTTAGCTAAATGAATGATGCATGATGTGTGCCTGCAAAAGAAAAGGATGAGTATATATGCGTGGAGTGGATGCAAAAATCCTATGATGAAAAAATGATTATTCCTACAAAAAAATAGTGGTTAGTACATGCTATCTACATGTATGTGATGTATGCATGATTAAAGCTGGTTAGTTTTCCTGTATAATGAACAAACTAATCACAAGCAAGCTCTCGCTTCCGACCTTATTTCTCTATGAGGTTATTCAGTCTCTTTCCTAAGTGGGTTTTGAACCTATAGTCATCAGGGGACTATGGTTTCACTCTCAAAACTAGGCTGTTTCGATTTATGTTGGTTAGAACCAAAAGGTAAACTGAGGAACAATACTTGAATGTGCTTGAGGTAATCATATGATGTCAATGTGAGGGTCAATTATTGGGCTTTAAATGATGTCCAAAGCTTATGGGCGCTTGTATGCATAAGGCCAAGGTTAATTAAAAGGAGTCCAAGTTCTTGCCCCCATATCAATGTTTAATATGTTTACTGGGAGTCATGAAAGTATCATTTAATAGTTTACAGTTTGATTTTATCGATATAAAGGTCCACAATCTAATTGGGTTCCTAACCCATTCATTTGAACTGATAAGAATAAATGGATAACATCTCATAGGTTCCGTCATCAAGGGATGTCGTTATTTGTTAGTTTGTATAGACTATTCAAGCTAAGGTACATGATTCTTACCATTCCTCATGCTTTGGGCTCACATGAAGCTCACACGAAGTAGATGAGAATCACATGGTCCCCAGCATAAATTTTCCATGAAAACTGACATTACAATATCATTCGATGACAGACACTAGGAGGGTCATGTCATTTATGAGAATCAGGTCAAACGGACAGTGTTAGGAAAAGAATAGCATGAATAGCTTAGTGGAATCCTAATGGATATTGCTATTAGTTTATCTACATAAGCTGAGTCAGTGTGAAAGGGTAAGGGTTCCTTTAGCAAGAATGGCCCTATACGACTAGGGTTATGGACTTTGACCAGTGAGTCTAGCATTCTTCTAATAACTCGATCGCCCCCTTAAGGAATTAGGTTATAAATTCTGGTTAAATGAGTCCAGCGAATGCACAAGTAGATACTAAAGATGATAATACCGTATCTTCATCGCCCCATAACTTGAGTGGAATCATGGTAGTGATGTCATTTAATATTATCAATGCTCTTAAAGATAAGTGGTGCACATGTGATATGTAGTGCAAATGCAGTGGTGAGGGGCTCTATACAATTGAGTATTGCATAATGAGAAATAGTCATTTTCAAGTTGATCCCTTTTACTTAGAAGTCCCTAGTGGAGTCGCCACTATGAGCGACCTAGTTATTTATTTAGGACATATAGCAGGGTATGTTTTCATGGGACATTATATCGGTCTTCTCATTTTCGAGGCACATGGAAACTTTACATAACAGAGATAAATGATTGGTCTCAAGGGGACGAGACACTTTTGATTTTATGGAGTCGCCACCTGATTTTTAGAAAATCAAGAAAAGAAAGGGACAACATCGGGTCACTCAGCGAGTATTGTCCCCGGCAGAGATTTCTGGGTTTGGGGGATTGCATATACTTTTTTTCTATTTCTTGTTATATGATATTCGATGTATAGTTATCGCAATACCCTAATTTTAGTAATAACTATTTGTATAGCATTCACACAGTACATCAGATAGTATAAGATAAAAAAAAAACTAAAAATTTTATTACATCGCTTTCTTAATAAAATACATAGGAAAAAGGAAAGATTACGAAAAGATAAACTAATATGATTGATCTGCAAGGATAACATGATCATTTACATAGCTTGCTCGATGAATGATAGGATGATCATGCTTGCAGTGATTATTTATGCTATGATGATAATATAAAGGATGCATAAGGTCATCATTGGACCAGAGCATGATTATTCTATTTCGGGACATGAAATTTTTCACATTATTGATATTTACGATGTGATTTCATGATTTCAGAAATAGAGGATATAGAATGATGATGTGAAATGAGAATAATAAAGCATATATTATTCACATAGTATACAAGATTGTCAGTCTCATCACACAAGCACAATAGTATTCCTAAATGCTAGCGATAGTAAAATAAAATGCAATGCAATAAAAAATGTGCTAAAATAATTGTATGGTCCTCAAACTCGACTAAGCGTATATGAGCTTTAAAGCTTTAGCTTCGAGAGATCATCAAGCTTTCCTTATTAAGAGGTTCAAAATGACAGTAGAATGATGCTAGATTATATACCTTTGAAGCATGCTTTGACAAAGATAAGGCTTGGTTTAATGGAAAAGGGATCTAACAACCTAAGAGAAAGGTTGTGGGAGAGTAAAAACTATTTGGAAAAGGGTTTTCAGTGCCTTTGATCAAACCAATTTTTTTAGTTTGTATGTGTTCCACTTGCTCCCCTTCTAAAATAGGGTGTGAAAAGGTCTATTTATAAGGAAAATTGGGTAGAATATAGTGGTAGTGGTATGGTCATATACGTATAACGAGGTGGTCGCACACAGTGTGTGCGTGGTCACATGTTTGGTGTGTGGCCATGCGCGCACGTGTGTGCTTTCACGCGCATTTTGACATTTTACACACACTTCCCGAGTTTTACACACTCTGTTTTGGGGGTGGTTCCTAAGGTTTTTGGGCCTTTAGAACACGTTTTCGAAGTCCATTTTGCAAATTTGGCCTAAATTTTAGCACATGACACCTAGGGTCATTTAGGCACATTTTTTAGCAATACGCGCTGATACTCAGGTTGTGTTGGACCATTTTGGGACCACTTCCAAAGGTTTTAGAGCCTTTCGAATGTGTTTCCAAAGTTTTTTTTTAAATCGATTTCTATTTTTTCATGAAGCTGGGTTCTGATCTAATAAAATGCATACCAAGCCCAACAAGTTGAGTATTATAAGAGGAGGTTTCTCAGAATAAACCTCTCATTGTTTTGATAATTCATATTTTGTATAGTCAAAGTACAACTTAATGACTCGATGATGGATTTTGCACACTGGTAGGGTCGGTTAGGTTTTTTAAGGTTGCACATTTCAGAGGTGTTACGAATTAGCAGACTATAGTCATCTTGGGGATTTATTTCATCATTGGTCCTTTTTGGGACAGTCAAATTTGAGGCATGACAGTAACTAATACTAGCATCGTCAATGCTAATCTTTAATTTTATATGCATGAATTTAGCCTTGCTTTGACGTTAATACGTCTTTCATCTGGTCTACGATATCAATTTCATTTACAATTTTAGTTGGAAGTTATATACACACTTGCCACACCTATAATAAATGTTTTTTCTTTCTCAATACTCATCATAATTCTTTAAAAATATCATCATTTCTGAAATTTATGTTTTATTATTATTAATTTATTTGATAAGTTTAAAAATTTTATTTTATTTTTGTTTTTTTAAACAGTATTGTCTACCTATCAATACACTATAAACTCTCAACTATTAATTATTAGTGTTAACTGAAGAAATAATTTAAAGAAACTTGTATTTTTATTAATAAAAATAATATTTTTTTTAAATTATATGATTTTATTAGTTTATTGTGATAGCAGCCGTCCCAATTAATTATTAATATTAATATAAGAAAATATTTACTCCAATAATAGATGTAGGACATCATAAGTTAATGGTGTAACTAATACTAGCATCATCAATGATGATCTTTGGATATAGATGTATTTATTTTGACTTGTATTGACGTTAATATGTCCTTTATCCGGTCTACCGTATTAATTTCATGTACAATTTTGGCCAGAAGCTATATATACGCTTGTCACACCTACAATAAATGCTTTTTCTTTCTTAAAACTCATCACATTTTTTTAAAAATATCATCATTTCTGAAATTTATATTTTATTATTAATAATTTATTGGATAAGTTTAAAAATTTTATTTTATTTTTGTTTTTTTAAACAATATTAGTTATCAATACACTATAAAATCTCATCCGTGTTAACTTAAGAAATAATTTAAAGCATCTTATATTTTTATTAATAAAAATTATATGATTTTATTAGTTTATTGTTATAGCAGCCATCCCAGTTAATTATTAATATTAATATAAGAAAATATTTACTCCAATAATAAATGTAGGACATCATAAATTGATGATGTAACTAATACTAGCATCATCAATGCCAATCATTGGATATAGATGCATGAATTTTGACTTGTATTGACATTAATATGTCTTTTATCATATCTACCGTATCAATTTCATGTACAATTTTGGTTGGAAGCTATATATACACTTGTCACACCTACAATAAATGCTTTTTCTTTCTCAAAACTCATCACAATTCTTTAAAATATCATCATTTCTAAAATTTATGTTTTATTATTAATAATTTATTGGATAAGTTTAAAAATTTTATTTTATTTTTGTTTTTTTAAACAATGTTACCTGCCTATCAATATACTATAAAATCTCAATTGTGTTAACTAAAGAAATGATTTAAAGCATCTTATATTTTATTAACAAAAATCATTATTTTAAAAAATTATATGATTTTATTAGTTTATTGTTATAGCAATAATCCCAGCTAATTATTAATATTAATATAAGAAAATATTTACTCCAATAATAAATGTAGGACATCACAAATTGATGATGTAACTAATACTAGCATCGCCAACGCTAATCTTTGGTTTTAGAGGCTTGAATTTTGACTTGCATTGACGTTCATATGTCGTTTATCTAGTATACCGTATCAATTTCATATACAATTTTGGTTGGAAGTTATATATACACTTGTCACCCCTATAATAAATGTTTTTTCTTTCTCAATACTCATCACAATTCTTTAAAAATATCATCATTTCTGAAATTTATGTTTTATTATTATTAATTTATTGGATAAGTTTAAAATTTTTATTTTATTTTTGTTTTTTTAAACAGTATTACCTACCTATCAATACACTATAAAATCTCAACTATTAATTATTAGTGTTAACTGAAGAAATAATTTAAAGCAACTTGTATTTTTATTAAAAAAAATCTTTTTTTTATAAATTATATGATTTTATTAGTTTATTGTTATAGTAGTCACCCTAGTTAATTATTAATATTATTATAAGAAAATATTTACTCCAATAATAGATGTAGGACATCATAAATTGATGATGTAACTAATATTAGCATCGTCAATGCTAATCTTTGGTTTTAGATGCATGAATTTTAACTTACATTGACGTTAATATGTCCTTTATCTTGTCTACCGTATCAATTTCATATACAATTTTGGTTGAAAGTTATATATACACTTGTCACACCTACAATAAATACTTTTTCTTTCTCAAAACTCATCACAATTCTTTAAAAATATCATCATTTCTGAAATTTATGTTTTATTATTAATAATTTATTGGATAAATTTAAAAATTTTATTTTATTTTTGTTTTTTAAATAGTATTACCTACCTATCAATACACTATAAAATCTCAACTATTAATTATTAGTGTTAACTGAAGAAATAATTTAAAGCATCTTATATTTTATCATTATTTTTAAAAATTATATGAGTTTATTAGTTTATTGTTATAGCAGTCGTCCCAGTTAATTATTAATATTAATATAAGAAATATTTACTCCATAATAGATGTGGGACATCATAAATTGATGATGTAACTAATACTAGCATTGTTAACACTAATCTTTGGTTTTATATGCATGAATTTTGACTTGCATTGACGTTAATATATCCTTTATCTGGTCTACCATATCAATTTCATGTACAATTTTGGTTGGAAGTTATACATATACTTGTCACACCTATAATAAATCTTTTTTCTTTCTCAAAACCCATCACAATTCTTTAAAAATATCATCATTTCTGAAATTTATGTTTTATTATTAATAATTTATTGGATAAGTTTAAAAATTTTATTTTATTTTTGTTTTTTAAATAGTATTACATACCTATCATTACACTATAAAATCTCAACTATTAATTATTAGTGTTAACTGAAGAAATAATTTAAAGCATCTTATATTTTTATTAATAAAAATCATTATTTTTAAAAATTATATGAGTTTATTAGTTTATTGTTATAGCAGTCGTCCCAATTAATTTAACATTAATATAAGAAAATATATGTGAGACATTATAAATTGATGATGTAACTAATACTAGCATCGTCAACACTAATTTTTGGTTTTAAATGTATGAATTTTGACTTGCATTAATGTTAATATGTTCTTTATCTGGTCTACCGTATCAATTTCATATATAATTTTAGTTGGAAATTATATATATACTTATCACCCTTACAATAAGTGTTTTTTCTTTCTCAAAACTCATCACAATTCTTTAAAAATATCATCATTTCTGAAATTTATGTTTTATTATTAATAATTTATTGGATAAGTTTAAACATTTTATTTTATTTTTGTTTTGTTAAGCAGTATTATGTACCTATCATTACACTATAAATCTCAACTATTAATTATTAGTGTTAACTGAAAAATAATTTAAAGCATCTTATATTTTTATTAATAAAAATTATTATTTTTAAAAATTACATAATTTTATTAATTTATTGTTATAGCAGCCGTTACAATTAATTATTAATATTAACATAAAAAATTATTTACTACAATAATAGATGTAGTACATCGATGATGTAACTAATACTATTTTTTTTGGTGTGGATAAAAATTTTTTTAGTATCTACCCATAGATAGAGGACAAGATAAAGTGTAAAATCCACACATGTTGAACTGATAATGATGCTGCTGCGGAGTCATACTTTTACTGATTCACCTCTTCCTCATAGCCATTGGCATCGTCAATTTTACATGTGTATATTGATTTTTTTTATTTGAAAAATATTATATTTCAATAATAATAATCATCATCATCATAAATACTTTTTAATTATTTAAAAATTCATTAATCATTTATGTGCTAATATGAGATATTACAAATATTTATTAGATATTTAATAAATAAATATATCACAAATAGATATAAATATTTCTAATTTCATGCAATAATATTCAATTTAGGGTGCGTTGGAAGTAAAGTTAAAAAAAATAAATGTTACCTCTGTAATATTTTAATTTTGTTTGGTAAACTACGTATTTTTACATTTCTATCAATTTATATTTATTTATAAATTACTCGTGTCCTCAAGTTTTTACATTAATAAAACATAAATCAAATTTATAAAAAATATATAAATCAACTTTTTTTGTGTGGTTTTATTAATTCTATTCTATAAAATTTGTACTTTTTTATGTGTGAAAATGTACAAAATATATCATGTAACTTTTATCTTTACGAAATTTTATCTAATATTTTTTTTAATTATTTGATATTTTAAAAATTAATTCTATTATTTAAGGAAAATTTAATTAATTATTTATTTATTTTAATTATTTTAATTATTTCATATATATCAACAATTTAAAAAAAATAATAATTGCACACCTTATACATTACTAAAAAAAAAGTTGACAATAAAACTATTACACTTGTAACTAGGGGTGAGTAAGAACCGCCTGAACCTAAATTTTTGACCCAACCCAACCTAAGATTTGTGACCAATTTAGCTGCTGAGTGGAGAGGTGATTTAGTTTGGGTGAGGATTGAGTGGATATTCGGATTTCGGATGATGGGTCATGGTAGGTATTTTATTTCTCGACCCGCCCGAATTTTGATATTACCCTTTGTTAAAACGATGTCGTTTAGAACTAAGGTTAGTATATATATACATATATATTTATAATATACAAAACCCTAGTTCCCTTCATTCTAACACTTCTCCTCTCTTCTGCCGTTATTCTAGAGCCTTCTTTCCTCTGTCCTCTCTCTTCTTAACAGATCGCCACTACACATTTAACTCAATCTCGATTTAGCCTCCTTTCATTTTTTTTTCAAATTGCAGTGATTTTTTTAAGAGATTATCATCTCAAATGATGTTCTATTTATTAATGGTAAATAGAATGTAATACATTATAGATCTTGTCATTCCTGTGTTGGGTTTTTGATATTTTTACAATTTCTTGTGGTTATTTGTATAAAAATATAGTTTATATTTTTAAAAGTATAGTATATGAGTATATTTATATTTATATGTGTAAAATATATTCTTTGATTTATGTTATATACTTATATTTATAGATCTATGGTCGATGATAAATTTTTTTTGAAAATTTTTTATTTTTTTAAATTTATTATTAATCTGTGTAAAGTTTTTGTTGTATATATATTATAATGTTTAGATTTATGGTCGATGATAATTTTTTGTATTTATTTGTGAAAATTTTTGATTTTTTGAAATTTTTTTTTCATATGTGTACATTTTTTTTGTTATATATATGTTGTATGTTTAGATCTGTGATCGATGATAATTGTTTTGTATTTCTTTGTAATAACTTTTTATTTTTTAGGAATTTTGTTTGATCTATGTAAAATTTTTTTTGTTATATATGTTATATTGTATAGATCTATGCTAGATGATACTTTTTTGAAATTATTTGTGAAAAATTATTAATTTTTCATAATTTTTTTTCATCTTTGCAACATGCATGTAAACAAAAAAGGTATTGTTTACAGATCTATAATTATTTTAATTAAAAGTTGTAAAAGTATTTTATTTCATTTGATAAAAAATAGTTTTATTTTTTATCATTTTTTATCTGTCATATGTGTATTGTAAAATAATTTTTATTTTTAATGTGTTTAATGTTTCAAGAGATTATTGGATTTTGTGTGTTATTTATGTGCACATTTATTTATTTAAGATTTTATGTTAATATTGATTTATTTCAATAACGTGTAAATAATTTTTTTGTTATTGTTCTTGTTGCTCTGTCCTATGTATATTTCTAAAGTTCTAAAGTTCCTAAGTGGTGGAACCTTAAAGTTATAACAAAAATAAAGGGGTGGAAGCATAAAATTTTATAAATTCATTTATAACTTTGTAACTTTCCAAATAAAAGGGGTGGAAGCAATCACTGCCTCACTGCAATCTCAAATTCTGAATATTGCTTTAGCAGCAATATAAAGGTATTGAGCAATCACTTCAATTTTTTTTTATGTGAGATTGTGATGTGCAAAATTACTTTGTTTCAACCTATGAATTGACTTTTTATTCTGTTTTATGTCATTAATGGAGATGGTCAATACCAATGCCACTGGTTCAAACCCTGAGGTGGTGGTGGAAGCCCTAATATTCCTGCTGCTAAACAAACATAGACTGAGCATTAGCCTCAAGTTGTTGCTAAAAAATGAAAGGAGATTGAACCAAAATCTAAAGTTTGGCAGTACTTTGAGAGAATTAAGGATGAGAATGGTGTTTTCATTAAGGGTAAATGTATCTATTGTGCTGCTTCCTATAATGCTTACTCTAAAAAATATGTCACTTCATCTTTAAAAAACCATGACATGAGTTGTTTGAAATTTCCACATTCTTTAAATGCTAGGCAAACATTTTTAACTTTACAACCTGCTAGGGTGGGAGCACATGAAAATGTTGAGTCTGTTGTCTTAAGGTCGTAGAAATTTGAGTAAGACACTATTAGAAATTCACTTGCACAAATAGTAATTACAAATGAATTGCCATTTAAATTTGTAGAAGGGGGTGGTTTTAAGAAGTTCATGTCTGTTGCTTGTCCACACTTTAAGATACCATCTAGATGAACTATAAGTAGGGACTATTATACCATATTTACTAATGAGAGGCTTAAGCTTAAAAAAAAAAATTAAGTCACACTGCCAAAGAATCAGTATCACTACTAATTCTTGGATATCAATTCAAAGAATCAATTATATATGTGTGACTGCTCACTATATTGATGATGGGTGAAATTTGCATAAACAAATAATATCTTTTATCCTTGTTACCTCTCATAAGGGGGAATACATCTGTAAAGCATTAAAGAATTATTTGATTGAGTGGGGAATTAGAAATGCATTCTCAATCATAATGGATAATGCATCCTCTAATGACACTGTTGTGGGGTATTTTAGAAAGAAAATGTTAAGTTGGGGTGCCTCTGCTGTTAGACTAAATTTTCTCCATTTGAGATGTACAACTCACATCTTGAACCTAATTGTGAATGATGGTTTAAAAGAAGTTAATTCTTTTATTAAAAAATTAAAGGAGTCAGTTAGATACATGAGAAACTTACCTTCTAGGTTGAGTAAATTTAAAGAGATTTCTGAACTATTAGGGATTGAGTTCAAATGCTCATTGTCTCTTGATGTCCCTACAAGGTGGAATTCCACCTACTTAATGCTTAAAACTATCTGTTTATTTCATAAGACTTTTCATAAATATAAAGAAACTGAATCTTCTTACAGACATAATTTAGGGGATGATATTCCAGATTTTCTTAATTGGTTGTGTGTTAAACAAATGGTTGACATGTTGAAGGTTTTCTATAATATGACACTAAGAATATCTAGTTCAAATTATGTGACTACAAATGGCTTCTTTTCTAAAATTTATGATTTGAATTGCAATATCGTTGAGCTACAATCATCTTCAAATATGTCTATTAAGAACATGGGCAACAATATGAAACAGAAATTTAATAAATATTGAGGAGATCCATAGAAAATGAACTTTGTGATTTTTTTTGCTATAATTCATGATCCTCAGTATAAACTTGAATTTGTTGAATTCTCTATAAATCAAATGTATAGTCCAATGCTGGGAAGCACACTGTATTTGAAAATGAAATCTGATCTCTATCTGTTATTTGATGTTTATTTGTCAACTTATGGCTCTTTTTCTACCTCTAAGTCTGGTGTTGGTACACAATTTAGCCAGACAATTCCTAAACCTCAATTGCCTCTTTCTAGAAACACTATGTCTTTAATGAAAGAAAAATTCAAAAAGCATAAGTTTGATTCTAGTTTAGGTGGAAGTAAACGATCTGAACTCAAAATATATCTTAGTAAGGCTATTGTGGATGATAAAGGAACTTTTGATATCCTCAAATGGTGGAAGTTGAATTCTGAGAGCTTCCTAATTCTGTCTTACATGGCTAGAGATGTTCTAGTTATTCCTATTTCTATTGTTGCTTCTGAGTCTACATTCAGTACTAGAGGCAAAGTTCTTGATTATTTTTGGAACTCTTTAACTCCAAAAATAGTGGAAGATTTGATATGTACACAGGATTGGCTTAGAATGCCAAACCAGACTATTGGGGTGGAAGAATCTTTAGAGGATTTGGAGTCATTTAAAAAAGGTCATGTTTTTAAAATGAGTTCAATTACTTGCACTTAGTTATTATATTAATGCAATGGTTGTTTAAATTCTTGATCCATTGGGTAGTGACATTTCTTTAGCTTAGTTAAATTGCTCACTAATGATAATTACTTTATTAATATTATCCATTATTGATTCTATTAATATGTGGCTATTTGATTGCTAAAGTTGCCTGCCTACCTACCTCCTTTTTAAAATGTTGTTGTTGTGTGTACTGTCTGTGACTAACCTGACCTGTAGTGCCTCTTTTTAATGGTTGAGGTGCTTGTGTCTATATTGTTGTTGCAGTAATTGTGTGTGTGCGCACATAGAACAGAGGCAATAATGATGCTTCCACCCCTAGAATTATATGATCTTCAATGAATGCATGCTTAAGTTTCTTTGGTGGGTTTTTTTTTTTTTTGGCTATTAGAAATGTGGTTGCATTCTTGATTTGAATTGTCAATGCTCAATTCTGAGCCTCTTGTTCTATATTTTTTGACAGTGATAATGCTTTCACCCTTCATTTTTTAAATTGATTAGAGTACTTACCCTATTTGACTAGGTAGCTATTTCTTTATTGCTAGCAATTAGGGTCGTATTCTAAATGCTTTCTGAAAATAGCTTCCTAAGCCTCCTCTACCTGCTTTTTTTTTCTTTCATAACCTTGTCTATATTAGAATAATGATTTTATTCTAATTGAAATTGTGTGTTGTTGTTCCTTCAGTATGCAGGTGAATGACAACTTTTTTTATCAACCTGCTACAGTTGCATTTTTTGGGAATTCTGCAGTCTAATTTCTAGGGTTTTTGCACATATAGAAGCTTTTTGTATATTGTTAGTTATAAGGGTGGAAAAAAATTGTTAATCCTGAGCCTGCAAATTGTCTCTGCTTTATTTTTTGTATGTAGAAATGCAGTGCAGTTGCTTAAATATTCTTTTTTATTAAGATTAGGTATTATTTTTTGTATCTAAGTTAGTATTAGTCAAACAAGTGTATTTTAAAGTGTTAAAAAAAAAAACAAGTGCATTTTGAACATTGTAACTATTTGGGCTTGGCCCAAAATGATTAATGGAATGAATATATATAGTTTATTTATTTTTTAATTAGAGCCCAAAAGGGTCAAATTCAACCGAGCTCAACCTGATTTTTAATCCGACTAGACCCAACTAATTTCGACTTCTGAACTATTGATTTTTTCTATTAAATAAATTCGGGTCGGTTTTATTTTTCTCTCATTAAAATCGATCAATTTCAATCATTATTCCACCTAACCCGACCATTGCACACCCCACTTATAACTTTTACTCCTCCAAATAATACTTATAACTGTTATACTACTTTATTTCTTTGACTCTCGTAGTAGTTATAACGAGATGAACCAACTATCCGTATGTAACATTAACATCCTTTCTATAAATATGCAATTCCATATTTGTTGAGAATATCCATACGAAAATGACTGAAAATTTGGCTCATTTTTTCATACTTGAATTTCACATAAGATATAAAATAATAATATTTTTAAGCTTTGCATTTGAGGATATTGTTGAAAAAAAATGACCACTTAATTATTTTGATAACTAATGATTTATAAAAGGTAAAATTAAATTCAATAGATAATAAATAAAAACACATTATGCCATATTTGGATACAATGAATTTGAGTATAAATTTGGATTTCAATAAAATCTTTTATTTAGAAACTATATAGATTTGTATCAATATGAATTTTAAATAAATCCCCAATAAATTTGATAATTTATTTAATAAAAATTTAAAATAATATATAACTATATATTATTTGAAATATTAAAAATTTCAATATTTCAAATCTAATATTTCAAATCAAAAGAATTTTAATGAATTTAAATTTTGTTATTTGCTAATATTGGCTATAATTAGAACAATTGAGGTGAGTTGATTAAACAGCCAAGAGCTTCCCATCATGTCGGTGTATTGATTGGTCCAGCTAGCTATAGCTATATCAACATGAGGATGTTAATATTTTTATTTGTTAGTGTTATTTTATAGTTAATTAGTTAGGCATTTTAAGTAATTTTTTATAGTTTAATTACTTGAATGATAGAAATTATAAGACAAAACTATATATTTGATTTTCCACTCTCCTCCCAATTGTTACCTTCATTTGTTAAAGAAAGTTAGGCATTTTAATATCAAACACCGGCCACTTAGATAATAACAGCAACTTTTGTAAGTGTACTAGTGGCATATTGCACGTTAGAATTAGGATTGAGAAGTGGTGATGATAAGAACAAAATGCAGGCCAAACGTCATTCAACTCAATTTTAAGTTTGATTTCATATATATATATCACATTTCAACAATTTTGTATTAATATACCCTATTTCTTCATAAATTTACAAATTAAGAGTTAAGAATTAAAATAAATATTTTTTCAGTTTAATATAATTTCACATGAAAATATATTTTTCAAATACAACATGAATATACTATGAAATTTAAACTTTCACTAATATTTGGCCCATACATTTGAAAATCTTTCCGACATATATATATATATATATATATTTCAAATACACTATTAGCTAGGATAAATAAAGAAAACATTCAATTGCAATATGATCTCCATAGGTAATACTTCCTAACCTCGCTACATTTTTATTCATCCCAGCTCAATAAATTAATAGCTAGTCCAATTTCTTCTTTTAACCTTTTTGTTTTTGCAATTTTCTGATTAGTTGAAAAATTATGAACCAGATATCCTTTTGAATTTTTTATTTTATATTAATGCAGAATAATCTAATTCATAAATTATACTTGTGATTATTTATTTCCAATTATATAAATTTATAAATCAATAATATGTGATAATACAACAACTAAATATATATTAGAGTGTGTTTGCATGCAAGTATTTGATTTGAAATTTTTAAATTTCAAATATAACGATTTCAAATAACATTTAGTTGCATGTAATTTCAAATTATCATTAAAAGAGTTATTAAATTTATTGTAAATTTATTTCAAATCCTCATGGATATAAATCAATGTAGTTTCCAAATAAAAAATTTAATTAAAATTTAAATTCATACTTAAATCATTTGCATCCAAATATAGTATTAATTTATTTTAATTATTATCTAAATTTAAGGTAATTAAATTATAAATTAAATAAAAGTAAGGAATTATGAATGTATTAAGCTTTTCTTTTATTAACCTAAAGATAATTAGGATTTTAAATGACGGGAGGACCCATAAGTTATTTGAAATTCGGTTCATTGACTAATTTGTAATTTGATATACTACTACATATATATGACCTATGATCTAAAGTAAATGAATGTATAGTTTTAACCCTAAACTTTATATAATTAACTTCCGATACTTCTCAACTTTTATTATTATCTATTCAATTTTTAAATTTTATTTTAAATATTTTTACCTTTTAGTTTGTATTTTTTTTTAATCCTATTTAACTCACATAATATAAAAACAAATAAAAATTTAACTTGAAATGATTTTAAACATATAAAATAAAAAAAATTAGTTTAAAAATAATATAAATAGAATTAAAAATTAATATTAAAAAATTGGAAAAAATTTATTTTTAATTGTATTGTCCTTAAATATTATTTTAATTCATATAAGTTTTCCTTCTATTTACATCAACATTGATTTATAAAAAAAATTTATGCATTATATGAGTTAGATAAATTCAAAATAAAAATTTAAATATTAAATAAAATATAATAAAAATTGATAAGTATCAAAGGTTTATTGAGTAAAGTTTAAGGGTAAAACTATGCATTTGGCTAAATAAATTTATAATCTTTATTTGGATTTAATTAATTATTATAAGACTTTTGCAATTTTGATTATAATTTCTGAATCCAATTAAATTAATTAAAATTCAGTTTTGAATATTTGAATAAAAAAATTATAATTTATAATTTTCATTGAATATACTATAATTTATATAACTGATGGTATTGGATAGGACGGTACCTTTTTAAACCATTCCAAACAAACCTCTCAATGGAAACAAAAGAAAAAGGGGGGGAGTGGGGGTTATAGTAAAGCAAGTAAAAGGATAACCTCGATGTACCTTGAAGATGAACTTTATTTATTTATTTTTAATCAAGAGGAGAAGCGACCATAAAATCCACAGCAAGTTTATGTTTTACGCCATGGGCCATGCATACGAATGGCTTCTAATATAATTTTCTTTGTGTTGATAAAGAATCAATGGATCAGGTGCAAAAGCTTCACTCTTTTCTCACTTACCTGGATGGATGAACACAAGTAGACTTGTAATTTCCACAAGCATGAATACACATTTTGGCGCACGTTAATCACATTTAAATCAGTTGTAGAATGTTTTGTGGGTAAGCAGCTGAGAATAGCTGAAGCATTTCGGATCTTTTTCAAGATGTCGAAACCTACTTTCCTAGAACAACCACAGCAATCCTTTAGTTAGCGCACATGCTTCTTTTTTCAGCTTAGTGGGATGTTTCACCTTTGCTGTCCCATCAAAGCCCTCATATACTCTTTTTTTTTTTATATATATATACATTACGGGTTGGATAAATTGAAATTTAGCAACATTTCATTCGCTGTAAAAATAATAATTTTTATTATATATTAGCGGATTAAAAAACTTAAATTCGTAAACTTTTTTTCTATATTAAATATAGTATAAAAAAATCAAACAGATTAATTAAGTTTGATTGGTTTGTTATGAATTTTTTATTATTATTATTATTATTTCTTCGGTTGACATATTACGTTTTTACATTATCTTATAAATATAGTAGTTCTTTTTTTTTTAACACAAAATGTAGTGGTTCACTTCTTGATAAAAAAAAAAAAAAATTAATTTCTACTAGTAGAAAAGGAAGAATGGTTATAAACATCGAAGTAACAGTATAACGTCTACTTCTCCTTGTTTTGCAAAACTAATCAAACCAAATTTTAATCGGGCATTCAAAGGAATTTTTTTTTAATTTGAACCATCGAAATCAATAATATTAAATTTTAATTAATTAGATTCAATTCGAATAATATTATAAACACGTATATCTTCCAACAAGTAATTTAATGCAATTATATATATCATTATTAATTCAAATTCAAGATATTACCTAAATGGAATATAATTTTTTTTTCTTTAACAAACAATCATTTAGTATTAGAGTACAAATTCATTTCTAAACTCTGTTTAGTCAAAGATAAATCATTCCTATTTAACTTTTTTTTGGTTTAAATGTGCTTAATTAGAATAAAGATAACAATGCTTTCTTAACCATAAAATTTAAACTTATCATATAAAACATATTTACTAATAGAATTAAGATTAGATAGGAGAATTAGAAGAATGTCATTTTTACTTTTTTATTCATCAATATTTTTGAAATCCAAAGTCAATGTTAATTACTCAATCTAACCAAAGACTTATCTACTTTTGTCCTGCGAATTAATAACATTATTGAGAAAGAAGAGAAAATTATTAATTACCAAAGGAAATCTGATTAATTTTAGCGGCTGACTTGAACATAACCCCATGGATGAAGGAGGTCGCTAGTCATAATTAAGGAACAAAAGAAGATTTTTTTGCATGCTCTGATTGATCTTCCCATAAATATTCCTAGGCCTTCCAAAATTGGCTAAAACCCTTTCTAATTTTAAGGTCAGGTCTGGTCTATATATATATATATATATATATATATATACACTACCTCAATAATATTAACATCAATTAGCAAATGGCAATGAATCATTTTTGTTTTTTGTTTTTATTATTTTTATTTTAATTATTTGGTTTGACTGTCTGTCTACGTGTCCCTTTTTTTCCCTCTATTTTTAGTGTCTTTACATACATCTTCTGTTGATAAAAAAGCCAGAAAAATCAATTGAATACAGTTGACAAGGATGATGATTATTGCAAGCAGTATTTATCGACCACCACGAAACTACCCGCAAGTTCATGAACCCTGCCCTCTTCTCTTCTCCTATATAAATCCCCTCTCAATCTCCTCATCCCTCACTCACCACACACATACCCTTTTTCTCAATTAAACAATCTCAATAATTTTTCTTGACCAGAAACATGCCTTCTTCTTCTATTACTATCATCTCAAAATGCACTATCTGCCCAGACCAAGATTCCTCTCCTATCAAAACCCTAAAACTCTCTGTCTCTGATCTCCCTATGCTCTCTTGCCAGTACATCCAAAAGGGTGTTCTTCTCTCTTATCCACCTTACTCCTTCGACGACCTCATCACATTCCTCAGGCGCTCCCTTTCCACTGCCCTTTCCTTCTTCCCCGCTCTCGCGGGCCGTCTCGAAACGCACCCAGATGGCCACGTCCATATAGTCTGTAACTCAGCGGGCATTGATTTCATCCAGGCTAAAGCAAGGCATATCTTCTTGCACAACATTCTTTCGCCTCTCGACGTTCCTGATTTCGTCAAGGGATTCTTTGCTTTCGATAAAACCCTGAGCTACCAGGGTCATTCCAGGCCCTTGGCTGCAGTGCAAGTCACCGAACTAGCGGACGGTGTTTTTATTGGCTGTACTGTAAATCATGCAGTTACCGACGGCACCTCCTTTTGGCATTTCTTTAACACCTTTGCCGAAATCTGCAAAGGAGAGAAGAAAATTAGCAAGTCACCGGGTTTTAGTCGCGACAATATTTTTAATTCGCCGGCTGTTCTTAGATTCCCCGAAGGTGGCCCTAAAGTCACCTTCTCCGGCGACGAACCGCTGCGTGAAAGAATTTTTCACTTCAGTAGAGAAGCTATTCTTAAACTGAAGCGCAGAGCGAATAACGGAAAGTTCGTTGAAATATTGGGGAAGCAAATTAACGACAGTTATAAAGTCGTCGCCAATAATGGTACTGGCAATAATAATAATAATAATAATAATAATAACAATGACCATAAAACGGCTGAAATTTCGTCGTTTCAATCATTGTGCGCACAGCTATGGCGGTCAGTAACACGTGCGAGAAATCTCTCTCCTCTAAAAACGACGACGTTTCGCATGGCAGTGAACTGCCGGCACCGGCTGCAGCCGCGGATGGACCCGTACTACTTCGGGAACGCGATACAGAGCATCCCGACGGTTGCTCCAGTAGGGGAGCTATTGTCTCGGGATCTGAAGTGGGGAGCTGAATTGTTACACAAAAACGTCGTCGCACATGACGATAATACGGTGCGGAAGGGTATAGCGGATTGGGAAAGGGAGCCAAGGTTGTTTCCGTTAGGAAACTTCGACGGTGCATCAATCACAATGGGTAGCTCGCCTAGATTCCCAATGTACGACAATGACTTCGGGTGGGGTCGGCCTTTGGCCATAAGAAGTGGTAGGGCCAACAAGTTTGATGGGAAGATCTCAGCCTTTCCTGGAAGGGACGAAAAAGGGAGTGTTGATTTGGAGGTAGTTTTAGCGCCAGAGACGATGGGTGGGATTTTAAATGATGATGAGTTTATGCAGTATGTGAGTGAACCGGACACACCCTAGTGTTTTTTTTCTTTTTTCCTCAAAAAAAAGGTGGGCCAGCCAATGTTTCAAGATAATGGAAAAAAAAATTGAGAATTGGACGAGGAACATGGAAGTTGGATGGTTCATGTTTGGGGCAAAGTGATGTAGCTCTCCAAATGGTTGGTGGTCAAATGTGGTGCTGATGGTGGCTGCATTAAGGGGAAAAAATTGATGGTTTGGACGGTTGTGATATAGGAATTGCATTTTTATTAAAAAAAGAAATTAATGAAATATTAGATGGAGGATAATAGGCAAAAACAGCAACCCTACCCACTTGGGCTGTTTTGGCCAAGTTGTGTGTGTAAGTGTAATGTAAGACATTGTAGATGATGGCATCTTATTGTTTTAAATTGAGGCTTTTTTTTTATATTATGGTCAAGCTAGATAGGATCATCATTTCAGAACTGTTAACACATTTGCCACTGTTTAAATTGATCATTTTGATCGTAGCAACAACTAAAAGTATTACTCATAAATGGTTTTAAATTCAAATGACATATCAAATTTGAATACTAATATAGGGTTTATTACTTCAATGGTACATAATTTTGTTTCATATTTCAAAATGGTATTAAAATTTTTTTAGTTACTAAAGTTCTATTTTTATTTCTAAGTTAAAGTATTTCGAATATATCCGATCAAATTTACCATACATGACAACAGAAATAAGTATATTTTTAATATATTTGTTACGTAAATATCTCATTAAATAGCCTAATTATCTTGTGGTCCAAAAAAAATTTTATTTTATGGGATCAACAAGATGATTAGACTGTTTAATGAGATACTTACATAACGAATATACTAAAAATATGTTTATTTTGTCTATTACGCGTATTAAATTTAATCAAATATATTTGAAATACATTAAATTGAAACAAAAATAGAACTTATTAATTGAAAAGAAAAAAAATTTAAAATCTGGTACTATTTTGAAATATGAGGTAAAATTATAAGACCAATGGTATAATAAACCCTAATAATATATGCTGAAATTTTAAATTAGTTGTTGATATACTTTTAATAAAAGAAAAAAAAAATTAATAATACATCCATGAGTTAAACACTTCAAAATTTTCAAGCAAATTATCCTCATAACAGGCTCTTCCTAAGTTGAGGATCTATTTTCAGAGAACAACACGCAAACTTGGTTCAATCATGTTTAGAGCATTTGAACAGATCCTGAAAAGCTCATCTTCAACATATTTTCTGAGTTTGTGTGCTCAAGAAAAAGAAATTCGTTGCTAATTAAAAATTATCTGATTAGTATTAGTATTTTCATTTTAAAAATTGTTAAAATTTTGAATTCGTATTTTTTTGACTGTCATTCGTTAATGATGGTAGAGTTTATTATTTTTGTAGTGAGTGATAAAAAAATAATTAAGTTTTTAAGTATGTCATAACTCATGGAATCTTCACTTAATTAAAGAATAATAACTATATTTAGTACTTCAAATATTAATAAAAATAAACATATTAATGAATTAGGTAGAAAAATAAGGCGAAGAAAATGATTAAAATAAAGCGAGTTCGAGCTGTTCTTGTAATGGAAGGAACAACTCAATGTATTAGAAGCTTGGTTGTCAATGTCTTTTGAAATGAGAATGGCACATGCCTGTTAGGTCGCAATCCAAACTAGGGGTGAGCATTAGGTCTAGTCAGGTCAGGTCAAAAATTTTCAAAACTTGAAAACTAATCTAAACCGACAATTTTATTTGGGGCTTCTTTTGGATATTTGAAACAATAATATATAAATAAAAAAAGAAAAAAATATTTTCAACGGCCAAATGGTCTTTGCGATCTTTTGCTCCTTCCGGGTTCAAGTCCCCATTTTCAATTGAAAAATTCAACAAAGGAAACTAGCAGTAGGATTCAAACCTATATCCTCTAGGAATGATGATTAAAGTCTCGCTACTTTGCTACAATTATTCTATTGTCTCATATTAGTTATAAAAATATATATTTTATAGTTAAAATTTGGGTTTTCAATCGGGTCGATTCCCATAGAAAACTTAATAAAGTTATAAAATAAAATTTGACCTGATTATTTTTAGGTTGGTTGTGGGGCGGGTAATCGGAATGGGTCGGTTTTTCTCACACCTAATCCAAATAAACTATGTAATGAAATAAGGGAGAAAAAAATTTCTTATAAAAAAATTGGGAATTTGAAAATTTTTAATCTTTTCACATAATAAAATTTTACTAGTACTAGTTGACGGTGAGAAAAAATTTTCCACAACAATTTTTTTCAATTTAAATTAAAAGACATATTTCCACACTAATTTTTCTAATGTAGATTTGAAATAAACTATCTTTTTAACCGTTTGCACATCTTCCTCATTTGGCTCACCTTGTTGTTTTCTAGTTTATTTTCTTAGTTTCAGTTAAAATAATAGTAGTTTACTTAGTTTTAGGGTTCAATCCTTCTTTTGTTCATTCTTTTGTGATGATTTTGCTATCTTTCCATGAGAGAGTGATGACAACTTTATTGGGAGCTAATCAAGATGTAAAAGATATTGTTGATAAAGCTTTTAATGCCTGGCAAACATATCAAAGCATTTTTATTTCAATCCTACAAAAAGTTTATATTTTAGCTCAATTCACACAGCCAATTGGTTAGAGTGCTCCTCCTCTAGGATTTGTGAAGTTCAACTCAAGTGCAGGATTCAATCAAAATATGAAAATGGCTTCATTGGCTTTATTGTTCATGACCATCAAGGCAAGTTGTTGGAGGGATTCTTTTCTCTAGACCAGCTTATTCAGCTTTGACAAGAGAAGCTATAGCTTTACTTGCCAACGGTGTCTATGGCTGCTATATTCGAATCAAACTCAAAAATTTTTATTGAAGCAATAAATGAATCCAAGAATTGAGTGCCTTGGGAAATAAAAGCTTTTGTAAATGCTGTCAAAGTTATATCTGCTCAAAAGCATCAGTATCTCTTCAAGTTTATTAGAAAGAAAGCTAATCGGGTAGTAGATTGGGTTGTAAAAAATGTCTCTGTTATTAGAAATTGTCCTTCTTGATTTGCAAATCTGCCTAAGGGTTTTTTTCAGATTATGTATGCTAAACAAGATAATACTGGATGAAAAGTTGTTTATATTCAAAAAAATAAATAAACTATTTTTTAGTTAATAGGAGATAGGAGGTCATATAATTTTTTTTTTTTAAGTATAGGAAGTCATAGAAGATCATATGATTTAAGTATTCAACTAAATTATTTTTTAGTTAATAAGAGGTCATATGATTTAAGTATTAATAGACTATACAACATGCAACATTTCTTCCCTTTTAAATTAATGATGGAAAAATTAAAAATTTACACATCTAGATATTCTTAAAAATGAGTTATCACTTGACTACTCTCTTATCTTTCTCATTAACGAACTAAACTATTTTTTAAGAGAAAATTACAGAAATCATTAAGGTCAATAAAAAAATTTTTCAAAAATGCAATACTAATAAAAAAAATTTCAAAATCAGTGTTTTGTACCCTTTTTTTTCATTTTTACATGATTATCTTTCTTCTTTCTTATTTTTTTCCATTGTTTTTTTACCCAACTGATTTCTTCTCTCTTTCCATTCTTTTTTTATTTTCTATTTATTTTTTGTTTCTAATTATTTCTTTCTTTCTTTCTTATTTTTTCCATTATTTTTTCTTTTTCTTTTCCTTCTTTTTTTCTATTTTTTATTTATTTTATTAAAAAATGAAAAAGAAAAAGATGATGATGCTAAAGAAGAAAACAAACTAAAAAACTTTTTAATTGTAGATGATGAGTTTCAAAAGAAGAAGATGATGATGATGATGAAGATGGCTGAGTTTTTGTTATTTTTGTAGGTATTTGTCCAAACAACTAAAAAAATCATTACAGAATAAACTTATAAAACTGAAAAAAAAAACCTAAAAAACATAAACAACCACAAAAGCAACCATCAAAACAATAAAAATAAAAAAAACACTAAAACAGCAAGAAAAATAACTACCAAAATAACCACAAGAAAAAATAGAAAAACAACTAAAAAACCATTACAAAAAAATTCATAGAATTGAAAAAAAACTAATAAAAAAATAATGTCAAAACAACTAGAAAAAAATCATGAACTAAAAACAACTAAAAAACAAAAACAACAATAAAAATAACAGTCAAAACAACCATGAAACCAACCACCGCCAAAACAATCAAAAACTAAGAAAACACACAGTCTTATCAATCCAAACAAATAAAATCATAATACAATACTCAAATTCTAACACGCAAAATAATTATAAACTTCAAGTTTTTAGCTATGAAAACCCTTATTTTTCAAAAATAAAAATTAAAAGACAATTTTACTCACTTTCTCTCTACGTGATTTATCTTTAAAATCTTTAATGGCCAAAGAAGGGAAAAAGAGAGAAGAAGAAGAAAAAGAAAAAGAAGAGACCATACATTTGAAAAAAAGTTTTCATATTTTAGTAATTTTGTAAAATTTTTTGATTAATGGTAAAAGTGAAAAAGTTTTTTTGTTTTTTTATATATATTTCTAAAAAAAATCCCATTGTTTAAAAATGTTGTTAACATTGGAATTTTAAAAATTTCAAAGTTCGTTTTGTAGCCCATTACAAAATTATAAACCGGCCTATATCAAAAGTAATGAATTATTATACTATGAACCCATATTTATATTGTAATATAAGATTAGAGATTCATTATACATGTAAATAAGAAAAATAAACGTCTTTTTTTCTTTCATGTTGAATGTTTTTTTTTTGTGTTAGACTTTGTTGTTTGCAAATAAAACCAATAAATGTATAATATTTTTTTAAAACTCGTTTTACGGTACGCGTGCATACACACACATATAAGATTGTTAAATTAATCTTTGTTTAACTATAATTATTCATTAATTCTAATGTATTGTTTACTATAATATATATTAATGGCTATAATTAAATGACAATTAATTTAATAATTTTAATTTCATTTGTACACATACAAATGTTTATATTAAAGAATGTAACTTTTTTTTTTCTTTTGATGTTGTTTAAATTTAATTGAACAAACATTATAAATGATGGAGAAATTAAGCACAAGTGAAAACTTAATAAAAGAATTAAAAAAATAATGTACGATAATAAATAGATGAATTCTACTTGCAATTCTCGAGTTTGAGCTACACAATATGTCAACTCAATCCGGCACAATTACACCCCTATCCACACCATGAAAAACAAATCTATCCAAAATTTTACCTAATTTCTGGCAAAATTTCTGGTTTCCTAAAGAGAAAAGTGCAAAGCACATTGCCGATCTATCTTTCAGAAGGCTTTTTTTGCACACTAACTAAACTGTCCAAATTATTTCATTGCAAACCTGACCATTATTTTAGTCCTCAATGTACAGCAAATGAACAATTAAAGCATCACAAACAATCAATCATCCATCCCACACCACAACCCTCTAGTACTCTGTTAAAATCCAGTGTGAAGTACACTACCACCAAGCAACCCACCAAGATTCTCTTTCCCATCCTTGCAGTGTCCCTGAAATGCACCCATCGCCTACAAATTAACTTCTGGAGATGGGAAAAGGCGTTTTACCAGCCACTGAACAGGCCTCAGTAGCTGCGCTCTTTTCTTACGCCAGAACCAAATTGCAGCATTGTATTGTTCATTACGTATTTTCCTAGTAGCTGCCCTCCAATCATACTTCTCCATTTCTTTACGTGCTTCTTTACCCATGGTTTCTCTCAATTCACGGTCATATAACAGTGGCTCTAATTTTCTCAGACAGTCTTCAAGATCACCAGGATTGAAGAGAAAACCAGTTTTGCCTTCCTGCTCAGGAGGAATTATATCTGGGATTCCTCCAGCACGAGCTCCCACTACAGGGATCCCAGAAGACATCGCCTCCAAAACAACAAGACCAAGTGTTTCAGATTCTGAAGGCATTGCAAAAACATCTCCGCTTGCATATGCCTGAGATAGTTCTTCTCCTCCCAACATCCCAGTAAATACAGCAGGCATGCCACAAAACATCTTTTCTAATTCCTCCCTGCCAATAAAGAGGTGTGTATATATTAACCTTTTTGGCAAGAAAATGATAGTCTAATCAGAATAGAAAACTTCTAATTTTTAACTTTGTCAATCAAGGCCTCAAGGATAGGGGAAAAGAAAGGAGGAATAATTACCTATAAGGCCCATCTCCAATAAAGGCAATTCTTGCCCCTGGAAGCCTATCCATGACACTGTTAATTAAAAATCATCATGTGGTAAGTTATACCATGTTATGAATAAACTTTTAGTTAAGTATCTATCTAAAATTTACAAACATAAACAGAAGTAGATCATACATTACAAGGAAGAGAAATGCTATTGACTTCAAATATGATAGTTACTACAATCACAGAGAAATGAAAGAGATAGGGTCAAACAGGGAGATGAAAAGGAGATGAGGTACTTCCAGAGATTCCAGTGGCAGATGTGATTAACAAAGAGAATCATGCTAAAGAACAACTACAGTACTCTGAGAAGATGCACAGAAGATTGGAGTACACCCATTAACTAGTGGAATTTCCAAAAGTAACTCCCAATAATTATTGGAAAAAGATCTTGTGCAGGCAGCATCAAAGTTTCACACTTTTGCGCACAATAGACAAATAAACTGAGGTTGAATTACATAAGTCAACCCCACCAGTTCCAGTCATTTTTCAAACTCTCACAACTCAGTGAAAGTATTTAGGGCTGCAGTTAACAATTTTACAAAGAGACAACTAATGTTTTACCTTTTGAGGAAATCCAAACTCTTCTCAACTCCAAGTCGTCCAACATGGACTATTAATGGTTTATCAGGTTCACCATTGCTGTTGCAAACCAAAACACGTCACTAAATTAAGAACTCCAATGACGAGTAGGAAGCTATTAGCTAAAAAAAGGTAAACAAGTACGGTCTAACCTTAATCTCCATCGCATTTCATGAGAGCGGAAACGAGGGTGGAAACTTTCAGAATCAACACCCTTATTCCAAAGGCGAATCTTATTAGCTGAAAAATTTAGCAAAACTAGTTAGTTTAACATACAGACAAGTTATCATAGAGAGGCAGATTTCAAATTGGGGGAAAATTGCAAATTGAAAATTCAAGAATGCCATAGATAATTACTTTTAGAAAATAGCTGAAAAGTTTATCACAAAACTATACATACTGAATGTCTCTGAAATGATAAATAAATAGAGGAAAGGTGGCAAGTATTTGATGAAGTAGATGTTTGTGCTCACCTGCTGTCACCCTAGCTGCCTGAAGATCCCTCCCAATAGCAACGGATGGCACCAGTGTGAGATCAGCTGCTCGGTGAAGGAATTCTGATAACAAGGACGAAAGCATTATTTATGGTGTCAGATAGCTTAATCATTCAGCATTTTCATTGAACTGCAGCATTAGAGTGAAAGGCTCACGTACTTATAATCAACCACATGGGTTTCACAAGCCAGCTAAAAGTATACCTTGGGATGTATCTGCAAAAGAGAATCAAGAATCATGTCCAGCCATGACACTGATAGAAGTCTGAAGAAGCAGAATAAGCTATGTGCAAGCAAAAATTGTCAAAAAGGTCATAGAAGAATCAAACTTACACAGGGACATGAGTGTGATATGACATTACTATTGGGACACACAATAGTTTCGCGATAATGAGAGCACCAAAAACCTGCAACACATATTACAACTGTCAGCCATGTACATGAGCAAAGATTTTATGTTCATCATATCTTCAAATATGGACGTACCATTATGCCAGGTGATGAGGCATGTATTATGTCAGGCTTAAAGCGTGCAACCTCTGAAATTATTCTTGGACTAAGTGCCAGAGAAAGAGGCACCTTCTGGTACCAGGGGCAGGGAAAGCTGTAAAGAGGAGAAAAATTTAGAGCCAAAGAAACATCAAAACAACAGTATTGACCAAATTGCAATAACATGCACATATTTAAAATGAGCACTTGAACTATGACACTGAAAATTGAAACAATACTTAATAGTCATAACACCGTGTGAACATATGCAAGAACTGTAAATTATATGGATTCATAAGATTTGCATCTATAGAAGTTTGGTCATTTAAATAAATTGCAAAGTGGAAACAGCCTTCAGTTAGTATGGTTACCTTCGTGATCCAATCAATTTTGCTCCATAAAACTCCTGAGGTACTCCTTCATGTGTTGTCACTACCATTACCTGCACCACACAACAACATAACATTTTTTTAGTTTTGTCACGTATATGCATTTTCACCGAGAAAGGAAAAATGTGGTTCCAAACAACTCAGCAACTTGCAGTCTTTATCAACCCCAGATGGATGATAGTTAGAATTGAATTAGGAAAATAATAAACAGAAAAACGAGCTGAGGATAAATCGAAAGCTTCATCAACCAAGCTGATTTTATTAAATCCTTGCAATTCAAGATTTTGAGACTCTGAATGGATGCTGGCAAAAAGAAATAAAATAAATAAAGTTCCCAAGGGGATGCTATAGTGGTTGGAACTTGGAATTCCAACTTGAAGATCCTAGGTTAAAATTCCATTGCAGTTAGGTGCCATAATTTCATTGGATGGAGAGTGCTAGCTATGGTTATGCAACCAAAAGCCTCCTAATAAACTTGAAAATGAAAATATCAGGGAAACAGAATTTGTATTATCAAACTGATAACATGCAACCTGCCCCCACCCAACTCTCAAGCTTGAAAAGCTACTTCAGGTTCAGTTGAGGTTAAGATATGTTTGGATTGCAAACAAAATGACATACAATAAAATAAAACAAGTCCTAAACATCACTATCTAAAACATTACAAAATTACCTCATCCCCCATTTCACGTAAATATCTGATAAAGTTCTGGAACCTATTTTTATACCCTGATACATATCTGCAATGCAAAAGAAAATAGATGACAGTTTATAAGTCCCGAGCTCTTATCTTGAACTAACAATATAAGTATGTAGAATACCAAATACAAACAGAATCCACCTTCATGTACGTGAACTAGATTTCTCAACATTAACAGATGAAACACAGGGATAATATACATTTAATAGTATAAAACATCATCCTTCTCAATCAGGGTGTTAGTATGGGCATCTTTTCTTTCTTGGAACTTTTGGAACAAAAAGAAAAGATTAGATATCACAAATTAAACAGAAGCTTTATAAACTGAAACATACATTCACAAATTTCCTGCTTCAACAATGGTTACAAAACAAACTTGAGCACACAGCACCTGCAGACATCATGATCAGTGTAATTTCCAGGGGAAGGAGTTTCTCCTAAAGACATCCCTTGCAATTATAGGTTTAGTAGTTTTGGTTTCTTGAAAGGTAAGGAAAGAACACAAACATACAGAAGGAAATCATCTGCAATGATGTGGGCAGACAGCTTCAAAGATGAGAACATTTAGACTTAGCAGCTAATAGGTTTAGGGTCCATCACTTAGATGATACAGATTGATGCTTATGCAACATCAGTCGATACTAATCAGATTCATGTTACAAACAGACCAGGTACCTCAAAGAAATAAAATGTAGTATAAATGTTAAATGTCCTCAACAGACAAGGCACCAAAAATAAGAATAGAGCAGACATAAACCTAATCATTTACATAGCATAAGTCATTACACAGTAAAGAATGGTAACAAACAACAGAATGACAGTCAATTCAAAATACCGGCCAACATTACAACATAAAAGGTGAAGCACTGACGAGGAATTTCATATCCACCATAGCTTAATCATGCTTCTTCCACTTAGTTCAGAACAACATGTAAAGTGTTCATAATTTTATTAAAGCGAACTGCTCACAACTTCAGCTCAATTAGTTTTTTCTGACCAGAATGTCTGGACATAATAATATCAGACAAAAGATGTCATAGAAAATGTACACAAAAAGCGGTATAGATCCAAGGCAATGAGTTTCAAAAAAAAAAAAAAAAGATCCAAGCCAATAACTCAAACATTGCAGAGGATCCTAATTGAAGAGTAGCATAGTGACAAAGCAACAGCCAACTAAACTTGAAGAAAAATTCCTAATAAAGCCATATACCCCAAAAGCAAAACCACATAAAGTTGAAATTTTTTTAAAAAAAAAAATAGCTAATTCTAACATTTCAAGCAACATTCAAGAGAGAATGTCAAATATATAATTCTTACATTTCAAGAAACAATCAAGAAAAAAATATGTCCATATATAATTCTAACATTTCAAGAAACAAACAAGAAAAAATGTCAATTTATAATTTTAACATTTCAAGAAACAATCAAGAAAAAATAGCAAGATCCACAACTTACATTACTACCAGATAGGAAAAAACACTAAAACATTTCACAGTAGCAAGAGAAAGTAAAGACTTAACATAGAATTACAGGCATGAGTTACAATAATTTTAACAACCAAAAACAAACAAGAGCATTAAAATTTAATGGAAGAAAAAGGACTAACGCGAATGGGGAGGGCTCAACAAAAAGAGCAATGCGGCGAGGCCTAGAATTAGATGCAGAATCAAGCAAAGGAGGTGGATTATCCTCTCCTTCTACTTCTACTTCTTCTTCTTCTTCTTCTCTGAACTCCCTAATCGTCATATTACTTTCTTTAGCTTTAACAAGTGGGAATCTTTTCAACCTCCCAAAGTCTCTTTTGCAAGAAACTGAAAAGGGTCTTGTTATTTTTAAAGAAACGACAAAGCTAGTATAAGTTCTAAAAGAAACAGAATTACGGCACAAAGAACAATAAGAAGAGGGCAAAGAAGAAGAAGAAGAAGAAGTGGCGGAGAAAAGAGGAGGAGAGAGCGTGGGATTTATAGAAAGAGAATAAGAGGAAGAGGGTGGTGTCATGATTGAAGAAGAGTAAAATAGTGAGGGGCGAGGGGGTTGAGTATATCAATGGGGAATAATATGATAGTGTGTAAAAATAAATAAAAGGGAGAGGGAATTGAAGTTGAGGAATCTTTCAAAGGCACAAATATTTGCAGCGCATATTCGCCTCAATTTGGGTCTCACACTCTTTCTGTGGGTATCAAAGAAGAAGTCTGTAAGCATATGCCATTGGAGGCTTTGAGTTTTAGCTATGGCCGTGGAGGAACCGCTGCTCCCCGCATGTGGTCCCTTCACACCAAGATTCTTATGTAATTTGGCGCCTCATTGGTAAAAATTGCACAGTAAAAGCTACGGATTCAATTTTTAGAAAAAAAAATTAAAAATACAACATTTTTTGTGAAATTTGTGATTTTAGATGACCAAATTTAGTGAACTTTAAATATACTTAATGACCAAAATTTATAAAAAAAATACAGTATTTTCAAATAATTACTCCAATTGTTATATATCTATATTGATTATATTATTTTATTAATAATAATATCTTTATTAAAAAAAATTGAAAAAAGTGGCGTAATTATCATCCTTTTTCTTACACCATAACTTGTAAAAACTGAATTAATCCATAAAATTAATTTTTATTTATTTTTTAAAAAGAAATAATTATTTTTAATTTTACAATTTATTAATATTCCATCTATTTCTTTTCTAAAAAAAAGCTCTTATTAATGTATAAATTTTTATATTTATACAAATGAAATCAAAATCATTAAATTAATTTTTATTTAATTGCAAACCGTTGATTAATTTTATATATCAAAACTTATAAAATATATGATTAAATAACTATTAATCCAATATAAATATTTATAGTGCATAAGGACTAAAAAATATCAATAAGCCCATGCGTGATCCTTCACATTTTTCTCTTTTTGTCTTGCTAAAAAAATTTTCATATTTACTTTGGCGTATTAAATTAAAATTGCATTTGTATTTCTATTCTAAATAAGATACTATCGACATGGTTTTGGTAACATGATAGCAATCTCTCACTTATCTTTTAGTTGTTTTTAATTAATTTTGATATTTATTTAATTTTTTGGACCAATTCTAACAAGAAATCCTCATTAATTTGATAGTTTTAAATAAACTTTAGTATTTTAATTGTTGACGTATTTAAAAAAAAAAAAAACTTCTCAGCTATTTTAATATATTGTTTGATTCCATTCTAAAAAAATCTAAATAAATTTTTATTATAAATAAATTTTTATTAATAAATGTATTTATTTTAAAAGAATATTTTATAAATTTTATTTTATATGAATTATTTATTTTATTAAAGTGTGTTCTTTTCGGGATAAATTTTCACACTTCAAACGTCTCGGTCATCTATACGGCCATGTAATGAGATATACAGCGACCATGTAGCAAACTACATTTCCAGAAGCCCTTACCAAAAACATCACACTACTGAATTGAATTCACGTCACAAAATTCTAACATTCATAATGGTAAATTTATATTATTTTTAAGTCTAAAATGCTTCTTTTTGTTATTTTTATTTGGGGAAAATTATATAAAAAGACCTAAACTTTTACAGTATTTACAAATAACACTATAATTAATTTTACTGTTAATATTATCCAAAACATTTTAAAAGTTTACAAAATTAACTCTCATTTAAAATTCTTTTAACAGAAAACTGACATATTCATTGTTGGTAGGGTCTATTTTCTGACACATGAGACCTATAAGTGCTTATTGAATTTGAGTAATTGCATATAAAACCCTAACTTTTATTAAACTTGCAATATAAATCCTAACGCAAAATATTTAAATAATTTTAATTAAAATTTTAAACTTTATTAAAATTGTTAAAATAATTTTAATAAAATAAATAGTAGGAATAAGTATGAAATTTAATGCTTTATTATTAGTAACATATTCTTAAAATATGAAAATTTTCTAAAAATTACAACATAAATTAAATATATACTTTAAAATTAAGAAAATTTAAAAATATGAAAATTTTTTTTAAAAAAAAAGTACTAAAATGGATAATCTAACAATGATAACGAATGAAATTATTTTTATAATTAATTTCACTCCAATTTGATAAAATTAAAACTAAATTAATCTATAAAAAAATTATTTTTATTTTTATTTTTATTTTTATTTTTATTTTATATATTTTATTATAAAAATTTTCTTACTGTATTTTTTTTAATTTTTAATATGTTTATATTTTGAAAATTTTCATATATTTTTTTATTGTAAAAGCACATACAATTTTTTCATAATAAAATACATAAATATAAAAATAAAAATAAGTTTTTTTTATTAAATAGTTTTAATTTTATCAAATTGGAGTATAATTAATCTCAAAAAAATTTCATCAATTTTTATATGTTTTAAATTTTAGGGGATATTACATTAAAAAAAATCCAACCTTTTGAGGTATTTTTAAATAAAATTCAATCTAATTTTTTCTTTTAAATTAAACCACAACCTTTAAAATGTTATCAACAAAAAAACCCTTATTGGATTACTATTTATAACAGGAGATGAAATTGTTTTTCTAATTTATAGAACCCACTTGGATGATTTTACTGATATTAGAAGATGAAACTGATGTATTTGCTCCCAAATTGATACTTTTATTTGTCTAACAAGTTTACTAATTCAAAATAAAACACTCAATTGGAGATGATAAAATATTAATTTGGGGGCAAATGCATTGGTTTCATCTCATGTTACCAGTACAGTAATCTAAGTGGGCTCTATGGACTAAAAAAATAGTTTCATCTCTTATTACCAATATAGTCATTCAATGATGGTTTTTTGTTATAATATTTTAAAGGTTGTAGTTTAATTTGAAAGGAAAAATTGGATTGAATTTTATTTAAAAATACCCACAAAGGTTGGGCTTTTTTATGTAATTCTCCCTAAATTTTAAAATATATGTTAAATTATGTTTTATATTTCTTTTATGAAATTTTTAATATTTAAGAATATTTTATTAATAATAAAGTATTGAATCTCTTACTTATTTCTATTATCAAATTGGAGTGAAATTAATCCCAAAAATAATTTCATTAATTATCACTTATAGGTTATCCATTTTAGTACTTTTTTTTATTATCCTATTTTTATAAAGGTTGTGGTTTATTTTGTAAATTTAATGAATGTTAAAGTTCTACATGTAATTACTTAAATTCAATCAGCATTTACAGGTCCCACACTAAAAGACATATAAGTTGTCTGTTAAAGGAATTTTAACAAATGGTTAATTTTGTAAACTTTTGAAACGTTATAGGTAAAATTGATAGTAAAATTAAATTATAATATTATTTACAAATGATGTAAAATGTTAGCATTTTTTATGTAATTTTCTCTTTTATTACTATGCTGCTCTTATCATGCAATATTAATTTAAAAAAGTATGTTTGGTCAAATAGTTTATTATTTTAAACTTAAAATTTATATCAACTATAAAAGAGTTTAAAATATTAAAGTTATTTAAAATAAATTCCATAAAGTGTCCTTTTAAAATAAACATGCTATATTAATAAAAATTAACTTAGAAAGAATTTCATTTAAAATTTATATGAAAATAAATAAAATTTATTTATTTTAAAATACTCTAAATAAAATTTGAAATTTATATAAGTTATTTGATATTACAAAAAGGAATTATATATGTATATATATATATATATATATACACACATATTATTATTTTTCATATACTATTTTTATTTCACGGGTATTCACAGTTCAATTAACTGAGTTCCATTTTTTTTTAAATCCATCTGAAAAGTTTAGTTTTAAATAGATAAAATCTAAATTTAAACCATTTTAATCTGTTAATCAAGATTAAATGTATAAATCGGTTGGGATTCCCCATTTTTTGGTATTTACTGTCATACTTTATACTATTAAGTATTAACTTATATAATAATATATTTTATACTTGATTTATGCTTTTAAAATGATAAATAAATATTATTTTAATCCAACTTTATAAGAAAAATATTTTAAAGTTTTTATTAATATTAAGTATTCTTTAAATAAGCATTAAATAAAAATATAAACAATATTAAATAATTGATAAAAATATTTTATAATGAAAAGCAATTAATAATATTCTATCAAATAAGTTAGTTTCATAAATATTGTATGTAATACAATGATCTAGTAAAAATGTTAATTTTAAAAAAATCCTATTTTAAAAAAAATGTGAATTTTTTTAATGTATCTCACTTGATTATAAAATGTTATTTAAAAAAAAATAAAGTGTATATAAATATTTTTTTAACTTTTTAAAATTTTTAAACAATATTTTTATAAACTTAAAATTGTAAAAAAAAAAAAAAAGAAAACATTACAAATACAAATTTGAAAGAAATTTCACTGATTTTCTTTCTTTTTTGAACTAATTTTTAGTAATGACTGTTAAAAGTAAACTTTTTAATCTATAGGAAATCATTCTAAATTTTTTTTAAAAGGGATTCAATATAATTAAAATTTGAAAAACAATTCTATAAAATTTAAAAAAATATAAAAATCAAATATGATAAAATATCTAAAAGTGAACAAAGATGTGAGGCTAGAATTTATTGTCCCCTTGGCCTTGGGGCTAAAATACAAAACTAAGCTCAGAATTGTCTTTTTCTTTTTCTTTTTTTTGTTGGGTTAAAGAAACATATTGCAATAGATGTCA
Source organism: Mallotus nudiflorus (assembly GCA_947683625.1). NCBI lineage: Eukaryota > Viridiplantae > Streptophyta > Magnoliopsida > Malpighiales > Euphorbiaceae > Mallotus > Mallotus nudiflorus. Next base: position 383,425 of record CANTUR010001168.1, read on the forward strand.
TGACCAGATGTCTGTCCACGTTTGCCTGTTTGGTCACTATCCAATTTCATTTATTTTACCCACACGTTTTACTGTCCGTGATTTTTTTTTTTTTACATGGGTGTCCGGAAAATTAATAGATTTTTTTTTTTAAATAAAATGAAAGGGAGATTTCAACTTCTTACATCAATAAAGAGTTAATTTTGTAATTAAAATTAAAATAAATAGCTCAATTCATAATCTTTAGAGGTCATAGATATCACTTTTATCACTTAAACCGACCGATAAATTATAAAACTTAATAGAGTTTAAATTTACATAATTACACCACTTTAATTAGTATTTACCACCAAGTTTAAAAAGTCTTGGTCTTTAGTCTATGTGATTAACTTAACAGCCATCAAAATCGTAAATCCCTAGGGAACGTGGTGGTTCGATCAGTTGCCCCTTTCTCCTCTAATTTCACTAGAAATATTTCCGCCAAAAAAAATTTTCATTTCATTTTTACAGGTAAAAGTGGAAAAACATTCTACGGCACTAAAAAATTATTTTTTTTTGTTTTATATGACTTTTTTTTTAAAAAAAATTATTTTATTAATAATTGTCATTTGATGGTACAAAATTGAATTTCTAAAACATTATAAATTTATATGAATATTTATGTTTCGGTTTTATTGATTTAATGCTACATATTTGCTATCTAACCAAGAATTTTAGTTTTCAAATACTTAGATTCTTAATCAAATTATATAATACTAAAAAAATGTTCACACCAAAGTTATTTAAATTGAGTTTGAAAAATCAATTTAGTTGATTTTCTAAAAAAAATAGAGAAATTAAGTATAAAAAGTAACAATAATAAATCTCATAAATATTATTAAAAAGTACAAAATTACAAAATATAATAAAGTTTAAAATTGCAAAAATCTAAAAGACCGAAACTAATCAGTGGTTTACAATTTTATTCGATTTTGTTTTGTTATTTTTAAATATTTTTAGTTTTATTACAATTTTATATAATTTTAAATTGAACTGAACCGATTTATCAACACCTTAATTATAAATTTAAATATTTGAAAAAAAATTTATTTTTTTTAAACAAATTAAATTTAACTTTTTCAGTACGCATTTAGAAAAATAAAATTTCATTAAATGTACTAAACTACGTGAGAGATGTTGGGAAGAAATTAATTAGGTGCAACGTATTGCAAAAAAGACAATAAGATAATAATTTCTGTATAGTTTTTGCTATCCCAATCATAATAGGATTAATATAAAAATATAATTTTTTTTTTTTTACTGGGGGAAGGGATTAAAATATAAACTCTTTTAATCCTTAAATCGGTATAACAACACATCATCATTGTTAACGGGCAATAGGAGCCGAAATTTGGAGCCTTCGAAACAACAATATTTGACCAAATCTTCAAAATAATTCCATAAGAAAAGACAAAATCGTCTATGGAGGATAAAAACAACCCTTCAAAGATTTTAAAAACAAATAATTAACACTAAATTCTCAATAATTTGATCTACGAAGAACAAAAAAATGAAAAAAAAAAAAGAAAAAACACATAAAAATTGAAGATCACACTCGAAAATCTAGTATATTATAATTAATATTAAACAAAAATGAAAAATATTTTTTAAAATAGCCAAAATTATCTTCGAAATTACTAAATCACCCAATAAAATACTGAAGAAAAAAGAAGAGAAAAATTATGTATACATTTTTATGACTATGTTTTGCTTGCTCATTTACTGCTTAATTATAATTAATATTTAATTTGTCAATTGATGTCTAATAAATATATTTTTTTTATAAGCAAAGATATCAATAATTCATCGCTGCTTACAAATTGATAAAAGATTTCTCATATAAAAAGTTAGATTGAAAAGTGAATAAAATTTTTTTAAGACAATAAAAGTAAAAAAATTTCTTACTTGATGAATTATATCCAATGCTGAGATGTATAATATAAAAAAAATTATTTTATTATTATTAATTAAATAGTTTATACTTAATTTATGAATTATGTATCTAACTATACAATAAAATACAACCGGTGCAAGTTTAAATTATTTTAAGATCATATAAAATTTTTCTTACAATGTCTAATAAAAAGTATAAAAATATTATTCAAAAGTGTGTGGATGAATTAACAAATGACTATCCCAACTTAATTAAAAGTCTCGAGTTTAAATCCTGATAAACTCTTAAAGTAAAGAGTTATCATTTTTGAAATCATTTTTAGGTTGGATCCAGATAAACTTTCTTTTATTAAAATAGATGGGGATCATTATATGTGCCGGTGGATAGACTCTTAATTTGTGAAAAATTCTTAATAATTTTTTTTATTCAAAACAATATTCTTAACTTTTTTCTGACAAATTAATATTAGTTTTTTTTGAGATGTGGATCACACACTAATAATTGAATCCGCCAATACTGTATTTTGTATTGACGATTTTAATCTAGTGGGGTCATTATTTCCATTTATCATGTGTGTATATGTATATATATTGTGCGTGCGTGTAACATGTGAATTTCATTTTGTTTGAAAGGGTCTCGAATTTAATTAATTTTAGAAAATTTTTGTCAACATATATATATATATATATAATTTAAATAAGTATAAAACATGAACAACAACTAGAAAGCAACTATAAAAAATCAAAAAAAGAAAACAACAACCTAACAATAATTTGACTGAGTGATTCTTTATGCCCGATGTGCCATCAGGAGAATGAAACTATTCTTCATCTATTTTGGGATTGTATTATAGCAGCTCAGATCTGGATTGCCTTTGCAAATAGTGCTGTGATGAATAATGGTATGAGTCTTGATGTTAAAAGATGGATTCTCTATAATTTAACTCAAGTACACTCCTTTGAATTTCAGTTTAAGTGGGGGGATTCTTTTCTATTGGTCTGTGGTGGATTTGGAAATGGAGGTGTAATTTGGTGTTTCGACATGACAAATTTTCTATTGAGTTCCGAATTCAATGGCTAAAACCCAATTCTATCAGATTGACCAAGCTATGCAGGCTATTGACAATGCTCTCTTCCCTACTTCTCGTTACAAAAACCCTAATGAGAACTGGATTAAGCTAAACACAGATGGTAGGTGCAAGGAAAATTTGGGTTCAGCTGGTGGTGGAGGGGTGCGTCGAGATTTGAATGGGCGCTGGATTCGGGGATTTATGGTTAATCTTGGGAATTGCTCTGCAGTGGGTGCTGAGGTTTGGACTGTGTTTCATGGGTTACAGTTGGCTTGGAAAGCTGGTGTCCGTCGAATTATCGTAGAGTTGGATTCGTTGTTGGTAGTGGGTTGGCTTTCTAGACAACATACGTGCAACTCTATACATGCTAACTTAGTGTTGGAGTGTTTGGATTTGCTAGATAGAGCTTGGCAAGTTAAAGTGATTCATGTTCACAGGGAGGGCAACCGAGTGACAGATTGACTTGCTAATAGCTCTTTGTGTTGTCCTAGAGGTTCCCATGAGTTAGTTGAAGCTCCTTCTGCAGTTGTTTCTATCCTGCATCAGGATAGCACTGGAGTTTGCTGGCCAAGAAGGGTCCCTGCTTGATTGTTGTTTTTCTTTTGTTTTTTGTTTTTTCTATTTTACGAAATAAAATAGCATGAAAAGTCCATTTTGAAGGTAAATTTTCAAGAAAACATTAGACAAAAAAATTCTGCCTTGAAACCAAAAAAAAAAAAAAATTGATAGGAATATACTACTCACAAACCAAATAATTAGCAGATAATTTTGTTTATCTTTGAACTGTAATCATGTGAATGTTATTTTGAAAATGATCAAAGCAGAGACGTTTGGAGTGAAAAACATTCATTCAACTAGAATTGCAACCTTCTTAAGTCTTTTTTTTTTTTTTTTTTTTTTTTGTAATTTTCAACAACATTAAAAAGAAATAATAACCTAAAGGAAAGACACGACCTCCTCCTTTAGATATGGAAAGGCAGAGACAACGTGTGGAGATTGGTTCCAGAAAAAAGGAACATGCAAAGATGCATGGAGAAGCGGTGACTGTGTTGGGATCTTAACGTATCTAACACCAAAACATTTTCTATTTTCACAAATAACCTCCTCCTTTTTTATTATTTACTCCCATGTCCCTTATTTTCACCAAAACGTCTCTATCAACATGATATTTGGAGAATCAGTTTTGTGTTGTATTCAGGAAGGTTTTGAAAGGAAGGATATTTTTAATGAAAAACCGAACGTTATTTTTAATGAAAAAATACACCTTATTTTTTATATTGTACTATAAAAATTTTGCAACTCTCTGTGTGTATATGTATATACACTGTGGGGTTGTAAATTTGGATCCAATTGCAGAGCCATGATGGACAAGTTAATATTTCTTCTTGCCTAGGTTCGTCTTGAAAATTGGGCTCATAAATGAACCCAATTAGGTTGCAGAACAACCCCTTCTTTTGGACCTAAATATCGGAGATCAATAGTTAATGATAGTTTATTGAAACTCCGTAATTCATGAGGGCACTTAAGGCTCTTAACGCGGATTGTTATATCAAGGAACCCGTGAATATTGCAATATAAACTAATAGTTATTGTATGTGTGTAATAAAAAATGTGCGAGTCATTTATTTTTTTTGTCAATATTTTTTTTTTCATATAAATTTATTAACTTTTAGCTGCAGTTTCAATAAATTTACAAATGAAAATCAATTCATCTGTAATATATTCACTTATCTTTACCTACATGTTTATTGATTTTTATCTGAAAATTTATTGATATTCTTCCACAGATTCATATTCATTTACAAAGCTAAAACCCAAAAAATCAAAAACAAACAAATTAATTATATCATCTCTAACTCACTTCATCATCACCATTTATTTACAGAGACAATAATGGGTATATAAAAGCCAAAAATGTTATTTAAATCAACTTGACTATATAATTTAGAATGAAAAAGAAACAAAAAAAAAAAATCTAACTCATGACCTTCTCTACCCATGACTATAATCTTCTATCAAAAGAAAAAGTGTGATGATAATTTTAATTATACGAAAGAGAAAAAAAAAATGCAAAGAGAGTGCATTAGACCAGGGGTTAAACTTTGTGTTAAATTTTATTTTAGTTAGTTAATTTCTCTTTATACTTGTAGTAATTAATAGGTTAATTGATCAAAACAATGAAATTCATTGATCTTCACTTGTATGTTCATGAAATCAATGAATTTTCATGTCAAAATCAATGAGTTTACTCCAAGTTCATTGACCTTTGCCTACAGGCTCAAATGAATATACAGCAATGAATTTTGCAGCAGATTCACAAACCTTCACTTGTAGGTTCACAGACCTTCACTACAGGTTCACATTCAATTTAATCTTTATTTAATAATACATGAACTTCCGATCAATAACACATGAATCTTTCCATTACAACTAATGAATCTTTACATTATAATTAATGAATATATATACACAAACTAATAAATTTAAAGTTATAACTTTAAGAAACTAAAGAATCACCACTCACGTAATGCTACCTTGCTTGAGCAGTGCAAAGAACAAGTATATATGTTTTTTGATGGGTGGGTGAACGTTTTGAATGCTAAAACAACATTGTTTTCTTATAATTTATGGAAAGGCTGAATGGTTGATAATTGGCCTGCATGATGGCACATGCTATAGAGATATAAAATACAATAAAGAGAGTAAATGTAAGTATTGGTAAATAGAAGTTGAACTTCAGGTTCTGGTTCAAAACCAATAATTCAAATTTACACAAAATTGTTGAATTATACATATCATGAATTTGAATTGCAAAATATGGAAGTAAGTTCATCAAGAGGATCAAGCAGGTCCATAGGATTATACCTAAAATTGCCAAGAGGATCAAGATCAACAGAAAGAGCTGGTAATATATGGTAATGGTAATGGTGCTAGTGATGCTCTAATTAAAGAAAAATAAGAAAAGTCAAAATAATCTACAAAATCTTCAAGAAATGCCACAAAAGATTCAAGCAATGGCAAATCATCAACTCGACATAATAAAGATCAAACCAGTGACTCATCAACATTGAACCCACCTGAGCTTCCCAAGAAAAGCAGGCGAAAGAAATTAAAAGATGGTTCCAACTTAAAAACAACTCAAGTAAAAGCACAAGCTTCTTCTTTAGATATTGCAGAATGTAGTTCTGCATCTGGTTCATTGTCTAGATTTGTTAATTGTCACGATCCAAAACAGGGGCCATGACCGACGCTAGGGAACGGGAATTCTTTCGAGCCCGGAACCCGTAGCAAACCTTAGAAAATAAAATCATGCAATAAATAAATAAAAAGTACGACAAAATTAAAATTTTTGAATCAATATATATAAAATAAATACTCCAAATCCTTTCATAAATAAATATATTCATACAATATTTGGATACAACTCTCAAAGTATTAAATATCAAACTAAAATAATACTCTTATGATACAATAACACTACTACTGCGGTTTCTAGAATACAAATCAGAGTTCAAAATATATACATTTATATAAAATAGCCGGGACGGAAGAACACTGGCAGGGAACTCTACTACTAAGGTCTGATGATATAGGATCTCCTGAAAAAAATAATTGAGGAGGTCAGACCTCACTAAGTGAATTATTATGCTATATATACATGCAATCTAAAACATATCCAATCACGCATTCACACACACACACACACACACACACACACACACACACACACACACACATATATATATATATATTATATATATATATATATATATATATATATATATATATATATATATATATATATATATATATATATATATATATATATATATATATATATATGTATGTATATTCACACATTCCACACAGATGCCAACTCTGCTTATATAAATATATTAAATGCATAAAATGTTTAGTTTAATTCATGAAGGATCCATAGAACCCTAATAATCACAACCTCAATCAATCCCATCATCACTCTAGCCATACAGACTCACTTGATTCCAAATAGAACACTTACTCCAATCTGGACAGTAGACTGGCCCCGAGACACTAAGTCAACCGAGCTCCCGCAGTTTGGCTGTCAGTGTGATTGGCCCCGAGACACTTGGTAAACCGAGCTCCAGCAATCACACTAGCTATCACCTCACATCTCAATCAAATCAATAGACCATTTATTCCATTATGGACAGTAGACTGGCCCCGAGACACTAAGTCAACCGAGCTCCAGCAGTCTGACTGTCAGTGTGATTGGCCCTGCAATCACACTATCAATCATACCATCAATCTTGATCAAATCAATCAAATTAACATCAATCAATTATAATCACCACAATTAATTCTCACTCAACCCTTATCTATCGCACTGGTACGTACACGGTCCTAATGCTGCCCACTATGTAACACATTCTATTGATATACTTCATTTAAAAATAAATCATTTATATGGATAATAAATAATGAGGAATAATAATCATAGTGATAAAATAAAACACATATATACTAAAAAATATACCTAAACAAACTAAGTATATTTCATGTGTATATATGTCAAATAAATTCAAATAACTTATAATATATACCGAAAATAAACCATATATATACCAGAAATATACCTAAGATAAACCAAGTATATTTCAGATATATATATATGTCAAATAAAACATGAAATGTATTAAAGATAAACCATTAATATGTTTAAAAAAAACAATTTAAGTGCATTTTAATAATATAACATGCATTTGCTTAAAAGTGTACCCAAATATACTAAAGATATGCCCTAAGTGCACAAACCATTTAATAAAACGATTATGCATAAATATTCATTTAAATATGTATATATACTAAAACATGCATTTATTTGTAAATATATCAAAATCTACCAAAAATATACTTAAAAATAATTTAAGTACAAATCGATTTTTTGACATGCAATTTTTTAAGAATAAGCTTAAAATATACTATAAATATACCTAAAGTATACTAATTATTTAAATAAACAATTATAAATAAATTTACTTTTAAAAAAACATATAATGAAAATGAAAAGAAATCCTAAGTCACACATTCTATATGAAATGCATATATATATATATATACAGTATAATAACTCACCTATTAGCGCTCCACAAGACAAACTCGGCGGGCCTGATCTGTTAGGCCTCGGTCTCGACTCAGTTAGAAAAATAAAATAGTAATAACCGTCAGAATAAACTTCTAACTCTATACTTCTAGGATTACTATAGACAGATTCAATCAAGAATTCAGAATTAGACTCGGACCGGTTGTCACGTTTTATGAGAAATGTACCAAAATTTCGGCAGAGTCTCCTCTGTAAAATGGATATCTCCCTACAAAGATAGGGTCGATCCTACAAAGAAAATACACTTCGAATACAAAATTCTCCCAATTCTTCGGTCGGGATCCCAAACTATAATTTTCTCCGACCGAGGTCCACAATTCACCACAAGATATAATAAAATATACATAAATTCAACAAATACCAAAAATTCCCTTTACGTATCAAAATATGGCAATTTAAACATTAAAAACATAAAAAATAATTACTTTACCCGTAATTACTTAAAAAACCCTAATAATAATATAATATAAGTAAAAATCGATATTTCTCGAAAAAAATACACCAATATTAATAAAAATTCATTTTATAAATCCAAATTAAACATACTAAAAGTTACTAAAAACCCATTTATTTACAAAAATAATATATTATATATAATTTGAAAATAATTTTTGAAAAATAGTATTAATTAGTTAAAAATAGTAAATGATTTATAAAAATCATTTTTATACTTCAAATAATTATTAAAACCAATTAAATTTAATATTTAACCAAAATTACTATCAAATTACCAAAATACCCCTAATATACAAAAATACACATAAAATACTAATAATATTCAAAAATTCAATAAAAATTATGTAATTACTCAAAATTATTTCCTCAACATATTATTCACTAAAATCAATAAATACACCTAATTAACCAATAATTTCTATAAAAATACATATTTAATCTATTAATTCCAAAATACACATAAATTATATAAAATTCCATAAAATTATATAAATTCATAAAAATTATTTTATAAATAAATAACATTTTAATATCAACTCTAACACACAATTAATCTTTAAATTCAACCAAAATACTCATTTAATTTAATACTCCAAAATTTACATAAACTATAAATATTTCTAAAAATTATATAATAATTCTCAAAAATTAATTTCTCAACATTATAATTACTAACAATATATAACAACAATAATTTAACCAAATTCATAATTTAATTAATTAATTAACAAAAATTCATTTTTTTAATTATTAAAATATTCAATAATTAACCAAAAATCAAACAAAATTAGAAAAATAAATAAAAAATATCTATGAATAGATTAAGATGCATAAATAATCATTTTTAAAATAAATAATTAAGAATCCATCAAACTCAAGCTAAAAAAAAATTAAAAAGAAATTATACATAAACCAAAAATATGCAAAACTCACCAAATGGTTAGCTTTGAGCTTTGATCAAGCTCGGAATCATCCTCCCCTCAACTTAAGGAGTCGACCAAGCCAAAGAAATCAAGCTCCCGCCGTCGGAAAGCCACCGGTGATCGTTAGACCATGCTGCTGCCAACGCTGCTGCTCTGACGATCCTTACTGGTTCTAGCAGTTTTCTACAGCTCTTCCATGGTGGTGTGACGAGAAGAAGAGATGAGCAAACGATGGTGATGATGATCGAAGCCAAGACAACTCCGGCATGAGGATGGAAGAGGCACAGTAATAGGGAGGGTCGGGACATGCGGGAGGAAGAGAAAGAAATGGGTTCTGAAATTTGTTTTGTATATATATATATTAAACTACAACCTTATAATATAATAAACTTCAATTTAGTTTAATTCCTACCACAAATGATACACACATATAATCTCACACACTCATAATTACACATACATAAAAATAAACACATAAAATTATCATATAAAAATAACAATAATAAAAATCATAATTATTAAATAATTAATAATACAAATAACGTACACTTAATAAAATAATAAAAATACCATAGAAATAATAATGCACATAAAGTAGTGTTATTAAAACAATAATAAAAATAATAACCATCGTACTGATAACACAACACAATTGCTATTAAATAAATAATATTTATGAAATAGTTTAATTATGCATTAATATAAATCAGTAAAAATAAAATAATAGTGATGTTCTGAAAATATTAATAATACTTGAAGCATGTAAATTAATAAAACAAGGTTAGTACTTAAAAAGAATATTAAGATAACCATGTACTAAGTTAATGTTATTAAAATAATAGTATTCGAAAATAATAATCAAACCTAATGAAATTTAGACGTCCAAAATAATAAATTCCAAATTACTATATTTACGTAGAAAATTCAATTAAACATACAATAATGATAATAAGTTACAAAATAGTAAAATAATTAATTATAACTTTTAAATTTTATTAACACTGCATATCTCATTATTTAATAAAATAATAAAAAAAATCAGGGTTATTACATTAATGGTGACCTCTGTCAACCTGCTTTTGAAGAAGATGCTGAAAATAGATTTTCTTTAGAAAAAGAAGAAGAAGACGAGCAAGAAGAAGAAGCAGGAAGCACAGAAAGAAAAAAAAAAAAAAAGCTAAAACACACATGTGAAATCTAAGAGGAATACATAACATTTTGAACAGGGGTCCTTAATATAATTTGCTCTTAACACAAATAACCTAAAATCTAAAAAAAATATCAAAAAATCTGGTGATTATCAATTCTTTCAAAATTAACTTTTCCAAACAATCTTTTTTCAATTATGGATCTCCTTCTTTTTCTTTTTCTTTTTCTTTTTCAAAAGGTTTTTTATTTCCGCTATCTTTTTCTACCTTCTCTCTTCGGCAGTTTTTCTTCATCACTCTTGCTCATATTCTCCTCTACTAATATTGTGCACAAACTAGAATTTAACTCTGTTCTCCTTTTTTTTTTAAATGGTATGAGCACTATCGAGGTCGTTGTAAAAAATAGCAGTAGCAGCGGCGGTGACGGTGGGTCTCTCTCTCTTTTTTTTTTTTTTACTTTTTTTGAGTTTTTTTTACTATATGGGCATCATCAAGTTCATTGTTAGGTTAGATGCAGACGCACAACCAAAAGTATTATTTTTCCCCTCACTTTGATTAGCATTAATTTTTTTTTCTTTTTCTTCATTATCGTTTTTTACAATGAGTTGATGGTGGGCTAGTGCAATTTAAAAAAAAAATTAATGAGCTTGTTGAACTTGGAGTGTCTTTCATTTCTGTAATTTTTTTATTTTTTGCTCAATAATGCTCACTCTTTGTATTTACAAAAAAAAATAATAATAATAAAAAAGATGACACACTTTCTTTTATTTTATGTGAAATTTTATTTTTATATAATACATTGTTGTTATTTATCTTATTTCTTCATCAACTAAACAAAATCAATACGGTTTTCAAAACTTATATATTCAACAAACAAACAAAAAAAACAAATAACAAAAAAAAAAAAAAAGAATGAAAACAAAAAAATAAAATAAAAAAAAAACAACAACCAAAAACAACAAAAAAGTATGTATATATATATATATATATATATATATATATATATATATATATATATATATATAAAAGAATTCTTATTTTTATTATTAATACTAATAAGTGAAGATTTTATTGAAAAGAAAATAATCAGCATAGCTCATTTAAAATTTTTAAAGATCTCATAAGAAATTAAGCTAATTAAACTAAAAATTAAAATTATTTATAATATAAAAATTAAATAAATATATACAATCAACTTCAATGAAGAGAAGTCCAAAAAAGAACAAATGGGTTTACAAGTATAGAGGAAGTTACATGGACAACCGCGGAAAAGGCTAGAAGTGAAAAAAATGTGGAAACCTAGAACTAGAAAGGTAGAAGTTTCAAATTGAAAATAAAAAAACTGGAGCCAAAAATGATAATGAATTGATCAAATATATCATTTATCTAACTTTAATTATAAAATTTGAAACTCAAAACTCAATTTGAAACTCAATCAACTTGAAAGAAATGAGTACACTTAATATATCTATTGCCCCTTAAACTTAATTCGTTTTATTAGTTTATTTCTTCAACTTATAAATTAATTATTTTGATACCTCAACCTGTTAGAAACATCACATATAAACATTTTTCATCTACTTCATGTCTCTAAATAGTTTCATTTGAAAAACCATTTTAAATACCTCAAATAACACAAAAACTATTGATAATTTTTATTCTTAGCAATTTCAAATATTTATATGATCATTTAGTAAGTTAAGGAGATAAACTAATTAAAGATGCTAAGTACAAAAAATTGCACATGTATTAAACTAGAATGAATATTAAAAAATATTTCAGATTTTTGATTTAACTCATGTATACTGCTTTTGTAATTTGAAATTTATTTATTTTGAGGTTGAAAGATTGAATGAAGTTTAATTATATTTATTTGGCTGAAATTTTCTTGAATATTTTAAAACATAAAGAATAAAACAGCTCAATTCGATTTAGAAACTCAAGTAGACTATCATGATACTTAAAAAGTCATTACTTAATGCTGTTGGAGTTATTCAAGTTTGATCCAATTAATATTATTTTTTATTTTTAATAATTGTGAGATTATTTTCAATAATTTACAAGTTAAATTATCGTATTTATGCTCATCAATTACTAAAGTATGGGTCTATGTTGTTTTCCTATGAGCACGAACTCTGCTTAATCTGAGTTTATTCAAATTAAAAACAATATCTACGAAATGTTATTTAAATTTCATTCAAATTAATTTCTTTGATTTATTTTAGTTAATTACTTACGAGGAAAAGAGTGTTTGGTTTAACTAACTAAAATAGCTGTTATATATTCTTTGTAAAAAAGTTGAATAAAATGTGTTTGATAACCACCGATTGATCGCTGATTAGCTTCCAATCAACTCTCCTTTTTACTATTTTTAAATTACTTATTATAATTTTTTATTTTACAAAATTATCAGCATGGCCTTTGTGTCTCCTTGCATGTTGTTAGAATGAGACCCATTTTGTTGAGAAAGTAAATATTTTTATTGTATATATTATGAAATAAATATTTGTATACAATTAGGAATAAAGTTATATTCTATTTAGGATATTATTCTATTCCTAATTAAGTTGTAATTAGGATTCCTATATATATATATATAAGGGGGTGTAACCCTTCTTTGAATAATATGAAAAAATATTTTCCTTGAATTTTCTTTTCTTTTTTTTGAATTTTATTTTTTATGGTATCAAAGTATATCCATTGAAATCAAATTTTTTATTGAATTCTTGAAATCATATTTTCTTTTTCCTTTGAATCCTTTGAAATCTTCAAAATCATGACCACCGAAAACACATCCATTGTATCCCATGGAACACTCAACTTTATTCAAACTTTTCAAGATAATTCTTCCTTTCCCATAGGAATTATTCTTGATGATACAAACTATACTCTATGGTCACAAATCATGGAGATGCAAATTAGAGCCAGAAATAAATCTGGCTTTTTGAATGGCACTATGCCAAAGCCACCAGCAGGAGATAAAGTATTGGAGACTTGGCTCCTTGATAATAATCGAGTCAAAAGTTAGCTGATTGACTCGATGAGTTCGACATTGATGCAGAGATTCATCCATCTTCCAATAGCAAAGGAGATATGAGATGCTGTCTCAAAAACCTTCTATGATGGGTCTGTTGAAAACTAGTTATTTGAATTGAATCAAAAATCATTCACAATATGTCAGAATGGTAAGCCATTACCTGCATACTATAATGAACTGATTGGAATATTTCAGGAAATCGATGCCCGGACGTGTACACAAGGGGAGGATGTTAATGGACTAGTATCACTCCATAAGCATATTACCCAGCTTCGAACACATATTTTCCTAGCCAAGCTTGATTCAGAATTTAATAATGCTCAGAGTGAAATACTCTAGAAGAATCTACCTCTTGATCTCGAGTCCAGTTATGCATATGTCCGACGGGATCACAACCAGCGACATACAATGGAAGAGCCAAAGATACTGCCAGACCATTCTGTACTTGTAGCAGCTCAGACTTGTCCTCAGTTTAAAGAAAAAATTTTGAGTAAGTCCATCACATACACCTATACTTATTGTGACGAAGTTGGACACTCCAAGGAATGGTGCTATGAAATTGTGGGATATCTGAAATGGTGGGATTTCAATAGAAAACCTTGTAAGAAGCTCAGCAAGGCTGCAATTGCTACTTCTACTAAACCAAGTGGTGATCTTGGTACAACTTCAGGTATGACAAATCTTACTCGAAATAATACATGGATTATTGATACAGGTGCTACTGATCATATGATAAATTCCACTCACCATCTTACATCTATTCGTCCATCAACCCAACAAAGTATTCTAACTGCTAATGGAGGCATAACACTTGTCACTCATGAGGGATCAATATCTAACTCCGACTCTCTTAATTTAGATACTGTTCTTATTGTTCCATCTCTTTCTTGTAATCTACTATCTGTTGGCCAAATCACTGAAACCTTGAATTGCACTGTCACATTTTGACCTAATTATTGTGTATTTCAAGACCTTGAAATGCGCCGGATTCTTGGCTCTGGTGTTAAACATGGAAAATTGTACTATCTTGAGTTGCATGATGATTCAAGTCAGAAATCCAATCAAGTTAATAGGGTTGATAGAAGTTGTTCAAGTAAAGACTAAGTAATCTTATAACATCGTCGTCTTAGTCATCTCTCTTTTCATTATCTTAAATAAATAAAACCAAATTTATTTTTGCATACCACAGACTCGGAATTCAAGTGTGATGTTTATGAATTGGCAAAAGGCCACCGAATTTCTTATGTATCGAGTTATAATAAAAATTCAATTCCATTTATTACCATTCATTTTGATGTTTGGGGACCTGCTTGGATTCCTACTTTATCTAGTGCTCGATATTTTATAATGTTTATTGATGAATGTACCCGGATGACCTGGGTGTCTCTACTTTCCAATAAAGGAGATGTGTATTCCAAGTTTTAAGATCTGTATAACATGGTGGCTACACAATACTAGAGTAAAATCTGAGTCTTGTAATCTGACAATGGTGGGGAGTATGTTAACTCAATTCTTAATGAGTTCTGCCTCAAGAAGGGCATTTGCCACCAAACATCTTGTGTCAACACTCCTTAACATAATGGTTTAGCTGAACGGAAGAACCGACAGTTATTGGAAGTTGTTCGAGCATTACTATTTGAGATGAATGTTCCTTGAGAATATTGGGGAGAAGCTGTTCAATCCGCTGCGTACCTCATAAACCGGACACTATCACGAGTACTCAGTTTTAAGACTCCTCTTCAGAAACTTCAGGAACTTGTCATATCTCCACCCTTCAATCGACCTCGAGTTTTTGGATGCTCGACATATATTCATCAGACACTCAGCAAATTAGACCCTCGAGCTATCCGGTGTATCTTTGTTGGCTATGCGAATTTACAAAAGGGATATCGGTGTTATGATCCAAATACAAAGAAGATGTATGTCACTAGGGATGTTCGATTTCATGAAAATAGTCCTTTCTTCTCCCACTCTGAATGCTCTCTTCAGGGGGAGAAAAATCCAAACATCTTTGAACTTGAAGATAACATTCTGAGTATTCCAAATCCGAGTCTCCCAAATGTTCTGAATGTTTTGAGTATTCTGAGCATCTCACTCGGACAGACATCTGGTGTTCCAAGTATGAGCATCTCATTCGGACAGACATCTGGTGTTTCGAGTACGAGCATCTCACCTGGATAGATCATCAAAGAAAATTTGAGTAATCAAGATAGTACATTTTTCCAACCCACACCAAAAGCTGAAGAAACTCTAGATGCAGTGCATAATAAAACATGTCTCCTTTAATTCCAAATACTGAGCCTCGTTATCCTTCTAGAATCAATAGAGGGGTTCAGAAAAAATAATATGATCCTGACCTTCATACTAAAGCTAAATACCCTATCAACAACTTTATATCAACCAACCATTTGTCTAACTCACTTACACTTACTGTAAATCAATTATCTACTGTATCTATTACAACTAATGTGTAGGAAGCCTTAGATGATCCGGATTGGAAGAAAGCTATGAATGATGAAATGGAGGCATTACAGAAGAACCGGACGTGGGATCTTATTCCTCTTTTGGAAGGAAATAAAACGGTGGGGTACAGGTGGATATTCATTGTCAAACTCAATCCAGATGGAAGCATAAATCGATATAAAGCTCAGTTGGTAGCAAAGGGGTATACTCAGAAGTATGGAATCGACTATGAAGATACATTTGCCCCAGTAGCAAAAATGAACACCATTCGAGTCCTTATTTCCTTAGCTGCCAACCTGGACTGGCCGCTTCGACAATTTGATGTAAAAAATACATTTTTAAATGGAACCATAGATGAAGAAGTATATATGGATCCACCACCCAGAACTAAATGTACTGACTGAGTATGCAAATTAAAGAGAGCATTGTATGGACTCAAGCAATCACCTCGAGCATGGTTTAGATGACTCTCAACCTTCATGAGGAAGCTCGGATATAAGTAAAGTGATGCTGATTACACACTATTCATTAAACAGAAGTTAGGTAAAGTCACTGCACTAATTGTATATGTTGATGATATGGTGGTCACTGGAAATGATCCGAGTGAGACAACAAACCTGCAAAGACAGTTAGCATTCGAATTTGAACTTAAGGATTTAGGTAACTTGAAGTATTTTTTAGGAATTGAAGTTGCAAGATCAGCTCAGGGAATTTCTCTTTGCCAATGAAAGTACGTAATGGATCTATTGACAGAGACAAGGATGCTTGATTGTAAGCCAGCCGAGACTCCCATTGAAGTCAATCATGGACTTTCAATCCTAGAAGATCAAGTTCCAACTGATAGAGATCAGTATCAAAGGTTGGTGGGAAGGTTGATTTACCTATCTCATACTTGGCCAGACATTGCTTATGCAGTAAGTGTTGTAAGTCAGTTCATGCATTCTCAGAGTAAATAACATATGAATGCAGTATACCGAGTATTAAGATATCTAAAGTCTTCTCCGGGTAAGGGGTTATTCTTTGGGAGGAATAAGGATTATGAAATTACCAGCTATACTGATGCTAATTGGGCTGGAGATCGGACTGATAGAAAATCAACGTCCGGGTACTTCACATTTGTTGAAAATAATTTAGTCACCTGGAGAAGCAAGAAACATAAAGTTATAGTAAGGTCAAGTGCTGAAGCTGAGTTTAGAGGAATGACTCATGGAGTATGTGAGTTGCCCTGGGTAAGGCGAATTATTCAGGATCTGGGTTTAAAACATCCAAAGCCTATGTTGTTACATTGTGATAACAAGGCAGCCATAGCAATTGTAAATAATCCGGTTCAACATGATCGAACTAAGCATGTAGAGGTTGACAGACATTTCATAAAAGATCATTTGAACCAAGGGACAATTGATCTTCCATATGTTTCATCTCAGGCTCAACTAGCTGACATCCTCACAAAAGCTGTATCCGGAAAAACATTCTACAACTCACTTGGCAAGTTGGAAATGATTGACATACATTCACCAACTTGAGAGAGAGTGTTGAGAAAATAAATATTTTTACTGTATATATTATGAAGTAAATATTTGTATACAATTAGGAATAAAGTTCTATTCTATTTAGGATGTTATTTTATTCCTAATTAAGTTGTGATTAGAATTCCTATATATATATATAAGGGGGTGTAACCCTTTTTTTAATAATATGAAAAAATATTTCCCTTAAATTTTCTTTTCTTTTCTCTAAATTTTATTTTCACCATTTTCTTCCCGTGGGATTGCTGTAAATGAAAATATTAAAAGAACTTTTTTGTATCAGTTGGCTTCACCTTTATTGTAAAGGTGTATCTTCAATACCATGAAGAGGAGAGTCTATTGTTCCTATTCTGACCCATGACTCTTAGTGCAATGAGAATATTTGAATATGATTTATAAGATGCATTTCTTTTTATTATTAACAAAATATTAAATTATTTTAACATATAATAAAAATATATTCTTTAAATAAAATAAAATAAATTCTAAATATTAAAATTAATAAAATTTATATTTATATTTTAAGATGTATATATTTTTAAAAAAAATATTTACTTCGGCCAAATTATTGATAAAAATATAATAATTTCTATTAATTATTTTAATAATACATAAATCAAAGATAATAAATTATTATTTATTACTATATATTATTTTTAAATAATTTACATAACTAAAAAATATTATAAGAAATATATAAAATTATATTTATAAATAAATTATAATCTTAATGGTTATTTGACATACTAACAATAACAATTAATAAAATTTTAACAAAACAGTTTATATTTATACTAGTAAGCCACTTAATACTGAAGTCTGTACTGTTGCAAATCTAACAATTCCCCGTCATAGAACTCTTTTATGTCGACTTTTTTCAGCTCAGGATGCTCATCGAATCTCCAAGATTCCCATAGGAGAGCAAGGTCTTAAAGATAAATTAATTTGGCAGTTTGACAAGTCTGGGAACCTAACTGTTAAATCGGTCTATAGGGTTCTTTGTAAATTGGACAATAAATGTGATCGCCTTGCAGGACATGCATTTAGTCAGGTTTGGAAAACTTTATGGAATTGCAAAACAGTTCCTAAAGTCAAGTTTTTTCGGTGGAGTGCTACGAAATTTACTTCCCACTCAACAAGCTTTATTTAGAAGAGGGATTACCAAATCGCAGCTGTGTACTGTTTGTTCTGAATCAATTCTCCATCTTTTATCTGAATGTGATCATGCAAAGCTTACTTGGTTTGCTTCCAACTTTAATTAAATACCCACGTCCCTTCCTAATTCTTCAATTTTGGATTGGTGGCTGCATATTGTTCATCTTTTCAAATATGATCAGCACAGCTTTGGATTGTTACTGAATGTTGGGTGGGCTTTTTGGAAGGCACGAAAAAAAGCTGTTTTTAATGCACAAAAACCTGAACCTACTGAATCTTGGACACAAGCTTTAGCTAAACATGCAGAATTCTTAGAAGTGTGGCATCCAGCTAATCTGGAATCCAATGAATCTGTTCAAGCTTCCTCCTTTTGGTGTCCCCCTCAAGCAGGCGTTATCAAATTTAACATTGATGCTTCTTTTGATAAGCATTCTTTCTCTGCAGCTTTAGCTGTAGTGGGTCGCACCAAAAGCAGCTGTATTGAGAGTGGGGTGTCAAAATGCATCAAAGTGTCTTCACCACTTCAAGCAGAAGCCGAAGCTCTCCTTTTAGCGGTCAATTTTGCATTATCTGAGGGATATCTTCGCTGCATCTTTAAGATGGACTGCAAATCTTTGTTTAATACCTTAACTAAGCAGCAGAACTGCCCTTGGGAGATCCAAGCAATAGTGGACTCTGTATCGTGTAAATTAAATCTTTTTGTTTTTGTTGACTTTAATTGGGTTAGTGGAGCTTGTTAATAAGGTGGCAGACTGGGTTGCTTCTGCTACTCTCTCCAAATCTATTCCAAGCAACTGGGTTTGTAATTCCCCTGTACCTCTTTTAAATTTATTATAATAATTATTTACTTCCTTGTCCAATATATATATATATATATATATATATATATATATATATTTCATCAATGTAATGATTAATTTATAATGTGTGTTGAATGGGAACGATGAATTCCATTGGAATTCTCTTTACTTGTCAAACTAGATAAGGTGTTCCGATAAACAAACCTTAAGTTTTTTTTCCCATTGTGAAAAATCTTTTTAGCTCAAATAAAGTAAACTTCTTATTCAGGTTGAGTGGGGAGTAACTGGTTAAATCGATTCATGAATAATTTGAGATTAATTTAAAAAAATTTAAAATCGACTTGATTATTATCAAGTTGAACTTAAAATCAAGTTACATGAATAAGATTTTGAGTTTGAACTTTTTAATATTTAATTTGATAGATTTGTGAATCCAATTAAATTTATGTAAATTTACCATTTTAACTTGTTATTTAAATATAATTATAAAATAATTTATCAAATTGAATCAAGTTTAAACTTGATTTAAATTATATATATTTTAAATTTTAAAATTTTATATAATTAATTAAGTAAAATTAAGTTGAATTCGAATATAAGAATCATTTAATCAAATAGAACTTGAACTTCAAGAAAATGCTTGAATTCAAATCGAGTTTTGAGCTTAGAATTTAGAAGTTAATTCTACATCAATTATACCCATAATATTGAACTTATTTTATATATTAAAAATTCAAGTTTTACGTAATTTCTTAGGAAGTAGGGGCTATAAATTATATAGAAATTAGACCCAGAGATACTTAAATTACCAAACCCATGTGCTAGTTCCCATCTGTGATTAATTTTCTTGCTTTATTGTCAGGAGACTGTTAACCTACTTGACTAAAGAATACTGAATTTCCAAAGAGACAAAAAGAGCAAAATATATATAAAACTGGGGCCTTTTAGCTCCCCAGTCAAAAAAAACCTTACCAACATTCAGATTTTTCAACAGGAATTTTTTTCCTGTCAAGGTGTCAAAAAGAAAAGAAAAGAAAAGAAAAGAAAGTTGGGTACACTCCAAGTTAAACCCTACTAATAATTTACTGTTCCATTATTCAAATAGATTCCCTCTAAAATGGACCATTATGATCTTACCAGAAAAATTTTGTTTCTGATCCTTATGGTGAAGTTGAACAGTATCAAGAAATTGGCCAACAAAAGAAAAGAAAGGTAGGTCCTCAAGAGCACCTAAAAAGCAACGCTGATGAGAAGAGTATCAATTTTTGTCTATCTTTGTTCCCTATTCTCTTCTTGGTTGGTTTCTCTTTATTTTAACCTCATTTTCACTCAATCTCAATCTATGGCTGGCTCTTCTCTTCCTTTTACGGCTCCACCACCACTGTAGTCTAATATATATATAGCTACTACTATTTCTTTTGACCAAAACCCATTCTTCTTTTTGATTCTCTTGATTCATTTGTAAACGTATAGCTGGAATAACATTGATGGAGAAGAGATGGACCCATTTCTTCACATGATGCAATCTTCCTAGCTTTCATACTTGCCTCAAGAAAAGGGTGAATACTTACCGGATAGGACAACTTTCAAGCCTAGGCCAAAAGAACATAAAACCTATACATAATTAAATTAATTAATTTAATGTAGAATAACACTAATGGAACCTAAAGCTAACAGATTGAAGCATTCAAATCTTTGCATTACGTACCCAAAAATAGACATACGTATATGTAATATTTACATATATAAGGGCTCTTGATGTGGCAAGGGCAGTCAAAAGATGTCACGTGCATGGCTCATGCACGTACGTTCACAGTCAACCACTTTGAACAAGCATAAATTTTCATGAACACTGCCCTAGCTAGATAATTATATATCCCTCATTTCAATGAGAAGCCACAGTGCAATCTTTTAGCTTTATCTTCGGCATCTTTTTGTAATTTCTTCTTTTCTCTTTATGTCATATTAATTCAACAATAAATACTCTCCCCATATCCTTACCAACTTCCCCTTCTCCCCATGTTCTCAAATCTCCCCATTCCTCTTCTCTCTCAATAGAAGGTAAAAAAAGAAAAAACAAAAGAAGCTGCACTGGTCATCCTGGTCTTTAATGTCGAGTAAATCAAGCAAGCGGGTGAGTTTCAGCCCCGATGTCCACGAGAAGCCAACCATCTTCATTAAGCATGGAGGTGGAACTAGAGTATGTGTAAACAGGAAAAGGGTTGCTGGAATTTTCACATTCAGGCTGCCCAGGAGCTCCAAATATTCACCGGCAAGACTACTAAGGCGCCTCAGTGCTAAGGTAGTAAGGGTTCTACGTTTTGTGTCCATGAGAAGGAAGCGCAAGGTTTCATCGGCCAGCTTGACAAGATCAAGATCACTTGCAGATGCAATAGACTCTCAGCGAGCTGAAGCTATAGAAGATTGTATTGAGTTCTTAAATTCTTCATCCTCCCTGCAAAGGTCAAACTCAGTTTCTACCAATTCTTGATAGAGCCTTCTTTTTTTTTTTTTTTCCAAGTCATTGAAAAATTATGTAAATGGAAGCTATAAAAACGAATTTATGAGTCATTGATAGTAAGTTGTTTCTAATCAGCTCGTCGATGAGGACTATGCAAATAGTAATAATTAGAGTAAACAGTACAGGCAGCAAATAACTTTTGTACATGACATGATCAAGAATGTTATGTGCACTAGGTTAGAGTCTTGGTTAATAGTCTAATTTTCACCTAGTCTAAGATCACAATGCCATATATTCATGTATGATAACTCAACACCATCCAACTAATGGAAACAGACCATTCCCAGGGTGGGCCATTCTTATAGATAGTCGAGTCACTATCATGGCTATAATTGCAAGCTCATCGAGGTCCCAATTGAAATTCACTTTTTTTTTTTTTTTTTGGTAGTTTCAACTGAAATTCAACTTATCTCAGTTGTTTTGATCCAAATGATTAAAAAAACCCCAAGCTAGCCATTATACTTGCTCGCAATAAGCGCAGAAGCCAGAAGCTTTACATAACACCCTTAGTGGGAGTGGACAAAAACAGTCCAGTGTCATCTATCTGGCTTTGTCCCTAATGTTAAGTTGTCTCCTGTGCATTTCCTACATAAAGATGACAGGGAAACATATGAACCAAGAAACGACAACTCCAGAGGCATTTATAATAAATCATCATGAGAAAAAAAATATTGAGACGAAATAACTATAGTTTTAATCCAGTAACGTGCAAGTACAACAAAATTAATACCTCATAAATTCATCAGCACATGTGCTGAAGAAATGAATATCTGAAGGCCAAATCAAGAATCCAAGAAGACATTTTCAAGGTCTCGGATGCCATGATTAGAAGCCTTTTTCATTTCAAGAGCTGTTTTGTAAGGAGGGGCAATTGGAGGTTGTACAAAATCCAAGCTCTTATAAGTGCCCTCGGCAACTTTTGGCAGATCGGTCTGAGACATACCCACTAAGGCCCCCACAAGCTAGAAACGGGATATATACCTTATTCGGTCCTTCTAACCACCCACTGCTGCAATCTTTAATCCCACAAATACAATTTCCAGTAAATTGATAATAGCAAATAAAAACAAGATATATTTATAATACGTCTGTAGAATCAGAAATCTAAACATTTGTACAATTCTTTGTGTTACTTGATAAAAACTAGGTGTTGAGACCATATAGAACCTTTTTTGTTAAGAAAAAGACCCCTCAATTTATTAATCAAAAGAATTGCTTTTGTCTTTCCATACAATAAAAAAGGGTGCTTTTTTAAGTTTTTGCCAAATAGATGACATGCTCTTGAACTATATAAGACAACTTGCAGAGTAGGGGCAGCCTGCACTGTTCACATAAATACAGTTCAACAATCTAATAGCCCTTTCATGTATTATTTCTCAATAACTCAGCCTCCATTCCACTAATCTCAATGATTGCAGTTGACTGCGAGTACTGGAAAAAGCTAGATTGGCCAATCATTTATAGTTTATAACAAGAATTTAAAATAAAAAAGAAAATAAGCTGAAAACATTGCTAGTCACGCGTGAGCTGTCCCATGGGGGACAAAATAAGATAACAAAGACCAAGAAGGCTAAATGTATATTTTGCAGAATGTGACTAGTCACGAATTGCTGAATGTGATTAGTCATGAATTGCAAAAATGGTTTGAGACATTATCCATTAATCATGATGTCTCTGCCGATAATTTTCTGAGAGAATATCACCATTCAAACCTAGTATGATATTCTACACATCTTTGTTTAACAACGCGTAAAAAGGATGTACACATTTAAACATAAAAAAAACATATAAAAACAATAATACCTATTAGAATGTTCATTACCTAGATGATCCATGCCTGAAGGACGTCCCACCTTTTTCAAGGAGGCGATGAAAGTCTTTTGGATTAAATTCCTCAGGTGGGACATAATTCTCACAAACTGCAAAAGCCTCTGCTCTAAGAACCGTGTATTATTAGCTTTAGGTATGTATTCTGCACTGCAAGTAAGATTATTTGACTAGTTTTAGTCCTATTATCACACGTATTGCAGACTAGTTAATTCACCTCCGCTAAGTTTTGGCAAGTGATGGTGGTTTCTTGTCCAATATTTCTACTATAATGTTCATAAATTCATTGCAACTCCTTTTTGAAGCCCCACAAAGATCAGACTCACAAAAGGAGGCATGCAAAGCAACAACCGATCGTGGAAATGAAAAACAGAACATTTCTCGTTAGTAGAAAACCCTATAAAATTGCATTTCATAGCATGTTATAGTGACAAGTGACTACTCATTTTCAAGAAATAGCTCTCTAACGCAGACTTGCAGTCACAGGAAAAAAGTGCTTCAATTCATTAAGGCAGTAACAAACACGAACTTAACATCATATAGAGAACTAAGTAGATTAGCTGCCAAGAAAAGAACGTAGAAGAAGAGAAAGGTAACATCTTACCTATGCTGGAATTACTGCTACTTTTGAGGGTTTTGCAAAAGTCATAACAGGGAAAAATAATTTGAGCTGCAACAGAAAAACAAACAACATAGACAGTCATCTGAGGCAACAAAAATATATTTACAGTCTTGGTAAAAAAATACATACATATATATATATATATATATATATATATATATATATATATATATATATATATATTTACAGTCATCTGAGGCAACAAAAATATATTTCATTATTTGTGAATCAAATGAATTAAGGGTTGGTGCAGGAGTGCACTACAAATACCTTCCAGCATTTCTAAGTATGTGCAAAATTAGAAAGAAAGTTGAATGTATCCAAATAAGAAGAGGCGATTGATTATTCAATTACTAATATTAGATTACTAATATTCAGTTACTGATATGCAATTAACAATTCAACATCATCCAACCATAACACTGGGCATCTACAAACGTATTAAGATAAAGAAAACCTGCCCCTTCACTTGGGGTCAACAATCCACAACAACATCAGCTGAACATTATCATGTTTTGGTTGAGCTTATTGTTAGTGATATGTGTACGAAGTCAAATATGTATGAAAATGTTTTGACTTTATTATTTTATTAATAGAGGCATTTTCATTATCATTTTCTGTTATGATAATTACTTGAATAGTCAATTCTTCCTAAGGTTATTAAGTATGTGACTTGATAGTAAAACCCTTAAATTAAATATAAGTTCTATTTAAATTATCCCCAGTCATTATAATGTATAAAGGCTAGTATGGTGTTGGTTGATAATTATATTTTACTAATCATAACTATGAGATATTAAGTTAACTCATAGGTACTTATTTGAGAAATAATGTACTGAATTGACCCATAATGAGAATACTATATAGATAATTGTCATAAGTAATTCTCATAATAATAATATTGATTTAGTCATCTGACCTTGAAATCACCATGAATTTCTACATAACTATTTTGTATTTTGACACAATCTAACATTATCTTTAACCAGATAATAAAATAGACAGTTGTTAGAAATAAAATGAGTTATATGGACTGGGGATAATTTAAATTAACTCATAGGTACTTATTTGAGAACTAATGTACTGGATTGACCCATAATGAAAATACTACATAGATAATTGTCATAAGTAATTCTCATCATAATAATATTGATTTAGTCATCTGACCTTAAAATCACCATGGATTTCTACATAACAATTTTGTATTTTGACACAATCTAACATTATCTTTAACCGGATGATAAAATAAATTGTTGTTAGAAATGAAATGAGTTATATGAGGAATGTGAGTAATTGGGAAGGAATTTGTCCCTCATTTAATCTAAGTAAGATATCTATGAGCCCCTTGATAAGATAGACTGAGAAAAATGCATGTCATGCTAAAGGGAATTGATAAAAAGTTATCATTTTCAGTCTATTTGGAATCAAGAAATAATATAATTAAATTAAATAAGGATGATAGAGACTATACCTTATATTTAATCAAGATATCACGTGACAAAAGGACTACAATATTCACTGTAAATTAGATTATGTTGGATTATCGATTTTCACATGACTTGGGTAGTCATAATGTCTTACTCTAGGCCACTTATGACTTGTAGGCCTAAATAGGGATTTCAGGCCTACTGCCAATGTCATGTAAACCTCCAAGATTACACTTAGAACAGACCCAAAACGAATGTGGATTCACCAAGCCCAATAAAGCTCGGTGGAAATAAATAAATATATATATGTGTGTAGATATATATATATATATATTTATTTATTTATTTATTTAAGGTAATAGTTATCTTAAATAAAAAGAAAATTATAAATAAACAAGTGGAATATACCAAACACGTTTTGGTAAATGAGAAATTATCAAAAATTCATTTTGGTAAATGAAACTCTAATTGAGAGGTCTATAAATATGACATATTCTTTAGGATTTCTAACATCTTTTATTTTGCCACCTAAATTCATTTTCTCTCCCTTGAGAAAACAAAAACACAACACAGAGTTCTTTAGTTCTTGAGTTGTGAAAAAATCAAGAAAAATGTGCGAGCACACACGTTTGTTTTGATTCAAGGGCTATTCGTGTAAATACTTGTAGAGGACGTATCCATTTGGAGACGTCTTAATCCGGCTTAGATAATCAAAAGCTTGAGGTAGGATGTCACCGAAGTGAACCCCCTCTCTACCTTCCAGCAATCTTGCCTTTTCGTGCGCTTGTGGTAAGGTTTTTGGAAACCCTATATCAATTGGTTAATCGAATTATATGGATTCTGATTCGGGTATGTGATTAAAATTTTAAATTTCCGTTGTGCTTTGAATCACATAACCCAACACTTACATCAGCAACTGGAACTCTGTCCATTAGCCTCATCCATTGCCACTAGATTTTTCAAACATGGAATTAGGAGCGTAAATGAGTTGAGCCACCCACAAGCAACTTGCATTTTGGCTGAATAAACGTTAGCTCAAACTCCTTCATTAGTGCAAATGAACCAATCCCAAGCCCAATTTTGAGCTTGTTTCGTAAATGAGCTTGAGCTTAATGATACTAAGCTCGTCAGCTCACAAGCTAGCTCATTTATTTCATATTTGATTGATGAATTTTAATTAAATTTTTATATTTAAAATAAACATTTTAATAATTATTATGATAAAATATTAAATTTAAACTATATTGTGTTGTATAAGTTTTGTGGTGGTATATTAATATTACATGTATAAATTAAAAGATTTTAATATATAAATATTTTGATAAAAAATGTGAAATTAGCAATGTAACTAGGGGTGAGCAACGGAGCATTCAGTTCAGGTGGTTTCGATTGGTTATTCGGGCAGTTTGGTTCAATTTTTATGATAGTCCAATTCAATTTTTAATATTAAAACCTGTTCTGTTTAGGATGGTTCCTCGTTCAACTAGATCATTAACTTCTAAAATCAGCCCTAAGGAAATAAATATGTTCAGACTAGCAGCATCCAAAATCAAGCCATCAGGTACATTACCCTGATTTGTGCTGTTAAATTAAAGCTGGCCAGATTGCTGCAGCCAAAAGGCTTTTTTGTGAAAACTTCGTCTCCTCTAATATGTTAATTTTTTAAATTAAATAGATTGTTAATTGGAGCACAATTTTGCAGCACCATTATAATCATGTCCTTTAGGAAAAACCCATAACCCCTGAATTTTTGTACCTTCCACTATTCAGTCCTTTAATTGAAAACATGTGCTGTTGAGTGCCTAAACTATGCCATTAAGTAACACCAACCTGCATGGTTCAGGGGCTCAATAGAACATATTTTCACTTGGGAGATTCAATAAAAAAAATAGAAGCTCATGGGCTAAATTATGGGATTTTCCTATCCTTTATATGTTGGATTAAGCTAATTAAAATACATGCTCATGCTTCAGATCCCTCATCTTTTGGGCAGAAAAATCTCAGTGAGACCGGATCACAGAGAAATCTTAATGTGTATCACATGTATTGACAATCTTTCATGAAAGGAAGGCACAATCATTAAGCATGCAGGAGTGAACATCATAAAATAGGAATCTGAACACTTACTGCTAGTATGAGTGAGACTGAGCAAACTCATCCGTGTCATGAAGACCAGTTACTGCAAAAAAAAAAAAAGAAAAAACTGTTCATTATTCTAAACAACAAAATGATTAACCATTTAATACAAAGGAAGGACAGCAACTGGCTATTTTATACCATCAGATGTACCGTCACATACTACCAGGTATGCCTTACAGCCATCAAAATGTCTAATCACCTGTAAAAGAAATAAAGATGAGAATAAAGCACTGTCTATTGCACAACAACATTTAAGAATTGTGTATGTACGATTTACCATATTAAAGCACAAGCATGCAAACATCTCAAAAGAGTCAAAACAATAGATAACAGAGGAAGAGCATTCAGAAGATTCAACTACTTGATTGTAGCCTGAAAATTTTTTATGTGGTCAGTCATCTAATCTTGCCCATCTGGCGATCATATTACCAAAAGATTCCTTTTGGCATTACTAGAGTCATGCAAAGCATTCAACTTAATACATGCCTCATCCAAGAAAGGCACCTTTTTATGCCTACATGGAAGTCATAAGCCAGTACTTAGTTCTTACCCTCTTTAGCAACAGTCATACACAAGAATCCAATGTTCTTGCTCATTTTTCAGGTAAACAACTTGAATACAGGAGTTTAAAAATATGACTTCTCAGGTGAAGACCAGAAGTAACAAAACAAGCTTAGGAACGATCAATTACATTCAAATCCAACCAAGATCATTCAAATAAACCATGTATTTTGAAGAAACAGCGAGCATAAGCTTTCTATATTAAGTGGCTCAGAAACTGCATGTGAAGATTGAGATAATTAACTATCCTCAGTTCCTCACCACTTCAGCTGTTCTTGCATTATTGATGTCACCCTGTACTTGGATAACACCTTCAATTGGAGCCATAGGTTGCAAGCCAACAGCCACAAAAAAGAGGAAGATCCTCACTCCTGCAAATCTCCAAAAAAAAAATACCACCTCAATAGAATGCATTATTTGCTAGTGAGCACGGGGATCAAAAGAATGAAAAGGCTTATGTTTATATATAATGAAGGCAGCTGGCTCATGAAACTCAGGACTAATGTGGGACAAAATACCACATCATCCTCACCTTTCTATGTTCTTGTTCCTTTTTTTTTGGAAAAAGTCTCCTGGACCAAATTTCTAAAAACTATCACCAAATTTTATTAAATCCATGAATGCCAAACTTAAGTAGCTTAAAGTTGGTTGTTTATTAGCTTATATAAATCTTTGAACTGGGTAGATAAATTTAAGAAGAATAAAAGAAAAAATTGCCCAAAATAGCCTGTTCACAAGAAAATTGAGCTGAGGTCACTGGATTCAGGTCCATTCATTTACTAGATGTGTCTAATTCAAATAACATGCAAACTTGATATTCTTCATCCACGAATATGAGCATAAACAACTTCTAACCAGATTGTCCATGAGTTATTTTCCAAGAATACTAGTGCACATCTATTGACAGTGCACTCAAGAGACCCAGATGAATTAAAATGATAAGTTTGAGTCACTTAAGACAAACACATAAAAGACAAGTGCAAAATCAATTTATAATTTTCTCATAGAGATCCTGGGAAGCCTCTAGCAAGCATGTTGCATTTGCAAGAATGTGTGATTGACACTACTCACACCTGGGAAAGTGGCACCTTAGAAACTTAGACAATTTACATATTCAACAGAAATCAATTAACAAGATTCAGCAAAAATAAATCACACAACATGTAATTGTCCCCAGTCTGTTTTCGAACAGGCATGGCACTGCCAGGGCATCCAAGCTCAAGTAGTAGTCAGGAAGACATAATCCTAAGATTGGTATATTCACAATTTTTATTCAGGCATGTACTTCAGAATTAACAGACTGAAAATTGACCTTGAATCCTGTGTATGCTTTGCTGGTAGATATAATTTACAACTCAAAACCTGCAAATGAAGGATCAAAAACTAGTTAAGAAGCCTTGTCAATCGCTTACGCAACAGGGAGAGAAGATAGAGAAAGGAAGATGCCATTCTATTCGTCTATGAAAATATGCCCTTTTAAATAACTGTATCTTAAATAATTGGGTGGAAGAAAACCATTCAAATTAAATATACCTGACTCCAGCTCCAAGGTGCAGCACATAAATCCACCACACGCTTCACCCCTACAAATCTATTCATGATCAAACAACATGAGGTCTTTTACTATCTGAAACAATTTGAGACCTAATTCTTTTCTTACAGAGATAGACATATTCCTTGTTTGGAATAAATAATTTATAAAGGCATGATTTCAGTTCTATCAAATAGCCTTGGTCTTTTCAAGTTGAAAGAATCGGATTCCATAAA
Source organism: Mallotus nudiflorus (assembly GCA_947683625.1). NCBI lineage: Eukaryota > Viridiplantae > Streptophyta > Magnoliopsida > Malpighiales > Euphorbiaceae > Mallotus > Mallotus nudiflorus. The sequence goes on from CANTUR010001168.1 coordinate 413,921, forward strand.
CTAGATAAGCATTGTCTAGATAGAAGTCAATTAAACTGAATCCTGACATTGTTTAGATTTTCCAGACAAGTAAAATGGAAGCAAGAAACCTTCAAACATTTGAATTGCTCACCTATTTAGAGAAGCTTAAAGGCACTTCGAGCACACCAACCTTCTTCCTTAGTTTTTCGGTAGTAGATATCCTACAGACTCCAATGATATATCATTAAGAACTAAAACAACAAGCTTTTCAATATAAGCAATTAATTTAATTACCCTCTTATCCCTTAAAGTTCTTCCCATTGTTTTCAAGTGCCTGCTACTTCTATCAGATACCAGAAGAACCTACAGCAGGATTGTCTTTGTTAATTAGTTAGTTACAGCATCAAAAGAAGCCAATGGTTCATGAAAAAATAGGTAACGCTTGCATAACAAAATTCAGTTCAGTCATTTATTCAAGCACCTTACGTGCAAATTAATTTCCATAACCTAGCAAAGCTTGTTGTCATATAATCACAGTTTCAAGCATCACATTGCTTACTTGCTTATGGATTGGTAACTGGGTGAGATCAGATTCACTTCAATTCAAGCAGTGGTGTTTGCCTCCAACGAACAAGGTGGTGTTTTCGCTTGCCTTGCTGTTCCAGTTGGGTGGCGATCTATTCGGGCAGCAGCTTTTCCTACTAATACGCAGTTTATTGGGCTACCTCCTCCTTGCTACCAATTGACCCGAACATGGGGTTCAACCTTGGCGTCAATATTCTTAAAAAAAAAACCTTGGAGTCAATAATTCAACAGTTAATTATTTTAATGATAAAAGCTATTTAATTCTTTCACTATAAATACAAAATAATTTTTAAACATTATATATTTATGTCATTGCACTAACCTGTTGAATTTATAATGCATTATATTTATACGGAATGTTAAGTAATTTAATGGTATATATATTTTTAAAATATTAATAGGTCCAAATTTAATAATTGTCTCATTCTTTGTTCAAAATAATAATAATAATAATGCATTATATTTTCAATAATTAAGTGTCAAAAATTTAAAATATATATCATACATCTAACAATTAATTATAATATAATGTAGATAAAATTTTTTCTATGAAATATATATGAAATTTTATGTTTTAAATTTTTTTCTTATTTGATTGAAAAGATTTTAAAAATGCAAGTTACACTTAAAAATGATATTAATTAGTGAAAATTTGAATTATAAACTTACAACAAATATTATAAGCATAGAAATTCTAAAAATAAAAGAAAAGTGAAAAAGAGGAAATACTTAATTTTACAATCTAATTTGAAGAGGATTTATTAATTTGCTATGCAAGATCAATTTCCTAAAAATAACCATATTTGTTGTTAAATAATTTTCATTTTACCGTATGTTTCGTAAATTTGTTTTATATTTGGTTTTTTTTTTTTTTTGAAGCTCATTTAAATGTAAATGATTTCAACAATCAAGGTTAAGACAGGATGAAAAAAACAAGATGAAAATGAAAAGGAATAATGACCCCACGAGTCCAATAAGTTATCTAAAATTTCAATCAAGTTCTAAAAAATTATTTTTTTAATTAAGTTTTAGAATCATTTACATGTTTTCACGTTAGTTCAATTCTGTTATGTCAAAATGAATGGACTAATGTTGGTAATTAACAAAAAGAGATATGATCCCTCAAGTTCTGTAAGTTATCCAAAATTTCAATCAAGTCCATTTTTTTTAATTATAATTTCCCATGATTTTTCAAGAGATTTAGAAGAGAACTAGTTTAATTATATTGTGCATAATCCATAATACTTAAATTATGTAATTTTTCTATTAATGAAAAACTAATTAATTTAAAAGGAAATAATTTTTCATCATCCATCAATTATTAAGAAATTTAATCTTTCTATTAGTAAAAAATCAATTTATTAAATTACTTTATATAGTGGATTAATACATAAAATTTTTAAATTCTACATAAAGTACTGTGAAAGTAATTTAATATTCTACTTTATGTAGTGAATTAATCCACTACATAAAGTAATTTAATAAATTAATTTTTTATTAATAGAAATATTGAAAGAGTTCTAGAGGGGGTTAATAGGACTATTGAATAATAATAAGAAATTAAAGAAAATTGAACAAAAATTAAAAGCAATGTTGAGAAAGATGAATAATGAACATATGAATTTAAGTGGTTCAGATTTTCAACAATCTTACGTTTCGACCTAACTTATCTCCAAGTTAGGATTTTGAATCACCACAATCTATTTCCCTACATTGAATTTTTCAACTTGAGTTTTAGGCTCAACTCAAACCTCACAACTTGAGTTTTTAAGGCTCACACTAAAACCGAATTCTCAAGTGTTTTAATAGCTAAACACTTAAACTAATTCCTTTAAAATATAATTTCACTTCCCATTTTCTTAACCCAAAAAAATAGAAGAATAAAAATTTATATTCTAACACTCACCAACTCTCACAAGAGTATACAATAATAAAATGATTTTTCAAAGAGATTAGAGAGTTTAACTGAATGCTTGAGAGTATAGAATGAATAAACAAGTTTCTTAACCTTAAAATAATCTTCAGAGGTCATATTTATACTTGAGAAATTCAATTATAGTAGTTGGAAGCAATAATTTAGTTCCAAATCAAAACAAAGTCCATTTGAATAAAATTTGGACTTTTGAGTTGCATTTGTCAGGTCCCAGTTGAGATATCATTAGTCCCGATTGGGAGGAGCATTGAATGGTTTTTACGAGTCATTGTATTTGAATTTTTGCTCTAGTCCCGATTAGGATATCAATGTCCCGGTCAGGACTACCATGTCTTGAGTAGTGTCCTGATTGGGACATTAGATCAAGATCGGTTCTGCAACAAATTAAGTTTTATGCAAAAATTGGTCTTCCTTGGTCTTGGTCAGGACTATGACAAGATTTGCACTTTTTTGTGCAATTTAATCTATGTGATGAGTTCGATCGAGATAGTGCTTATGATGTCTTTTCAGAATGATTTTTCTTTAAAAGTACATCATTATTTTAACTTCCAAATTACTCCTAACTTATACACACTTGAAACAAACATATTAGTTGCTCAAAATTGAGTTTGTTAAGATTAAAATCAAGATTGATAACTTGTTAAGGTCAATAATGTCTCCCTTTTCAATTTTGACAAACTTATTTTGAGTTTGCTAAAAATAATACAAGGTAAAGTGTGTGATAGATAGCAATTGTGATAATAATGATAATAACAAATAAAATCAAATATATTTCTTTATTTCTCCCTTTATGAATATAGACATGATAAAAAATATAAATTTATAATTTATTCTCCATGACAAAAATATAAAATATATCATGAGAAAATTATGGTTTAACATAATAAATGTGTTAAAAACATAAAAAGAATGTTTGACAATATGAAGGAAATAATTTCAAACATATATGTATATAATATATCACAAAAATAGTATATATAGGATGACCTCACATGATCATATAGAGCTTAGCTATCTAATTAATCATATGACATTTAACATATTACAAATATAAACACTAAGCACAAATATCATATAGCTTCTTCTCCCCCTATGTTAAAGACTAAAAAATACATGAAATAAAAGACCACGAACCAAAACAATGAAAAACAAAGATACACCAAATTTTTGTGAAATTATATGGCATATATAAAAATAATATTCAAATAATTTTCTCTCATCCTATAATAAAATAGAATAAGAAGAAAAAACATTTTGATATTAAGAATACACTATCACATAGGTTAAAAAAATTAAAAATTCCTTTTAATTTTAATATAAACTCAAATATTTCTCTCACTTTGTCAAAAATAAAAAAGAATGAATGCTAGAGAAATTTATATTTTAAAGAAAGTAAATTTCCATTAATAAAAAAATGCATCTAATACAAAGATAAAATACTGAAAATAAACTAAATATAAATAAGCACAAAATGAGCCTAAAAAAAACTAACAGCTAAAGGCTTATATACAAAAAAAAAACAAATATATACTGAAAATAAAACAAACAAAAATTATATATAATAACTATTCTAGAGGAGGGGATGAAGGAGGAGGAAAATAAGTGCAAGTGTAGCCTTGTTGCTCATAAATATAATGGACATCATGTTAAATATGAGCAATGTTGTCATCGATTTGATTGAAACGCATATTGAAATTTGATTCAACTTCATCAAAAGCAAGAATTGAAGTTGGATTCCATTAAGGACATGCATTCAAAGATTTGTCCTATGCAGAGAGGTTCATTATTTTAAGCTTGAGCACCTTGAGTTGATGTACCTTCACTTTTTGTTCTTTTCCTTAGAGGAGCAACATGAGGTTGAGGTTCTTCCGTAAGGTCTTGACCTTTTTGCTCTTCCAATTCTTAAAACATAGCTTCAATATTTTCATTTACTCCAAGGTCATGTTTCCAAATCTAAACTCCATTAATAGAGCTAAATTTTTTGGAATTTCTAATGAAGGACTCATAAAGAAGTATAGGTTTAGTAGATGGTAGAGAGTCAAGATTAATATTGTAGAATTTAGCTAGCTTTATGACAATTCCACTAATAAAAATTGCATCGGTTTTACTATCACTAATTAGCCAAATTCTCAATTATAAAAATCTTTCTAAAGCAATTTTTTCATCATGATGAAGACAATAAAGAATGAAAAGATCATCAAGAGAGAGAGAGAGCTTTATTAGAAAGAGTTTCACTATTAACAGAGTAAGTAATGAATTAATGAACATACTAAAGTGCTTTGGATTTGATGTGTGAGGCTTTAATATGTCCGGTGGAGAATTGAAGAGCATTTGGAGCTTTAATTTCATCTCAAAATGAAGAAGCAAGACAATGAGGGTTAACTTGAATATGTACCTTTTAAGAAAAACCAAAAAGAGTATTAAACTCTTGATAAGTCATGAAACGATCTCTTCCTCCCAATTTGAATTGCATGGAGAAGTAGGGATTAACATTAACAAATTTAATGGAATGTGTTAGTATAGATGTGCCCAAGTGCCATTCTTGAAATGTATAATGACATTATAAATTATCCCTATGCCAATAAAATATTTGTTTAAATAAAGTGTTTATTTATTTGAGTATTTACCCTATAGCATTATGTTAAATAATTTTATTATTAAAAGTTGATAATATGAGTTACAAATTTATTTAGTATATATGCTATAAATTGTTTATATTTGTATAATTAATATTTGGGTAATTGATTAGACTATCACCTCTGTCTATTTTCCTTGATTAGTATGTGATACTAATAATGGAAGGTAGTGAGTCTCATGCTACTTAATATGAGATGTCAAAATAGACATATGGATACTCATATGATGGGTGGATCGAACATGATGTTAGATTTGTGATTACATGGATATTCATTTATAGTCAACAATCATAATCTAGGTCATAATGTTGCATATAGTCCTTTGACCTAAGGTGACACGGTAATCCACATTTGAGTGGTTAGGTTTTGTTATAACTTACATACTTGTGTTAATCATATATGGGTATATGGCATGTGGTGGCTCTAGTCAGCTGAGTGTAGGGATGAGTGTTTAACCAAGAAGGAATTCATTGCCTAGATTGAATCGGGATAAGATCTTGTACTATCTAAGTTCATTCTTGATCAATAAGTTCCTGGCAAGACAAATATGACAAGACCTAAAAGAGTTTTGGTGTTGGTTATATTTAATTAAGAATAGAACTTCAGATAAGGTCATATGATATAACTATTAGAGTTTGACTAAACCTTAACTTTAGGTTATATCATGATCTTCTAATAAAAGGATTTTAGTGCATGGTAATTATAACTATAAGGGTTCGTGTGAATCAATACATGCATTCATTTCTAATTGGGTAGTTGTGAAATCGATGCTAGGGGTCACTCAAAACTTATAAGAACTAAATGTGTATAATTGGGATTTTCACATTTAAACTTGAAAGGAGTATCATATAATATCAAATGTTGATATTATCTTCTCAATTCCAATTAAACATGAACCTATTAAGTCACACCTAATAAAGCTTTGCTAAATCACCATTTATATTAATCTAATTATGGATTAAAGAGTTTAATAAATTAAGTAAGATTAATAGAATTGGATTTATACTTTAAGTAATGATTCTAGCATATCATAAAATCTAATTCAAGTAAGGGTTTAATAATTAATTTATACTTAATTAATATGAGATATTAGTTAAAATATTAAATTAATTATATATATATATATATATATGTTGTTACTTAGATTAATGGCCTAAGTTGTTTAGGCCTAGGACCAAAGATTAATCTTAAGATATAAAGAAAGTTGCATGGCAAGTAATGTAATGTCATGGATGATGTCAATTCTATACTTGCATGGCAAGTAATGTGATATCATGGATGATGCCAATTCTATACTTGCATGGCAAGTAATGTGATGTTATGGATGATGTCAATTCTTTACTTACATGGCAAGTAATATGATGTCATGGATGATGTCAATTCTATACTTGCATGGCAAGTTGTACATGTGATGTAAACAATGACATTATCAGGATTTCTTTTCTCTACATATAAATAGATAACTTAAGAAATGTTTTTAAGGTTAGAAAAATTAAGAATTTTGTGTAAAGACACAAAACCAAAGCAAATAATATATACTCAAAAACTCTAGTATTCTTGTAAGGAGATTAAGTTTATGCAAGTCTATAAATGGTCATTGAGAGAGGCTGCTTGCATCTAACCAAATCAAAGCAAGAAGGTGATTAGTAAATCTCTGGTGTTTCAAGCTAGAGGTCTTACATTTGGGAGACTTGAAGAGTTGATTCAAGAATTGAATCAAAGGAGCCAACCATTTGGTAGATTAATTATGGTCTACATCAAACACTTGGGAAATTATAACTATTCCGCAATTTAGATTTCCTAAGTTTTTGTATTTATACATGTTGATGTGTATTAGCTATGTGTTAAATTGCAAATTGGATCCTTGGTATTGGAATTCTTATAAGATCAAGAATTATGTTGAGCAAATTTTAAAAATTTTCCCTTCTTAGCATTTGATGTCTAAGTAGCATAATCAAATCCTTCAATTGGTATCAAAGCTTCTTTTTGCATTTTACACATGCTAAATTAATAATAATATATTTTATTAATCTTAATTTATTAAATTTAATATGAGATTTTAAATTATTAATAATAATATATGTTATTATTAATTTATAATTAATTGATAATTACAAGTGTTGTGATTATAATTAATTGATCCATGTTTTGTTTAATTTTGCAAATTGATCATTACATGCAAGAAGTGATCATGGACTTAGATTACATCCTTATATTTGTAATAATAATTAATTTTATTATTTGATGTGTAATTAAATGTTAATTATATAGAACTAGGATGTAATATTCACATTGGTATGCCAAGGATTGAATGTATATCACAAGAGTTGTGATAAGAAGCTTGAAGTGTTCAAGATGGAGGTCCATGATGATGATGTCCAAGGCTATTCTTAAGCCTATAGTGTCAAAGCCCAAGGAGACAAGGCCTATTTTATTCTAAAAGTTATAATAGGCCTAAAAAAGGCCCATGATCACTCCTCATTTGTGCATCCATTTTGCATGTTCTATGTATATATGTGATATATATGTTAAAGCATGATAAATACATATGTGATATGTATATGTGTAAAAATGCCATGCAGTGTTTATATGTGATGTATGCAATGAAAAATGGCTTGTCATGACCCAAAACAGGGGGCCATGACCGGCGTTAGTGAACAGGAATTCTTTCGAATCCAAAACCCGTAGCAAGCCTTTATAGAAAATATAAAATCATGCAATAATAATAGAATAAATAAAATATCTTGCAGCGAAAATTAAAATCTCATAAGTAATAATATAACTCATCCACTGATTAATAACACAAATCCATCTCATATATATAAAATATTTCAATACAATTTTCTCGGTTCAAACTTTTAAAATATAAATCTCATACATATATAATACATACATCCCCCAAACTTAACTACTACAGTGTCTAGAATACAAAATAAAACTCAAGTAAGCAATTTACATAATAAAGCCGGGTAGAAGAAATCTGACATAAAGGTCTGCTGTTGAGGTTTGAGGACAAAGACTTTCCTGAAAAATAAATCAACGGAGGGGAGTAAGACCTTACTGAGTGAATTGTTATAATATATATACATGCATAACTAAATGACAAATGCACACATTCAATAGTATATATAATAAATATATACACAGGCAAATACACACGAATGCAGCAAAAATCATTTTATATTATATGGAAAATAATAGCCGTTTATGAAGGATCAAATAGAACCCTAAATGATCGCAACCTCAAATAGTGTTAGACAACACTCTAGCCATACAAGCTCATTTATTCCAAATAAATTCACTTGTTCCATTTGGACAGTAGACTGTCCTCGAGACACTAAGTCAACCGAGCTCCAGCAATTTGACTGTTAGTGTGATTAGCCCCGAGACACTTGGTCAACCGAGCTTCAACAATCACACTCTCAAATCACATTACACATCAATCCAATCAATATCCACAAATAGGTTAGTAATTTAACCTACAATCTATCGTCATATGGGTACGTACTCAGTCCTAGTGCTGCCCACTAGGTAGCACGTTCTATTGATATCCTTCATTTAAAATAAATCCATACATTCCAGAAAATAAATGATGCATGACATTAATTAAAATAACAATATAAACCATATATATACTAGAAATATACCACAAATAAACCAAGTATATTTCGAGTATATATACATCAAATAAATTCAATTTAATTATAAAATAAACCAGAAATAAACTATGCATATTCTTAAAAATATTTTAAGTATAATTCAGTAATAAAACATGCATTTAATTTAAAATATACCAAAAATATACCTAAGCAATTATTAAATTATTTATGCATATTTCATAACATTTAAACATACATTTCTAAAACATGCATCCTAATACACGTATATATAAAATAACAACTCACAGTTGTGCGCTCCTCGAGACGGGTCCGAGGGGCCTGGTCCACTAAGCCTCGGTCTCGGTGCAACTAAACAAATAAACGACAACACGAAATTAGAAAATGAAATTCTAGAGACTCGATCTAAAACACCGGACATAGACTAGGAATAGGGATTTGACCGAATGTCACGTTTTACGAGAATTCTACCGAAAATTTGGTTGAACCTCCCTTATAAAACGGACATCTCCCTACTTAGAAAGTAGAGCTGATCCAACAAGAAAACACACTTCGAGAATTTATAGCCACACAACCCCTCGGTCGGACTCTCAAACTACAATTCTACCGACCAAGGTTCACAATTCACGAGATATACACAGAATACATTTAAATTCCAAAAATACCGAAAATACCCTTTATATATCAACATATAACAATTTAGATATTTAAAACACTAAAAATAATTATTTTACCGATATTTACATAAAACCCTAATTTTAATAAAATATTGTTAAAAATCCACAATTCTCGATAAATTCACAAATATTAACCAAAATTCATTTTATAAATCCAAATTACATAATAAGCCCTATAACATATTAAAAATCATTAAAAACTCATTTATTTACAAAAATAATATATTTTATATATTTTGAAAATAATTTTTGAAAAATAGTTTTAATTAGTTAAAAATAGTAAATAATTTGTAAAAATCATTTTTATACCTCAAATAATTATTAAAACCAATTTAACTTAATTTTCAACCAATTTATTACCAAATTACCAAAATACCCCTAATTATATATAAATTCACATATTATACTATAATTATACAAAAATTCAATAAAAATTATAAAATTGTTCAAAAATTAATTTCTCAACATATAATTCAATAAAATCAATAATTGTACTCAATTAACCATTTAATTTTAACAAAATACTTGTTTAACCTAATTTTCCAAAATTCACCTAAACTAAATAAATTCATAAAAATTACAAAAAAATTACAAATTAAATTCTAAAATTAATTTCAACCTCTATAAAAACCATAAATCACAATTTCATAAATTATTTAATTAATTTACGAAAATTAGAAAATATTAATAAAATAATAAAAAATTCACAAAAATCAAAATAAATTCCAAAAATTCCACAAAAATTACAAAATGTAGATTGAGCTACTAGGAGCAATTTTTATAAAGGAAGTAAGCTTGAATCATCAAGATTGAAGTTCAAAAAATTAAAGAACTCAAAATGGCCAAAATAGAAAATTGATCACCAGCAAAAATCTAAACCAAAACAAGTGAAACCAAGCTTAGAAATGCACTCACCGGCTCAAGGAAGAGAATGAGACTGGCGGTGTCCAATTTGGTGGTCGGAATCACGGTGAACGGAGTTGAAGTTGGATTTCAGTTTCTCGGCCAAGAAATGGCCAAATCATGCCGGAAAAGGAAGTAGCAGGCGGCGGAGCAAGCTGGAAATGGAGGTGGCATGCTGGGAGGCACACCGATGGTGAGAAAACAGGAGTTACAACGACGGAATGGGGAGGAAGGGGGAAGGGAGGGGCAATTTTTGTAAATAAACTTAACCTTGTATATATATATATATATATATATATATATATGCATGTATATGGATATATATATTAATATGATGATATGATCATGCATAGAATCATGCAATTTAATAAAACGGACTAACATAAATAAATAAATATTTATTTAGGTTTTATTTTCCTAAAAATATAATTCTCGGGAAAATTTTACGTAAGAAACTTAAAGTAATTAAATATAACTTTAATAATTAACAAACTAATTAAATAGTCAAATATATTTATTAAAATTATTAACACTGCATATCTTGATGCAGTTTAAAATATGTAAAATCTCGGGATATTACATGGCTAATGTGGAAAGTGAGACCTAAAATTAAAGACCAAAAAATCTTCCAAGCAAATTTAGGTCTAAGCTCTCCATTGGAACAATAACTTGCATGGTTTTAGGATTATATGCATCAGTTATGGATACATAGAGGTGTGCATAAGGCCTAAAAGATTCATGTAGTGTTATTGTTAAGCATGAGATGTTATCGATGTATAAACACACTATATGCCAAGAATGGCAAACAGGTGTACCTGAGGTATGTAGTGTTCAAGTTTTTACATTTCACTGATCCAATGGTATGGACCTAACTAATGCCAAAGGCCAATAATGACAATGTGTACTTGAGGCCTATAACATTAGGAGCTAGATTGATGATATCTCACATGAGATGTGATGAACAAGAGTTATTCACTTAATAAGAACTAATATTTCAAGAATGGTAATGTGTACCTGAGGAATATTAGTGACTCATTAAGAACTTCATCACCCACTAGAAAATCCATCTAATAAGGGATATCCTTTTTCTACTTTGGAAGTGTAAAATTTGCTAAGTTAGTGTGAGGCCATTATGATTAAAGACTAAATCTAATAGTACAATGTCATGGAACTAATCAATCTTGTTACGCTTTTGCAGAAATTTGATAATATGAGATCCACAAACCTGCTAAGCCTCATTCTTGATAAAAATAGACTCATTGGGACTAATATTGTTGATTGGCTTTGTAATCTAAAAGTTGTTTTGGCCTCTGAACACATATTATATGTTTTAGAACAAAGTCCTCCTGAACCCCTTCCACCTAATGTTTCCTAAGAGGAACATGACACTCTTGCAAAATGGAAAGATGATGATATGCAAGCACATTGCATTATGTGGGCTTCCATGAGCAATGAAATTCATAGGCAATATGAGAAGTACACTACTGCAAGGGAAATCCTACTTCACCTACAAGAGTTATTTGGTGACTGCTTATCGAAGTAGCTTTTTCATGCTAAAATGAAGGAAGGTGATGATGTTGGAGCACATGTGAATTCTGTAATTTATTCCATTGAGGAACTTGAGAGTTTAGATTTCACGATGGATGCTCTACTTTAAACATATTTGATCTTATAATCCCTTTCGGACTCATTTGGGCAATCTATTACAAATTTCCATATGAATAAGATTAAGTGTACCCTTGCAGAACTGTTAAACATGGTTATGACGGTCCAAAAGGCTATTCAAAATGAGAAAAGGAAGGATGTGTCTTTGGTTGCCTCTTTTAGTAGGACTAAGAAGAGTAAGGGCAACAAAAGTCAAAAAGGTAAAGGAAAAGTTCCTAAAGCTTTAGGAGGTGTGAAAAAGAATAAATACAAAGAGAAGGTTGAGAACACCAATAAGGGAAAATGTTTCTTTTGTGATAGAGAGGGATATTGGAAAAGAAATTATCCAAATTTCCTTAAGTTTTTTCATATTAAAGGAAAGGACAAGATTGGAGAAGGTGAGACTTTCTCTAATTTATTTGTTTCTAAATGTTTTAAGAGCTCATCTAATGCATGGGTATTAGATACCGGTGCTAGTTCTCACATATGTTCTTCCTTGCAAGATCTAGTAAGCGAAAGAAGGTTAAGGTTAAATGAGGTGACTCTTAAGCCTGGAGATAAAGCAAGTATTACTGCTAAAGCTATGGGAACCACCTCTATTGAATTGTATAACCATGTTTTATTATTGGACAATGTTTTATATGTACCTAATTCTTATAAGAACATTATCTCTATTTCTAGTTTGACTAGAAAAGGTTATAAATTTTTATTTGAAAGAGATGTATGTACTATCTATTTTCATAATGAGATAGTTAGCATGGGTTATGTATTACATGGTCTTTATTATGTTGATAATAAAATTCAATAACAATCATTATCCAACCAATATGAATGTTGTGAATACAATGCTAATTGATAATGCCTCTAATTCAAAATATCTATAGCACTTACATTTAGGTCATATTACGGATGACAAAATCATAAAGTTGGAAAGGATAGGAATCTTGAGTAATCTTGAATCTGCATCCAATCCAACTTGTGAGGCTTGTATCCAAGGCAAGATGACATGGTCACCATTTGTTGGACAAATGAAAAGAGCTAAAGAAATTTTAGAAATTATACATAGTGATGTATATGGGCCATCCATCCAAATGGCAAGAGGCGGGTTCTATTACTTCATTACCTTTATAGATGATCTATCAAGGTTTGGACACTTGTATTTGATGAAACATAAAAGTGAATGTAGACACTTAATTTCGGGATGATGAGTTATGGATGCAACAAAAGACTCTAATGATGAAAATGTCATGAATAGGTTTTCAATACTTGAACTTTGAAACTTCAGGGTTCTAATTGCATTTTTTCAAAGAAAGAATTTAATATTTTCATGGACTAAATTGCAATGGTTTTTTAGGACCTAATTGCAAAACTTAAATTCTTTTAAAGACCTAATTATACTAATTCCGATCAGAATTACACAATTATGGTCGGAATTAGACCTCTTTTGCCCAGGTTCTCAAATTTTTTTAGGAAAAATTGAATCCTAATTGGTTTGAAATTCTCCTAAAATTATTTTGATAATGTTTTTAAGGAAATAAAAGTCTTTTAGGAATCAATTTATAACTAGGGTTTGGAGTTGTATCCCTATATAAGGAGTGTTTTAGCTCTGAAAATAGGGGAGGCAATAACAAAAAAATGGAAGCAAGGACGAAAGGAAGAAAAAGGGAGGCAAAAATAAAAAAAATGAAGAGAATGAGAGAAAAAAGAAGAAGGCAGAACGAAAAAGAAAAGGGAAGAAAAAAGAGAAGAGAGAATGGAAAAAAAGAGAAAAAAATCTTATTCTCTACAAAAATTCTTTTGCTTAAATAAAGATCTTTGGAGAATTTTTTAAAAACGATATTCGAAGACCTATCAAGAATAGTGATTTTACAAAATCTGAGGAGCACTCCATTAAAATCATCCATAAACATCATCTTTTCCTTATTTGATTTGATTTATTTATTTATTTGATTTTTAATTTTGTTTTATTATTGTTATAATTTATTCACTAATTATAATTTTTATTTTTTTTATGGTGATTATGGAGGATTAAACTCATGAGAAGTTCATGGGATGCCATAGATAAGACCTTGTAAATTTAGTTTTTAGGTCTTTTTATTTTTTATTTAATTTCTTTATTTTATTTATATGTTTTTTGGGTTTGTATTAATTATTTTTATTATTATTTTCTATAGATTATTGTAATAGTCCCAATAGTGGGAATAGTGGAATTATATGTGTGATTGCATGTTTATATTGGTTAATTGGTTAGTAAAATTAGAATTTTTATTGTGTAATTAATTAAAATCAATGGTGGAAGAAAATTAATCTAGGATTGAATGTTAATTAGAATTAGGATTTAGAATGAATTAATTTAATTAGTTGTCTAATCTTTAATTTAATTATTTTGATATGTTTTATTTGTTTTTAGGCTTGTTTATTTATTTTTATGTGTTTTGGACCTTAAGCCCATATTAGATTCTAATACACCCATTTAAATTTAGGTTTTTTTTAAGTTTAATTAATTAAAATGCATGTTAGGCCCATAATTAATTAGATTTTTAGGTTAGAAATAACTTAGGCCCATTTAGTAAATGACATAAGCTCACCTAATTTAATTAAATTAATTAGACTTAGCCTATTTAAGTCTTTTTCATAACTTGTAGATTTAAAATTACCTTAGAATTAAAACATGTAGAACTAGGTCCATTAATTTAAATACTTCATAATTTGTAGATTTAGGCCCATTTTTAGAATTAAAATAAATAGACTTAAATTCATTTAATTAAAATTAAAAGGAATTAGACCTTTTAGGCTCATTAATTAAAATATGTAGATTTAGCTCATTTAATTAAAACCCATGTATATTAGACTAACTTAGGGATTATATGTTTGAATGAATGCATTATTTACTTGTATTTTCATGATTAGTTTGCCTTGGAGTTAATTGCTAAAATAAGGATTTATATGAAATTGCATGTAAATAGAGGATAATATAGTAATTCATAAAGTAATTCTAAATGAACATGAGACTGAAAGAAGTTGGTATTCTGCATCTAGAATCTCCTGGTTGTGGTGCTAGCTTTCTTTTAGGGAATCGAGTGCCACCTTTCGATTTGTCCCAGTTATTACCCTAGGTGGTGACTCCTCATCTCCACACCATGTCTTTGTGACAGTGGTTAGTGTGTTCTCTAGAGCCTTGAGCTCAAATAGTATCACGGTTGCTAAAATCTTGGACGCACGCTAAACCTCACCGTCTACAGTAAATCCTTTGAAAAGTTTAAGGAATTCAAAGTCCAAGTAGAGAACCAAATGGGGA